>CM059190.1:99700281-99758214 GCA_030323885.1 Branchipolynoe longqiensis | reverse complement strand
CAGACTTCTCACGCGGAGTCGGGAGTTCGAATTCCAGCCGAGTCAAAGCATTAATAGGATAGGACAAGGACTGGTGGTTAGCACAGTGTCCGGATAATGTGACCGCGTGATGTATCGGGTCCTGCATGATGCCAGCGGCCTAATCTCCCAATGGGGCAGCACTATAAAGTCGCCGTGAGCGCGCACTGTTAGTAGCCGTTCTGATATGACCTTAGATGTTGCTAGGATGTAAAAGAAGCAGCTAACAAGCAACAAACAACAGACACACAAACTAACAACAAACAAACAACACACACAAACTAACAACACACAAACAACGAACACACGCTCTAAGCACCCCGGGCGCCCCGCGTTCCCCCGGGAGGTGGGGGTGCAGCCCGTGGTGGGTGGAACAGCGGGCACGTGTCGCTGTGCGGTCCGTGTTGCAGCCACACTCCGCTGGGCGCTTGTCCCAGAGACCACCTGTCCGACACGCCACGTCTCTGCTCCATAACGCCCCCCCCCACCCCCATCCCTCACACTCACATACCCATCGCGCCCTCCTCCACGCACTACCCACCACCTCCTCTCCACAGCCCCCCCCCCCACGCACTCACGCCACCCGTCCCCTCTCCCCCCCCCCCCCCCCGCTCCCCTTCCCCCCCCTCACCCTCCGTCCTCTCCCCTCCTCCCGCTCCCGCCCCTCCCCTTCCACCCCTCCCCCCCTTCCTAACCCCCCTCCCCCCCCCTCCCCCCCTCCGCTCCCTCCCCTCCCCTCCCCCCTTCTTCCCCCTCCCCTCCTTCCCCCTCCATACGGTACCCCCCTCCCCCCCCCACTGTCCCCCCCCCCCCACCTCTCCCCAGCACGTGTGATCAACCATACCACCTGACCCGTCCCCCGTCGTGTCTCCCGCACTCCCAACATCCCATATCCCCTCCTCTCCTGCACTGACCTCTCCCCCCCCCCCCCCCCCCCCCCCCACACAAATACTTGCTCTAGGATACCCGTAGTATACCCCCCCCCCCCCCCCCCCCCTCCAACAACCCTGGCTACCTATCACTTTCTAACCCCAACCTGTGCATCCTCGGCTATTCATAGCCAACTTAACCCTGCCCCCCTCGTCCTGATATGACCTTAGATGTTGCCAGGACGTAAAACTCCCACAACCGACTAACCCTGCCCCATCTACCCCTAAGTCCTACCGCACCCAATGGCATGCAGAGGCTTACCCTCCCCATGGCAATATAAACCAACAACAAAACCAACACACCCAAATGATTACAGTAAACCAACAGCAAATCTTTCATTTTCAGATCCACGATGGAAAGAAAGGCATAATCAGAGATGCGTAATGACGTTATTTAGCACCCTCCTCAGAAAGAAAGCCGTTTCTTTTTCTTGAAGATTTATACTGCCTATCATGGATAAGTCTGAATAGACTTGTTTTCACCACTAGTCAGTTTGTTGATAGAAAGCCCGAGCCTACACTTTTACCGACCAAAGGGATTTTTAACCTCCGACACCACATAGACATGGTTTAATTACAGTGGTATAGCGGTTTATGTGTAAAGCAATATAAGTGTGTGTAACCACTTAGGCACATTTTAATGAATACATCATTTAGTTTTCTATGCATGAACATGTCTCCTACACAAAATGGCTTCCTGCTTTAAACTGGAATGCTCTTCTGTTTTATCCTGTTTATACTTGATAAGTTTCTAACCTCAAATTGTATAGTCGAATTGGTTTAGGTTTGCACCATACATTTTGTTTTACATAAATATATAGGCTTACATTAAACCAACATTAATTATAAATAGTTACCTTTGGAGATATTTGAAGTGAAAACATGTTAAATTAATTATGGTGTGCTGGATACCATAGGCTTCAGCATAGGCCTCACCATAGGCTACACCATAGGCTACATAATAGGCTACACCATAGGTTATATGAATAGACTTAATATTTCCTTCGATGCATTGAGAATTGCTTGATAAGTGCACAAGTATCTGAGCCTGTCTCAAAATGTGATAAGTCTTCTTTTTTTTTGTTCATTGTAACGATTGACACAAAACAGCACAGAAACGGTTACACTGAAAGGACATTTGCTTCAAATTAATATGCATTCTATTGGGATTAATGAAACGCCATGTAAAAAAACAAATCAGTTTATCCTGAGCAAATGCATAAGCAGATAGTATGTTGATCATTACAATGGACAAAGTTTTGTCCCATATTGCTTAGCACCTTTTGAGAGTCTCATCTACGTTGGATATGTTAGATCAAATCTAGGCCAACGGTTTGCTTTTAAAAATCTGAAGTCCTCATCTGTTTATGCAGCTTTAATTAAAGTTGTATAGTCCGATGGTTTTGAGTTTCTGTCATTTTCTGAGATAAGTATACGTCTACAGTAACGGGTTTTATCAATTTTCCCTAGGGTTCCCTTCTATGTGGCAACATATGTTTACTAAGTGCACAGCGTCTAAGATATATATGTAGAATCAAATCTAGATATTTGTTTTGGTTTTGAAAATTTGATGATTTCATCGTACCTTGCAGCTTTAAACCAGTCTTTGCCGTGTTTGTATGTATCAGGGATCAAAGATCTCTGCGATTCCCCGGATTTCCGGGATTTTTCAATCCCGCAGCACCATCAGCATATACTACTATGTGGTGCAGACGCCGCAGCACTATCAACGTATACTACTAATAAATGCTCCAAATGGCGCAGCACTATCAGCGTATACTACTAACACGTGCTTCAAACGGTGCAGCACTATCAGCGTATGCCAATATATATGAAACCCGACTTCTGGAAATGTTTGCGATTCCCTTACAACGCTAAGCCTATGGGACAATATCAGCATTTCCGCTTTTTCCCCCCAATGACCACTTTCATCCCTGTAGCATGTAGCTACGCATACTATATATAGTATGAATATATACATATCTATGCATACTAATTTTACATATACATTGTATACATATACACACACAGAAAGAACAAGTACTGATCTAGAATTCATATGAGCACGCGGGGCTCTGGACAATAAATGGAAGCGGTAAGCAGGCCAGTACCAGATGAGCAGTTTGCCACCTGCTCACTGAGTTAACAGGGTGGGTGTTACCGCGTTTACCACTCACAGGCACACACACATGCACGCACAGGTACGCACATATACACGGACAGGCACGCACATATACATGCACATGTACGCACACATACAAGCACATATACGCACAGGTACGCACACATACAGGCACATGTACGCACACATACTCGCACAGGTACGCACATATACATGCACAGGTACGCACACATAGACGCACAGGTAGGCGCACATACACGCACAGGTACGCACACATACACGCACAGGTACGCACACGTACACGCACATGTACACACATACGACAATACAGTCACAGCAAGGTTAGTTGAAAACTAACTTCCGGTATTTTTCCGCAAATCCCTGACAGTGCTAAGTCTATGGGAGAAGATCCGCGCACGGGTACCACACGTACACACACAGGTACGCACACATACATGCTCATACATACATACATACATAACAGTGTGTGTGTGTGGTGACCTGAATGTACAACCCATTACATGGTCGGGATCCACCTAACACACACACTGTAACAGTGCACGGGTGGTGACCTGAATCTACAACACATTATATGTATGGGACAACCTAACACACACACTGTAACAGTGTGTTGGTGGTGACCTGAATGTGCAACCCATTACATGGTCGGGATCCACCTAACACACACACTGTAGCAGTGCATTGGTGGTGACCTGAATGTACAACCCATTATATGTATGGAATCCACCTAGCACACACACTGTAACAGTGTGTGTGTGGTGACCTGAATGTACAACCCATTACATGGTCGGGATCCACCTAACACACACACTGTAACAGTGCACGGGTGGTGACCTGAATCTACAACACATTATATGTATGGGACAACCTAACACACACACTGTAACAGTGTGTGGGTGGTGACCTGAATGTGCAACCCATTACGTTACGCGACCACCTAACGCACACACTGTAGCAGTGCATTGGTGGTGACCTGAATGTACAACCCATTATATGTATGGAATCCACCTAGCACACACACTGTAACAGTGTGTGTGTGGTGACCTGAATGTACAACCCATTACATGGTCGGGATCCACCTAACACACACACTGTAGCAGTGCATTGGTGGTGACCTGAATGTACAACCCATTATATGTATGGAATCCACCTAGCACACACACTGTAACAGTGTGTGTGTGGTGACCTGAATGTACAACGCATTATATGTAAGGAATCCACCTAACACACACTGTAGCAGTGCATGGGTGGTGACCTGAATGTACAGCCCATTATATGTACGGGACCACCTAACACACACACTGTAACAGTGTGTGGGTGGTGACCTGAATGTACAACCGACTACATGTACAGGACCACCTAACGCACACACTGTAACAGTGTGTGGGTGGTGACCTGAATGTACAACCCATTACATGTACGGGACCACCTAACACACACACTGTAACAGTGCGTGGGCGGTGACCTGAATGTACAACCCACTATATGTACGGGACCACCTAATGCACACACTGTAACAGTGTGTGGGCAGTGACCTGAATGTACAACCTATTACGTGTACGATACCAGCTAACACAATACCGTAGCAGTGTGTGGGTGGTGACCTGAATGTACAACCCACTACATGTACGGGACCACCTAATGCACACACTGTAACAGTGTGTGGGTGGTGACCTGAATGTACAACCCATTATGTGTACGATACCAGCTAACAGTAACACACACACTGTAACAGTGCATGGGTGGTGACCTGAATGTACAACCCACTACATGTACGGGACCACCTAACACACACACTGTAACAGTGTGTGGGTGGTGACCTGAATGTACAACCCATTACGTGTACGATACCAGCTAACACACACACTGTAACAGCGCACGGGTGGTGACCTGAATGTACAACCAATTACGTGTATGGGACGCTGGGTGTGGTGTGCATTAGGACGCAGCACCGACGCAGGCCCGTCCCGCACCATTTGTCAGCGCACAGGACGCCGTTCTGTACGGGTGACTAGCATTAAATAAAGCAGCATAGCTGCGGCAGGGAGCGAGGAGCAGGGGGCAGGGGAAAGGCAGGCGGGGGCAGGGGGAAGGGGTCAAGGGGAAGGCGGCGGGGGGTCAGGGTCAGGGGGCAGGGGAAATGGGAAAGGCGGCAGGGGGCAGGGGGAAGGCGGCAGGGGGGAGGCGGCAGGGGGCAGGGGGAATGCGGCAGGGGGCAGGGGCCGGATACATAAACACTGGCGACTGCATCACCACGCCATGTTAGGTGCCCTGCTGTATTATATAGCAACGCATTGACAGAACCAGTGTACACACCGCCCACCCCCCAGCCCACCCCCGTACGTTTGATAACCTAAACAGGGTCACGCCTTCTTCTTCATCTTCGTCTTCGTTTTCTTCTACTCCTTCTCCTTCTCATCCTCATCCTTCTTCTTCTTCACCATCATCACCACCACCATCATCATCGTCATCATCATGTTGTTGTCATGCTTCTTCACCTCCACCATTATCCTCCTCCGCATCATTATCATCAGTATCATCGTCTTTATATGACCTTTGATGTGGTTAGGACGCAAACAACAACAAACAAAAACAAATCTTCAATATTATCATCATCATCATCATAGTCATCGTTATCTTCTTCTCCTCCTCCGTCTTCTTACTCTTCTTCTTCTTCTTTGTATGTTATCCTACATTACAATGTGATAGAAAAGAGTTTCCACTAAGCAGATTGTCACTTTAAGCGGCTGTCACACCTCACCGGATTGAGTAAAGGACAGAATTGTCTAGTCCGGTGGTGATAAGTATCAAAATGTATTAAAATGTGTAAAAATGTTGCGCTCTCGAGTCAATGGCCGCTGGACAAGCGGACATGAAGCGGCCATAAAACGGACATAAAACGGACATGAACGGATAGCCAACGGATGAAACAACCTCAAACCGGGCAAGAACCATAGATGTCAGTTCGGCAGCATCCGTTCCTAGTTTTGTGCATGTACAAAACTTGTACGTACACAAAACGGACTTTGTTCGGTTTCTGTCCGTTTCCCCCAATCCGGTGAGGTGTGACAGGGCCTTTAAAGAAGGAGTAGTCCGAGAACGTGTGATGCATAGCAGCACTTTAGAATTTACTAAGTCATGCAAGAATTATAACATGTGTGATAACCTGTACACCATCACATTACTGAGTGGTGCACTTTTTGTTGTTGCGCCACCTGGTTATGTGATACAAGGGAATAACCCTTCTATTCTTTACGGAGATTGATACTTAGAAAAACGAGAGAGTACTCCATGGATTGATTATGGATATTTGTGATTTAGAATTGATTAATTCATGTGAAATTGTTGTTCAGCCATTTCGTTAAGGAACTCTTAAGGAAGGTTTAGCTAGATTAAAACTTAACATGACCAGGGGCCATATGCAGGAGTCAGTGTTAGCAGGGTTTGGTGTTAGAGCCTGTTACCGTTTAGCTATCGCCGACGTCGGGAACTGTGTCAAGTCGTATGCAGGAGCGCGTAACACTTTCATTATAGCTAAACGTGAATTTATTTATAGATTTGGGAAATCCCTCTGCGTCTGTACCCATATATTACAAACCGTCCCCGCCGCCAGTATGGAAAGCGACGTCGATGCGGCGGCCGCAGCGATTTGTTTACTTTACGTTCGTCGATTCGAAACTATAACTATTAATATCTCCGCTGTTACGGCGGCAGCGTTAATATTGCTTCGAATTTAGGGTTAATTTAATCAAATTTCACTTATTGCGTATCTAATTCTGTTAAATATGATAGCATTTAATAGATTTGGCCATAACCTTACGCTAACACCGCCCTTAAACGTCATATGAAACGGGGTTAGTGTTGCAGACCTTAAACGCGCGGTGTTAGGCCTATCACTGACTCGTGCATACCGACATTTCGGCGCTAAACCAGAAATCCCATCTAAATGCGTTTTTGCTCGCTAACACCGCTTCCTGCATATGGCCCCAGAAGTATAATGCTGAATGAAGGTAAAAGATTTGTTTGTTTTTGTTTTACATCCTAGGTCATATCAGAATGGGTACCGACTTGTGACTTTATAGCACTGCCCCACTGGGAAATCAGGCCGCCAGCACCATGACCCGATATCACAGTCAGTCACATTATCCTGACACTGAACCAACCAGTCCTTGCCCTACCTTAATAATGCCGAGCACCAGGCTAGGAAGCGACAAGTATCAATTTGATATGTCATTGGTTTGACTTGACGGGGAACGAACTCCCGACCTTCTGCACGCGAGGCCCGAGCTCTACCGATTAGGCCACCGCGACGGTTGAAGGTCAAAGATAACTTCCGTGTAAATACTAAATGCTTTGAAATTACTCACACCGATCCATCTAATATTAATGTGGTCATAATACACCAGTGTTATCATATTGCAGTGGTACTGGTAAGCATATAATAAATATATCAGTAATCCATTATGCTATTCGCAGCCAATTGTGGATTTAACTGTCATTGTTACCCTACCCTTACCATACATACCATGTAACTGGTAAATAGAATACATATGTGATGTATAACGCATTATGCGAGTATAAAGGCACAGAACGGAATTATTATATTTATTATGATCGTTATTATTATTACTATTCTTTATATTGCCACCTCCTTGCTATGCCCATGACTGGTGGTGCCGCCACCGGCGCTCCTACTCCCTATTGCACCAAACTGCCCCTGCACCGGAGGCTTTATTTATGCACACACACAGGTCTTAAAGACCTGCCTTATCCATTATAAGGGAGTTAAACTTAGGGACCTCTCAGGCAAGTAGCCACATAGACAGGTAGGCATGAGTAGTGTGTTGATATCAGGGAGTCTAGGTGGTGTAATGGTTAGCACACTGGCCCAGAATACAAAGAGATGTGGGTTTGAGTCCTGCTCTAGGCACAATATTTCCCATTTTCATCACCCCCCATGACACTGGTGCCATGACCAGGATGCTGTACAAGCTACGCGATGTATGATTGTTGAACCTACCCTGTGTATGTATGTATAAGTGCATTGCCTGTATGTATGTAATTGTAAGCATTAAATGAACATTTAAAAGACTTACAATTACAGGGGGACGACTGTAGTAGTCTGCACTGACCTCCCAGGCAAGTAACTACATAGACAAGTAGGCATGGGTAGTGTGTTGATATCAGGGAGTCTAGGTGGTGTAATGGTTATCACACTGGCCCGGAATGCAAAGAGATGTGGGTTCGAGTCCTGCTCTAGGGGCAATATTTCCCCTTTTCATCACCCTCGTGACAATATGTACACCAGTATCTAACTAAGTTGAATACGGAGAAGCAAATCAAGATAAATTTCATCAGACTATGCAATTTAAACATAAAAACTAGTGACTAATAGACATGAAAATTGGAGGGAACGGTTTATGGCATCTTTTGTATCAAGTAGATTAAAGACACTTCTCTTCGAGGTATTTATTTATACATCTGGCCAACTCTTAACCCACCTCACGTCCTGTTTAAAGTGGACTGCGTGGAAATAATGATAAGCGTACCCATTGCTTAAAGAAAGAGAGTAAACTAATTGAAGAGACATTCCGTCAGAGTGACATCTCTCCTAGATTGACCACCAGACCAGACGGGATGGCCGAATGAGTTGAGCGTCCGTCTCCCGTTTTAGTAGATGGTGGGATTCGAACCCTGGTCGAGTTAAACCAATTACTTACAAAATTGATACTTGTCGCTACCTATCCTGGATAGGGCAAGGACTGGTTGGCTCAGTGTCAGGATAATGTGACTGTGTGGGATATCGGGTCATGGTGCCGATGGCCTGATCTCCCAGTGGGGCAGCACTATTAAAGTCACCATGAGTGTGCACTGTTACAAGTCGGTACCCGTCCTGATATGACTGTACATGTTGCTAGGACATAAAGCAACATACAAACACACAAACAATCTCCTACATTAACAGCCCGATGCGAATTGAAGTGGCCTGCAGTGAGTAAGTAATGTCCCACCTGATATGACCATAAATGTTGCTAGGATGTAAAACAACAACAAATAAACAAACAATCTCGTCTACATTGACCGCCCGATGCGAATTGAAGTGGCCTGCAGTGAGTAAGTAATGTCCCACCTGATATTACCATAAATGCTGCTAGGATGTAAAACAACAACAAACAAGCAAACAAACAAACAATCTCGTCTACATCGACCGCCCGATGCGAATTGAAGTGGCTTGCAGTGAGTAACTAACACATCGCCTTGGATAGCCCCGCCTTTTCGTACTAAAGCCATGTGCAGAGGTCACGGGGTCAGGAGCTGCTCGGAGGCTGCTCGGGACACGTGTAACGACGAGTGCCCGAAGCATGACGCGGCCGGCGCCGGCCGAGCCAACATCCATCACCGTCTGAACGACGCCCTCACCCCCCGGCCACCGTCCCGCCCACACGGCCGGACTGCTCTGGCGGTGGTGTCGATGTGGGGGGGGGGGGGCGGAGCAGTTCCTGAGCAGCTTATGAGCCATACGTATATCCTGTTCTATGTGAAACCCACCCTGATTATATGTATATTTTTAGTTGTGTAGTAGTTTGCACTGGCCTCTCAGGCAAGGAGCCGCATATACAGGTAGGCGTGGTTAGGGTGGTGACATCAGGGAGCATAGGTGGTGTAAAGGTTAGTACACTGGCCCGGAATGCAAGAGATGTGGGTCCGACTCCCGCTCTAGGTGCAATATTTCGCATTTTCATCACACTCACAACACTGGTGCCGTGACCAGGCTCCTGTCCAAGCTACGCACTGTATGGTTGTTGAACCTACCCAGTGCTTGTATGAAAGTGCATTGCTTGTATGTATGTAATTGTGACGTTAAGTGACCATTTAAAAGACTTACAATTCCAGGGGGACGAGTGTAGTAGTCTGCACTGGCCTCGCAGGCAAGTAGCCACCATGGACAGGTAGGCGTGGGTAGGGTGGTGACATCAGGGAGCATAGATGGTGTAATGGTTAGCACACTGGCCCGCAATGCAAGAAATGTGGGTTCGATTCCCACTCTAGGCGCAATATTTCCCATTTTAACGACCCTCACGTCATGGAGTAAGGACTACAGACATCTATCTACGGTAAAACCTCTCTAAATCGGACCGACTTTAAGTGATCGATTTAGGGCGGTGGTCGGTTTAGAGAGTTAGAATAATGGTACAATGGTATTGGATCGGGGATCGTTTGGGACCCAAATAAAGGGATCGATATAGGGGAGTGGTCGATCTGTGGAGGTGGTCGGTTAGGGAGGTTTTACTGTATATAAACTTGACGGTATACACCACCCATCATCATTCACCGTTGGAGACCAGCTCCACTCCGCACACCGCCCGCCATAACCGCATACAATCTCTGGAGCTCTACCCTCCCCCCTCACCGTGCGACACTATCGGGCACCAACGGGCACTTGCGGGTACAGTCGGGGACCAGCGGGCACAAGAGGGCACCAGCGGGCACCGGAGTAATAGCGGGCACCGGGGGCAACAACGGGCACCCGCGGGCACCGGGGCGTACCAGAGGGCACTAACGGGCACAAGATGGCACAGGGGGGCACCAGTAGACATCAGGAGGCACCAGCGGGCACCGGCGGATACCAGCGGGCACTAACGAGCACCAATGGGCACAGGCTGGAACCAGCGGGCACCAATGGGCACAGGCTGGTACCAACGGGCACCAGCGGGCACCAATGGGCACAGGCCGGTACAAAGGGGCACCAGCAGGCACCAATGGGCACAGGCCGGTGTCCGTGCTTTTATATTATTTTAATTATTGTTTCAGATATCTAGAAACAAATCGGTTGGTACACATATAGAAAACATGTTTACCAAAAAGATTATATTAAATTGATAAGGTTAGGGTTCTGGATTTCTATTTATTTTGAATAAAACTAAGGTTTTGCACTGTGCGTACCGGCAAACTCGGGGCATTGTCAATGGTCGTGAGCAATCTTCATACAGAAAAAGTGAAATATGTCTAAAACCGCACCACCTAGAAACAAATAGCTTGATACACATATAGAAAACATGTTTACCAAAAAGATTATATTAAATTGATACGGTTAAGGTTCTGGATTTCTATTAATTTTGAATAAAACTAATGTTTTGCACTGCGCGTACCAGCAAACTCAAGGCATTGTCAATGGTCATGAGCAATCTTCATACAGAAAAAGTGAAATATCTCTAAAAACCACACCACCTAGAAACAAATCGCTTGGTACACATATAGAAAACATGTTTACCTAAAAGATTATATTAAATTTATAATGTTAGTGACACTGACACTATAGTGACAGTATGAGTGCAGCGATTTGCGGCAATCGCCGACGGTTTGAATCTGGCTCGATTTTGACACATGCGCAGACGATGCTGTTCGATTTTGATGCATGCGCAGAAGAGATGCGGAGAGCTGAAACCGTCGGAGGGCTGAAACCGCGATACCGGTGTGGCGGTTTCAGCTCGTTCCCGTGCTCAGCCGTGTCCCTCGCTTCTGCGCATGCGTCAGAATCTAATAAGCATGGCCGTAATCGATTAACACTACCCGGGCGACTCGGGTCATCCCAGTCGTCAGAATTTCAAATAGAACACGGCGAGTGGAGTCGACAAATACACGCGCCGTGTGCAAAAAAAGAATAACTTAGATTAATTAAATGGAAATATAGGTAAACTAGTCCATCATAAAATACTTTAAATCCTATTTTGCTGTAGTTTTATCGGTTATTAAAAAAAAAAGAAAAAATTGTCCAACCGAGCGCGGAGAAGCGTATTCGATTATTCTACCCGCGTTTGTAGGATGTGCGCATGCGCCAATAAGTGTCTCGGGTGACCAGAGTTGATGCGAAATCCGCGCATGCGCAGAAGCAACGGGACACGGCTGAGCACGGGAACAAGCTGAAACCGCCACACCGGTACCAACGGGCACCAATTGCCACATGCGGCACCAGCGTGCACCCAGGCCGCGCCTCACACGGGGAGACAGCGCGGCGCCCGGCCCCGGGCGAGCAGCTCGGGACGAGCAGCTTGGCGAGGTACTCAGGTGGCCGGCGCTTACGCCAGCTTACTGCCCGTCATATCGAGCCCCTCCACCCGGCTGATGTATGGCGTCGGGGAGCAGTGGGCAAGCGGAGGTCGGCATATAAACATGTCCTATTAATGTAGTGCGTTTAAAAAGAAGGAAGAAAATTGTCAGGAAGGAGGAGTTGCGGCCGGCTTATTGGGGCCAGCGGGAGCCCCAATTCCGCCCGTGTCGTAGCTTACTAACGCGCCATGAGGAACGACGCCCGGCAATTGCACACCAAACCCACCCGGCTTACACACATAACCCATCTCTTGATCTCAGTGCACACGGTTTCTAGGTATCGATATTGCTATCGATAGCTCCGCTTGGCAGACGACAAGGTAGTGAATCTTAAAAAGCATCTTCAATTATTTCTCCATAGGCGTAAGGCAATCCGTCGAGACTTGGAAAGGTTAGTCGGATGACTGGCTCACTGCGCTACAGTTGTCTGGGGCGGCCGTTTTGTAGCCGGGTATATGATGCAGTTAAAACCCTTAAGCAGCCTTACTATATAAATTTTGTCTAAATTCTGGCTTTCGGAAAGAGATAGCTTGGTGGCTTAACTTTGTGGACCATTTTCATGGATACGCGTATATACTCGGGCATCACGCACCGAGCGTTTCGGACCAGAAGGGATGGCCGAATGAGTTAGAGCGTCCGTCTCCCGTGCTGGTAGATCGTGGGGTCGTGGGTTCGAGTCCCGGTCGAGTCAAACCAATGACTTTAAAATTGATACTTGTCGCTTCCTAGCCAGGCGCTCGGCATTATTAGGATAGGGCAAGGACTGGTGTGCTCAGTGTCAGGATAATGTGACTGAGTGGGATACCAGGTCATGGTGCCGGCGGCCTGGTTTCCCAGTGGGACAGCACTATAAAGTCGCCATGAGTCCGCACTGTCACAAGTCGGTACCCGTCCTGATATGACCTTAGATGTTGCTAGGACGTAAAACAACAACAAACAAACAAACAAACCGAGCGTTTCGGTGTATTCCGATGCTTCTAGCTCCAGCTTTGGCACCGCCACGCTACAGGGCTCCTCATGAGATGTCAGTGCTATGCTCAAGCTATTATTCAACAAACAGCCAGTCTACTCACTCTACCCAGTTGAACAAATATTTTTCCTTTAGCGACGAGTTTGAGGGGCTCATAACCCCGATACAATTCCCTCCAGTGCAGGTTGGGTTATATATAACTTGGTTAACACGTATCCTAAAATATAGCTCGATTACGAACTACTTATCCGCTTTTAATTTTTTATTAAAGTTGGAGGACTGTCCCTCCATAGACTACTCCTCCCATTTAGTTAAAACAGTTCTTGGGGGTGCAAAACAGAAATTGGGCTACGTTGTGCATCGTGTGACCCCGCTTTTGCCGAAGCAATTTCTGGTGATTTTTTCATTTATCTCGGATAGCTTGGGTCATGTTGCAATTTGTGCTGCGCTCCTGACTGGTTTTAGAGGTTTATTGCGGAAGTCTCAATTAACAGACTCAGATTCTGTATTGTTGAGGGATAATTACAAATTTTATCGTTGGGGAATGATGATAACTATCAGACGCTCTAAAACCATTCAGTTCAAGGAGCGCGAATTGCTAATCCCAATTACTAATGTTACCGACTTTAAATTATGTGTGGGTTACCGGGTACGGAGACACTTCCATCAGGTCCCACTACTAGGCACAGATCCGGCTTTTCAGGTACTGTCCCCAAAGGGGGGTTATAAGCCATTAGATTATCGGACATTAAGTTTTGTGATTTATTGCTGAATGTGCTGATTTAGAGAGTGATACCTTCTCTTGCCATTCTTTGCGCCGGGGGGGATGCATCTTTTTAGTTATGCAGGGTGCGTCCCTCGAGGAGATTAGGACTAGAGGGGACTGGTCGTCCGACGCAGTATTTGCGTATGTTTCCTCTCCTTTATCGGAGATTATACTCACCGATATGTGTGTCGCGACGGCCTTTGCGAGCTTGACTTAGTTGTCGCTGGGGGTGCATTGCGCCATTGCCGGTTTTGTGCCAGCCAGATGCAGTGTTCTGTAACATTAAAAAAAACTAACACAATCCCCCAGCTATTCGTCTTTGTCTGCTTAGCGGGGTCTACAAACTGTATATACTTGTATATGCAGGCGTAGGTGCCTGTGGGCACCTCCCCCCTCTCGGGTTAACTAAATTGGCCATGTGTCTGCGAACGCACTTTCGGTTCACCTGATGGTTTCATTGTATGTGTGCTAGTGGGCGCCACCAGTGCCTGGCCGACCCGATTCACAGTTAGTGCGCCTGCTTCCCACCAGCCCATGCCAGTGTTGCCTATATAAGTCACAGCGCTCGCCTGGCCAGACCCTCTCCCGATATGCCTGCCGGCCTGTGCACCGATTTAACTTGTTCCGACGGGGAATTTTTTCGTTGATTTATTAGGCGGTTTTGTGCCAGCCAGATGCAGTGTTATGTGATATTTTAAAAAATTAACTGTATCTCCCACAGCTATTCGTCTTTGTCTGCTTAGCGGGGTCTTCATTGGCATAATTCATTATATTCCATATATATATATAGGCCATAGGCTGATATGGTTGTTGGCATTTTACGTCCTGGCATCATCTAAGGACGGGTACCGACTTGTGACAGTGCGGAGTCATTGCGACTTTATTATAGTGCTGCCCCATTGGGAAATGAGCCTGCCGGCACCATGATCCATTATCCATTATCCCACTCAGTCACATTATCCTGACACTGAGCCAATCAGTCCTTGCTCTGTCCTATTAATGCCGAGCACCAGGATAAGAAGTGACAAGTATCAATTTTATAAGTCATTGGTTTGACTCGGCTGGGATTCGAACTCCTGACCCTCCCCACGCACGCGAGGGCCACGATCTACATGTATATATATACACATATATATATATATATATTATTAGAACATGTCTGCCAATAGCCGATGTCTACTTTTCGTGCTTTGCAGTCGTTAAACAAACAAAATATTAGAACATGTTTGCGCATGTCTTCCTGCTGCCTACAATAACCCTTGTCACGTATCCAGCTATTGGTAACGTGAGCTTGCATTGAAATTTATCCTTATCGTGTGTGTGTGTATATATATATATATATATATATATATATATATATATATAAATATATTGGCAGCTGCCAACTGCCTCTACTCTGTAGTTTGTTCTGTGTTTGCCAGTTTTGCTTACATTTAGTTAAAACAGTTCTTGGGGGTGCAAAACAGAAATTGGGCTACGTTGTGCATCGTGTGACCCCGCTTTTGCCGAAGCAATTTCTGGTGATTTTTTCATTTATCTCGGATAGCTTGGGTCATGTTGCAATTTGTGCTGCGCTCCTGACTGGTTTTAGAGGTTTATTGCGGAACTCTCAATTAACAGACTCAGATTCTGTATTGTTGAGGGATAATTACAAATTTTATCGTTGGGGAATGATGATAACTATCAGACGCTCTAAAACCATTCAGTTCAAGGAGCGCGAATTGCTAATCCCAATTACTAATGTTACCGACTTTAAATTATGTGTGGGTTACCGGGTACGGAGACACTTCCATCAGGTCCCACTACTAGGCACAGATCCGGCTTTTCAGGTACTGTCCCCAAAGGGGGGTTATAAGCCATTAGATTATCGGACATTAAGTTTTGTGATTTATTGCTGAATGTGCTGATTTAGAGAGTGATACCTTCTCTTGCCATTCTTTGCGCCGGGGGGGATGCATCTTTTTAGTTATGCAGGGTGCGTCCCTCGAGGAGATTAGGACTAGAGGGGACTGGTCGTCCGACGCAGTATTTGCGTATGTTTCCTCTCCTTTATCGGAGATTATACTCACCGATATGTGTGTCGCGACGGCCTTTGCGAGCTTGACTTAGTTGTCGCTGGGGGTGCATTGCGCCATTGCCGGTTTTGTGCCAGCCAGATGCAGTGTTCTGTAACATTAAAAAAAACTAACACAATCCCCCAGCTATTCGTCTTTGTCTGCTTAGCGGGGTCTACAAACTGTATATACTTGTATATGCAGGCGTAGGTGCCTGTGGGCACCTCCCCCCTCTCGGGTTAACTAAATTGGCCATGTGTCTGCGAACGCACTTTCGGTTCACCTGATGGTTTCATTGTATGTGTGCTAGTGGGCGCCACCAGTGCCTGGCCGACCCGATTCACAGTTAGTGCGCCTGCTTCCCACCAGCCCATGCCAGTGTTGCCTATATAAGTCACGGCGCTCGCCTGGCCAGACCCTCTCCCGATATGCCTGCCGGCCTGTGCACCGATTTGACTTGTTCCGACGGGGAATTTTTTCGTTGATTTATTGGGCGGTTTTGTGCCAGCCAGATGCAGTGTTATGTGATATTTAAAAAAATTAACTGTATCTCCCACAGCTATTCGTCTTTGTCTGCTTAGCGGGGTCTTCATTGGCATAATTCATTATATTCCATATATATATATAGGCCATAGGCTGATATGGTTGTTGGCATTTTACGTCCTGGCATCATCTAAGGACGGGTACCGACTTGTGACAGTGTGGAGTCATTGCGACTTTATTATAGTGCTGCCCCATTGGGAAATGAGCCTGCCGGCACCATGATCCATTATCCATTATCCCACTCAGTCACATTATCCTGACACTGAGCCAATCAGTCCTTGCTCTGTCCTATTAATGCCGAGCACCAGGATAGGAAGTGACAAGTATCAATTTTATAAGTCATTGGTTTGACTCGGCTGGGATTCGAACTCCTGACCCTCGCACGCGAGGGCCGCGATCTACATGTATATATATACACATATATATATATATATATTATTAGAACATGTCTGCCAATAGCCGATGTCTACTTTTCGTGCTTTGCAGTCGTTAAACAAACAAAATATTAGAACATGTTTGCGCATGTCTTCCTGCTGCCTACAATAACCCTTGTCACGTATCCAGCTATTGGTAACGTGAGCTTGCATTGAAATTTATCCTTATCGTGTGTGTGTGTATATATATATATATATATATGTATATATATATATATAAATATATTGGCAGCTGCCAACTGCCTCTACTCTGTAGTTTGTTCTGTGTTTGCCAGTTTTGCTTACATGCGATATTAATGTCTGAGCGCCCCCCCCCCCCCCCCCCCCCCAAGTATATAGGTCGGCATTAACCTCAATGTCCGGCTGCTACTGCTGAAGCATATTTATAAGTACCTCCCCTACCGCTAGTGCAGGAAGGTAGTGATTTATTATCATTTCCGAAGCGCCATTTCATGTACCTGCCCTCCCCAGGTGCTACCAGCCCCCCCCCCCCCCCCCCCCACACCCACACACCCACTTCTAGTTGACCCGCTCTCCGCTACACGGCGCAGGCTTACCCACCAAACACCCTGCTGTTGTGCTTTGCCCGCCCGGCGACAGCTCAATCCGGCATTTTTATCGATTGTTCCCCGGCCCTCTCCACATATACCCCGGCCACATCTGCCGACCCCCCGGGCGGACCGGGCGGCATGGGGGAGGGAGGGGGGGGGAGTCCGGCGGCCTGGCTTCACTAGCGTTTCATTGACCATTTTACACGGCCGCACCACCTAGTGATGTTGGCCAGACGGGATGGCCGAATTTGTTGAGCGTCCGTCTCCCATTTTTGTAGATCAGTGGAACTGGTCAAGTCAAACAAATGACTTTAAAATGTATACCGGTCACTTCCTAGCCAGGCGCCCAGCATTGTTAGGATAGGGAAAGGACTGGTTGGCTTGGTGCAGGATAATGTGACTGAGTGGGATATTGGGTCATGGTGCTGGCGGCCTGGTCTCCCATTGGGGCAGAACCATAAAGTTGCCATGAGAATGAGTGGGTACTGTCACAAGTCATTATCCATCCTGATATGACCTTAGATGTTGCCAGGATGTAAAACCCCAACAAGGCCCCTTCTGATATAGCACATACCCCTCGTATCTTGGAGTGGGATTACTATGTGAGCGCCCCCTGACGAGCAGGATTGTTTGATATGTGTACAGTAAACATTGCCATGTTAGGACTTGCCATATTTCCTAGTCTACTCCAATTATAGCAGGCTGAGGAGGCTGCTTCAAAAGGTCTGCGCGTGGTCTTTATCATAGATATTTGCTAATGCTAAACCTTTGGTTATAATTAATAGATTACAAATGTGTTAGTTACTTACCCGTGTGCAACATTCCCATTGTACATGTATTGTATGTTTCTTTTATTTCTGGCTGATTTGATTTGATTTATTTATTTGATTTATTTATTTATTTATTATTTAATTTTATTTTTAGTGATATCGAATCGCCATTGCAATAGTTGTGCAGATACGCCAACTGCTCCGATTTTGTAGGAAGACTTCCGATTTTGGCTACTCTCTTCTGATATTACAATGCTGTGTCCAAATCTTCCGATTATCACTCTCACCCACCTACAAAAAAAAAATCAGCTAACACAAAAGGCAAAACCGGCTACTTACAGCTGATTATAGACATTAGCAGGTCAACGTCGCAAGCATGGCATAGAAAATGACACATAGACACACGGTGGGACTTGTATGAAAAAGCATATCATATATTAATATTCTATATTGTATGATTATACTATGTAATGATATATGTCTGATTGTCATTCGATGTGTTGCCGTACACAAATTTGTAATAAAATGTTAAAATCTTCCTAATTTCGGTCACACAATGTTGGCATCTCTGCATGTGGCGGGGACAAGTGAAGACTCATTTTTGCTGATTGACTTTGTATTTGATCAGGGTGACGCCGTTGCCACTAGATGTGATTCTACCCGCACATTAATCAGCCTAAATGGTCATTGCTTCAGCGCGTGTCATCCACTGTGAAGGGATGGCTGAGGGCTGAGAGCAGCTGCTGATCAGTTTGCAGAAGGGCTGGGGGTGAGTGGGTGGTGAGGGGGGGGGGGCACTTGACCAATTTAAGGGTCTGCTCTTAAAGTTGCATAGTCCGATGGTTTTGACTTTCTGTCCTTTTCTGAGATAAATATATTAGGTTGATCGTTATAATCTACTTTACTTTAGTTAGACATAACTTTTGATTTTAAATGGGTACATTTTGAGATATTTGAAGCGCAAACATGCTAAATATATTTTGGCATGCATGCCCAAACCCTGACACCATAGGCTTCTGCAGTAATACGTTCTATTATATTGCCTCAGTATTTCCTTCTGTGTGGTGACATGGTTAATAAGTGCACCAGTATCTAAGTTAGATATGTAGAATCAAATCTAGATAATTATTTTGGTTTTGAAAATTTGAAATTTTCTTTGCCCTATGCAGCGTTAAAGCGGTGTCCTTTTAAGAATTGTGCTCGGTCTTATGGAGGTTGTTATTAAAGCTGCATAGTCCAATGAAATATCAAATTTTCAAAACAAAACCAATTATCTAGATTTGATTTTACACATCTAACTTAGATACTGATGCACTTATTAAGCATTTGTTTCTGCGTAGAAGGCAATACTGAGTCAATTTAACAGAACCTGTTACTGCAGAAGTCTATGGTGTCAGAATTTTGGCAAGCTTGCCAAAACTAATTTTCCATGTTTCCACCCAAAATATCTAAAAAGTTTACCATTTAAAATAAAAGTAACTTTGAACTAATGTAAAGTAGATACTTGTGATCGATCTAATATATTTATCTCAGAAAAAATACCGAAATTCAAAACCATCGGACTATGCAACTTTAACATAGCGGTCTTTGCGGTAATATATACCGATTAACGTCAAACAAAATACCCAGCAATCAGGATGTATGTGACAACAGGTGGTTAGTTTGAATCCAGTTCTTAAATAACCTTAGACGTTTCTAGAATATAAAACCCAAACAAGAAATAGTTAAATATGGGCGATAATATAGCCAAAACAAGGATAGTTGAAACCTGCTTTCTGGTAGTTTCCCCAGGATGCCCTGAACATGCTAATTCTATGTGGGGGAAATCGGCGTTTCCACGGAAATTCACTGTCGGTTTAATAATCTCAACTTGGTTTCCAAGATTTTTGACGGAGACCACTCTCATCCCTGTTAGATGCAATGTTACATAAGGAGAATGCCACCAGTCGTCACTGGCTCGACTTATTGGGAGGGGCGAACAGTTAGCACTGAGCGGGTCGGAGGGGGCGTGGGAGGGGTGAGTCAGGCGGCAGGTCAAAGGTCACGAGTCGCGCGATCGGGATTGGGTTCCTTCCGGGTTGGGCTTGGTGAGGGTAAAAGGTGAGGGTGAGGGTTGGTTATGGGGCTGTCACATTATGACGCATCGGGCCAACATACACCAACGTATGTGATGTTGTGATGTTTGGCCACTACGTCAGGATACGTTGTCATGCGTTACGCGTGTGTTAGGCGCTCATTGGTATACGTCAATGTACGTTAACGTTCTTTGAGATGGGCAAAGTTTTGTGCATGCACAATACTTTTGACGTACGAAAACGTTCGCTAATGTGTGGATTTTACGTCGGCCATACGTTATGTATACATTAGGCATACATCAATGTACATTAGACATACATTAGACAAACATTGTTGACTACATTGCACTACGTTGACCTACGTTAAAGGTAGTGGGAGCGTACAGTCCATGTACTGACAACTTATGGATAGCGTATGGATAACGTATGTCTAACATAGACTATCATACGTTTAGTGTTTCTCCAGCATGTCTTGACGTATGTAAGGTATGAGGCATAGTTCTGGCGATCGAATAACGTATATAAAATTCACCGACGTTTTGTGAAGGTACCGTAAGCGTAATTCAAGCACTTTTTGCCCGGAAGCACATTAGCCATACGTTGGCCATACACTATGTATACGGTATGTATACGTCTAACTTTGCCCCCCGCCCTGATGCTTCTCGATGTAAAAAAGTGACTTTACATGTTGGCCGCACGCTTGCGAGATGCGTCGTAATGTGACAGGGCCTTTAGGATTGTGCCCTGAGTCTGGTTAGATAAGGGTTGGATTGGGGTTCACGGTGGGTGGGGTGGGGTGGGGGGGTGGGTATGTGGGTGGGGTGGGGTGGGTGTGTGGGGAGGGAGTTGGTTTGGTGAGTGGGGTGGGTGTGCTGTGGATGGGGCAGGGTGGTGTGGGTGCGGTGGGGTAGAGTGGGTGGGGTGAGTTGGGTGTGTGAGTTTAGGTTTGGGGTTCTCATGCTTAACTAACAAGCCTCTGACTGCGTGAACCCTGGGTCAGATTGGCTGCAAACTGGCCACATCGTGAAATGGATTCGGTTTCTGCCGGCCCTTTATCGGCCTGACCGCCGCCGCTGACCTGAAGTCTCCATCGATTGGACGGATGGATGGATGGATGCATGGTGCTCTTTTTAAGTAAAACAACAAAAAAAGGGGGAAAGAAAAGAATTGGCCGGCACCTTCCTACCAAATAGAACGATGGTCTGACGTTCTGCATACTTATATCTTAAAGCTGGGGTTTCCTATATATGGTATGCGAATGCGTATGAAGTATGCGAACACTTATCGCTGTCTGTATTGGAAACTGCACATTCGGTTTGCATACATGGCACTGGATCGCTACATGGAGCGATTGGTGCGATTGTGAACCGAGTGTGCTGTTTATACAAACAGCGAAAAGTCGGATACCTCATGCGCATTCGCATTCACATACAGCGTATCTGGAATCCTAGCTTACCGATGAAAACATCAAATTTTCAAAACCAAAACATTTATCTAGATTTGATTCTACATATTCAACTTGGACACTGGTGCATTTATTAAGCATTTGTTGCTGCATAGAAGGGCATAATAAGTCAATTAATAGAAACCGTTCCTACTGAAGTCTATGGTGTCAGAATTTTGGCGTGCTTGCCAAAATTAGTTTGGCATGTTTTGATATCAAATATCTCCAAACTTAGCCATTTAAAATTAAAGTTACTTCAAAATAAAGTAAAGTAGATTATAACGATTAGTATAATATATTTATCTCAGAAAATAGCAAAAACTCAAAGGCATCGGACTATGCAACTTTAAGGCGCTGCGGTTTCCCTAGGCGGATTATGTCATCCGGGGTGTGCACTTAAGGTTCCATTGAAGGATTATGTCACCGGCTATGGCTAAGGATAAGGATATGGCGACAGGTTTATATCTTGTTAGCATTCCACAGGACAGGCTGTCACCACAAACACAAGGGCCTGACACTGACCGAGCAGGTTTATATGCGCCTTCAAGTTCATTAAGGTTGGTTGTTTGAGGTTTATATCCTCGCAACATTTAAGGTCATATCAGGACGGGTACCGACTTGTAAACAGTGCACACTCGTAGCGACTTTATAGTGCTGCCCCACTGGGAAATCAGGCCACCAACACCATTCCCGTGTTGGTAGACCATAGGATCGTGGGTTCGAACCCTGGTCGAGTCAAACCAATGACTTAGACATTGATACTTGTCACTTCCTAGCCAGGTGCTCAGCATTATTAGGATAGGGCAATGACTGGTTGGCTCAGTGCCAAGATAATGTGACTGAGTGGGATATCGGGACACGGTTTGTTTGTTTGTTGTTTTACGTCCTAGCCACATCTAAGGTCCTATTAGGTCATATAGGACGGGTACCGACTTGTGACAGTGTGCACTCATGGCGACTTTATGTGCTGCCCCACTGGGAGACCAGGCCACCAGCACCACGACCTAATATCCCACTCATTCACATTATCCCGACACTGAACTAACCAGTTGTTGCTCTATTCCATTAATGCCAAGCACCAAAAGCTAGGAAGCAACACGGATACATTTTGTAAGCCATGAGTTTGACTCGACCGGGAATTGAACTCCCGATCTCCCACACGGGAGGCCTGCGCTCTACCGATTCGGCCGGGGCGCATTACCTAACAGCTTCAGGGAGCGGGCTTAACTCATCCCGCTATTTGCACTGGGATATTAATAAAAGAGGTTTGCACCATTGAACTGCATTAGGTTTGTTGTAAATTTGCCTGACAAGTTTGGCGATTTATTTCAGTGAAATGTTGATAATACGCAGCCTTCCGACCCTTGCTGACCATTGCATCCCTGGCCACATGTCCGCAGCTGCTCGCTGGAAGTGGTTAGTGGGTGGGGGTGGTGGTGGTGGGTGGTGGGGGTGGGTGGGATGTTTGGGCGGGAAAATGGTCTATTGATATGAGACTGTATTCACTCAGTACCCAATCACTACCTCACAAATGGTGGAGTTAAAGCCCCATGCTCACAGCCCAGTTTAAAGTTGCATAGCCCGATGGTTTTGAGTTTCTGTTATTTTCTTATATAAATATATGAGGTTGGTCGTTATAATCTACCTTACTTTAGTTTGAAGTAACTTTTATTTTAAAAGGCTACCTTTTATGATATTTGAAGTGCAACGTGCACAAATAATTTTGGCAAGAATGCCAAAACTCTGACACCACAGACTTCTCCAATAGAAGGTTCTATTAAATTGTCTCAGCATTCCATTATATGTGGCGACAAATGTTTAATAAGTGCACCAGCATCGGAGTTAGATATGCACAACCAAATCTAAGTAATTGTTTTGATTTTGAAAATTTGATATTTTCATCGGGCTATGCAGCTTTAAAACAAAGATTTGTTGGCAGGAAGTGACTCCACTGCTGTGGGTGCCCGCCTATAAACCACGCAACACCCACCCACTAGGCTTACCTGCCATGTGTGACAATGGGTCCTCATGTCGCTCAAGCTACCTACCACATACCCACATATCAAATAGCCATTACATTCTCCTAATATTTATGTGAATATTACAATTTACATTCTCACAATATTCATGAATATTTATATATCGCAAAATAACTAGTTTAAAAACAGGTCACAGCCAGTTTGGAAACAACTCACAATCACACCCCATTCGCAATCAGTTTGCAACCAGTTTGCAACCAGTTCGCAACCAGTTTGCAACCAGTTCACTATCGGTTCGCAACCAGTTTGCAACCAGTTTGCAACCAGTTCGCAACCAGTTTGCAATCAGTTCACAACCAGTTTGCAATCAGTTCGCAACCAGTTTGCAACCAGTTTGCAATCAGTTTGCAATCAGTTTGCAATCAGTTCGCAACCAGTTTGCAACCAGTTCGCAACCAGTTTGCAACCAGTTCACAATCAATTCGCAACCAGTTTGCAATCAGTTCACAACCAGTTCACAATCAGTTTGCAATCAGTTTGCAACCAGTTCGCAACCAGTTCGCAACCAGTTCGCAACCAGTTCGCAACCAGTTTGCAAACAGTTTGCAAACACTCCTCCACTGGCTCGATACCAGTTCTCCACCCGCCACCATCAATACCGTGGAAGCTGAGCATCTCTGTGTGAGATGGCGGATATGAGGGCACGACCACGCATGCGCATCGTGCTAACATCCTGTTGCTAATAATCACTGCCCGGTCACCTCAGGGTGTACTTGAATGAGGTGCCTGAGCCCCAATAGTGCCCCATCACAATGCACTGCACCCCACACCCACACCCACACCCACACCCAAACCCACCCACACCCACACCCATACCCACACCCATACCTGCACCCATACCCGCACCCACACCTACACCCGCACCCATACTCGCACCCACTCGTACCCATACCCGCAAACACACCTATGCCCACCTACACTCGCACCCGCACACACACCCACACCCAAACCCACACCCAAACCCACCCACACCCACACCCATACCCATACCTGCACCCATACCCGCACCCACACCTACACCCACACTCACACCCGCACCCATACTCGCACCCACTCGCACCCATGCCCGCACCCACACGTATGCCCACCTACACTCGCACTCGCACCCGCACACACACACACACACACCCACCCAAACTCGCACCCAAACCTATACCCACCCGCAACCGCGCACCCGCACCCACACCCGCACCCATACCTGCACCCACCCACACCCACACTCGCACCCACACCCATACTCGCACGCACCCACACTTACGCTTGCCCCCACACCCATACCCGCACCCACACCTATGCCCACCTACACTCGCACCTGCACACACGCACACCCAAACCCGCACCCACACCTATACCCGCCCGCACCCGCACCCGCACCCGCACCCACCCACAGCCACACTCGCACCCGCACCCACCCACAGCCACACTCGCACGCGCAGTGAGTAGCTCAGCATCACGCGCAACCCTGACATCAAACCCCAAATAACCGCATCCCAGCCCCCCTCTCACTCCCCCCCCTCCAACAGCACCAACCAAAACCCACTATTCATTCAGGATCAAAGCAACCCTAACACTACTAAGCCCCCACCACCCACCCACGCCCAGACCCACACCCACACCCACACACCCCCACACCCCAACCCCAATCCCAGACCACCACCATTCACAACATCCTGGTCACCGGGCCAGGTGGTCCCGTACTGGTAGAGTGTTCAGTTCCGTGTGTGGGAGGTCATATGATGATCTCGTTCTGATGTGACCTTAGATGTTGACAGGACGTAAGACTCCAACAACCAACCGTATGATTATGACTGTATTATTCCCAGCTGTGGTAAATAAACTGCCATGTGTTACAAAAAGTTGGTGTCTGCTCCTGCCGTGTATGCTGTTTGGCTTTACTCGGTCAGATAAGGCAAAGGGTGTTTGCTTCAGTTATCGAATACTATGACTGAGTCAGTGAGTGTAGGGTAGGACAGTTACTTTTTTTCCCACTTGCCCTATCCTAATAATCCAGAACGCCAAACTAGGAAGCGACAAGTATCAATTTTAAGTCATCGGTCGATCTACCAAAACGGGAGACGGAGAAGGGCTGGTTGTTGGTTTACTCGCAGGGTAGGACAGTAACTTGTTTTCCCCCACTTGCCTAATTGGGCAAGTGACTGAATTTTCCACTTGACCGAGTGGTGAAGCTACTTGGCCAAGCCCAAGTCAGCCAATTGAAACTGAAATCTGCCACTGCAGATCAGAAAGATAATGACTTGCCCGTTCAGGAAGGTCACCGAGAACTTCACCTGCCCGACCGAGTAAACTAGGTTCCCCGGGAAACCAGGCAATTAGGCAATCTTTATTGTCCTACCCTGGCTGTGATATCATGTCGTGTGATGGTTTCTGGTGGAACGGTATCTCAGTC
This sequence comes from Branchipolynoe longqiensis, assembly GCA_030323885.1. Classification (NCBI taxonomy): domain Eukaryota; kingdom Metazoa; phylum Annelida; class Polychaeta; order Phyllodocida; family Polynoidae; genus Branchipolynoe; species Branchipolynoe longqiensis. The sequence continues at coordinate 99,731,963 of CM059190.1, read as the reverse complement.
GATCAGCACTATTAACCCAACAATCATGTACGTACACTGTTGCAAGATGGTGTCCCTCTTGATAGGACCTCAGATGTTGCCAGGACGCAACACCTCAATCTATTAATCAATCAATCAATTAGTTAATCAATCACCATCTTGGCCCACTACTCACGAAGAACCCCGACATTACTACTCTGCACGCACCGGGCGCGGTGCCCGAATCGGTAGAGCGCGAACCTCGGGTGCAGGAGATCGGGAGTTCGGTTCCTGGTCGAGTCAAACCAATGACTTATACAATTTACACTTCTCGCTTCCTAGCCTGGTGCAGAGCATTAATAGAATACGGCAATGACTCCTTATCTCAGTGTAAGGATAATGTGACTGAGTGGGATATCAGGTCGTTTCCGGCGGCCTGATGTTCCAGTCGGGCAGCACTATAAAGTCACAATAAGTGCACGCTGCTACTAGTACAAGTCGGTACCCATACTGATATGACCTTAGATGTTGCAAGGACATACAACTCCAACAACCAACCAACTAATCTGCGCTGCAGAAGAGTCCTGCTATCAACACCCCGGCGGCTCTGAAGGCAGTCTATTTATAATAAGGCTCCGGGGCAGTCCCATACCGGCAAGAGCAGCTCACAGTGGCGGGCGGCGGGTGGCGGGTGGCGCGCGACGGGTGGGGGGCGACGGGTGGCGGGCGGGGGACGGCCGATGGCGGGCGGGGGACGGCCGATGGCGGGCGGGGGACGGCCGATGGCGGGCGGGGGACAGACGGTGGCGGGCGGGGGACGGCCATGGCCGGCGGGGGACGGGGGACATACGGTGGCGGACGGGGGACGGCCACGGCCGGCGGTGGACGGGGGACAGGCAGTGGCGGGCGGGGGACAGCCATGGCCGGCGGGGGACGGGGCCATGCGGTGGCGGGCGGGGGGCGGGCGGGGGGCCGGCCGGCGCTAAGCATTGCTCGCCCGCTACTTGTTGCTCTCACGGTCGATAGGCGAGCGGGAGAGCAGGCGAGAATGACCTGGGCGAAATCTTTATTGGCAAGCGAGTAGAGGGAGGAGGCCTTTCTTGGAATGGGATCATCCCGGAATAGGACGGAGCCCTTTTTCCGCGGGCCGGGGAATGGGTTTCTCGGGTTCACACTTTGCGTGTTGGGTGTGATGGGTGTGGTGGCGGGGGGTGGAGGGAGGGGGGCGGTGGGAGGGTACCAGGCCGAGAGCAGCGAGCGTCTCTGGCTGCTGCGACGGGGCTCTATATATAGGGCACGGTGAGAGGGTGGGTGGGGGTGCGGGGGGGGGGGGGGGGGTGGGGTGGTTTGAGGGTCCGGTCCCACAGTGGGGCTTTGTGTGCATGCAAGGGGAGTGGGAAAGGGAGAGGCGGGGGACGGGGGGGAGAAAGGGAGGGGAAGGAGGGAGAAAGGCGTAAGTGGTTAAGGAGAAGGGGAGGTGAGGGGAGGGAGAAGGGGAGGTGAGGGGAGGGAGAAGGGGAGGTGAGGGGAGGGAGAAGGGGAGTGAGAAAGGGAGGGGAGGGAGAAAGGGAGGGGAGTGGGGGGGACAAAGGGGGAGGAGAGGGGAGGGGGGATCTTGGAATAGGATAGGGGGGTGAGTCGGTCACGGTGAGGGCCGCAGTTTGTCTCTGCCGATGGGACAGCACCACTTTGGGACTGACCCGGCCTTGTGGATTGCGCTAGTCTGTATTGATTAGGTCAGCGGTCCGGCACCCGGAGTGGGACTGTGGCAAATGTGCGCGGGAGGAGTGTGTGTGTGTTTGTGTGTGTGGCTGGTGTGGTGGGGGTTGCGGAGGCTTTCTCTCGTTCAAACTACTGCTGCTCCGATATACTCCCACTCCGGTCGGCCAACACGCAACTGGCTTGACTGCCCATTGGCCGGTTAAGCTAAATCACACGCCTGTCCTGCCAGCTTCTCCTCCCCGCCCTCCCCGCCTCCGAACGCAGGTTAATAAATTAGGTGGGCACTCCGCACTGCGCGGTGTTTGTTGTCTGTGGGTTGTCGGTCGTTGGTCCACACCCACCCACACACACACCCACTCCCGAACACTCACTCTCACCCACACCCACTCCCACACTCATACACATACCTTTACCTTCACTTTAACCCACACCAACTCCTCACTCTCACCCTCACCCTCAGCCTCATCCTCACCCACTCCCACATCCTCACCCTAATCCACACCCTCACCCTCACCTCTTCTGGGGGTGACCCCGGGGTGACCTTGAGTGCCAGGACGGGACACAGCTCCTTGTGGGTATCCTTGCAGCTTGGGTCAAATTCCCCGGTCTATGCGGCTGCGAGCCATGTCAGAATGACGAAGCCACTCTGGAAGCCATTGTCACCGCTGCTGAAAGGAAGCCCAACAATGCGCATTCAACGAATGGTCAGTGAAGGAATTAGGCTGCACAATGGTCGAATAAAAATGATAGATTACACGAGCATCATCCTACCCCTGTGGACAATTAAAATTGCATAGTCCGATGAAAACATCAAATTTTCAACAAAAAACTAAACATTTATCTCGATTTGATTCTACATATGTAACTTTGATACCAGTGCACTTATTAAGCATTTGTCGCCACACAGAAGGGAATGCTGAGGCAATTGGATAGAACCTGTCACTGTTGAAGCCTACGGTGTCAGAGTTTTGGCATGCATGCTGAAACTAATTTGACTTGTTTGCACTTTAAATATCTCAGAACTTAGCCATTTAAAATAAAAGTTACTTCAAACGAAAATAATGTAGTTTATAGCAATCAATTTAATATATTTATACCAGAAAAATGACTGAAACCCAAAACCATTGGATTATGCAACTTTAAGGCACGTGCTTATATAGACATACACAATTAAAACATATATTTATACGACAAACATTTTGTTCGGTATCATGTCGCGAATCGCGATGCAAGTTATGTAGATCGCTAATTCATTTCCAAATTGACTAGCAATTGTCGTTAATCAAATTTTCTTTTTTAAAGCAACCTGTGTGTATACGTTACGCAGGGAACATTTTGTTCCGTAGTGTGTCACGAATCGTCATGTAGATCGCTCATCAATTTCCAAATGGATTAGCAATTGTTGCTCATAAAAATGTTCAAAACAAAATGCTCCCTGTTATATTACCTACATAAAATACATCTCAGCCATTGCAATACATCTTCTTTCCATATACGTTTCTTGCTATCGCTATAAGACTCTGAATGCATCTTGTGCCTGCTCTACGTAAGTCCATATACTGTATCCGTATTGACAAAGTGCCAGCTTGAAGCCCTCTGCCATTTATCATGAATGGAAGGGTGTCAGGCTTAAAGTGTCTCCCGACAGTTGCAGTGGGCGGCATTAATATTCTCCAGCCATCATTGATCAGTCAAATATGTTTCAGGGGCAGAGGAAATCAGTCTGAAATCTACATGAATTGTTTGGGTTTTGTGTGGATGGGTGGTTTTGGGGTGTTTTTTGTTGTTGTTGTCACTTAGTTCTGGTACCGGACGCTGTGGCCGAATTGGGAGAGCGCGGGCCTCGTTGCGCGAGATCGGGAGTTTGCGAGTTTGGCTCCCGGACGAGTCAAACCAATGCCTTTACAAATTTATACTTGTCGCTTCCTAGCCTGGCACTCAGCATTAATAGGATAGGGCAAGGACTGGTTAACTCAGTGTCAGGATAATGTGACCGAGTGGGATATTGGATCATGGCGCTGGCGGCCTGATTTCCCAGTGGGGCAGCACTATAAAATCGCCATGAGTGCATACTGTCACAAGTCGGTACCTGTCTGGATATGACCTTAGATTTTGCTAGGACATAAATCAACAAACAGGCAAACAAACAGTTCTGGTGATGTATATAGTTTAATAGTAGTTGTGTGATATTTTTCTTTGAAATAGAACATGATCTGTGAATCTTAATTTGGAGATTAAAATGTGATCTCTCTTACTTCCAAGTTATTTGTTGTTGTTTTTTGTGTTGTTCTTTTACTGTACAGTTGGTCTTTTGATATTTCTTTGGTACCACCTTTTCTTCTTACAGCGCTTAAAGAGATTGTTTATATGTAGCATTTGTAAGTCGAATTATGTAAGCACCTGCATATAATACTTAAAGCTGCATAGTCTGATGACACATCAACTTTTCAAAACGAAAGGAATTATCTAGAATTGATTCTATATATCTAACTTAGAGGCTTCTGCAGTAACTGGTTCTATTAAATTGCTGCAGAATTCCCTTCTATATGGTAACACATGTTTGATAACTGCACCAGTATCTAAGATAAATATGGTCAATCAAATCTAGCTAAATGTTTCGATTTTGCAAATTTGATGTTTTCATTGGACTATGCGGCTTTAAATATTATATACACACGAACAGACCGAACACACCGTAAAGTGGTCGCGTTGTTTAAAGCGAGTAAGGCAGTGATGGATTATTGCCAGCAGCAACGGAAAGAAGCGGTTCACAGACAGAGGAAGAGGAATGCGTTATGCAAGGGCATAACAACATTACTCATATGACAGTTACATATAAGGCTGCGGTAGTAGCAGGTGGTGCTAGGACCCCCTGGAGGAATTAGTGCAGAGATGTTGTCACTGTATAGGCTGCACACGCCAGCCATACAGCAGGAGGCTGAATGATACAGTAGCCTCTGTGAGCATCTTACCAACAACTTCACAATTAATGCATCCTGGGCAATAACTGATTGCCAAGTATGGCTCGCAAACCTTATGCACGCATTACTTAGTAGCAAGGCGCAGTGGTTTGTTAATATAGACCGCATATGTATGTGTGTGTGTATGTATGTATGTATGTATGTATGTATGTATGTATGTATGTATGTATGTATGTATGTATGTATGTATGTATGTATGTATGTGGGGCCCTATGTGTGGTTGTGTATGTAGGCCCCTGTATATGTATGTATCCATGTGTGGGTGGTCGTCGGGGAGTTTGTGTGGGAGGTTGTGTGGGTGGTTGTGTGAGTGGTTGTGTGCGTGGTTGCGTGGAGGTTTACACAAACTTCTAACTAGTCGGTACCTACCACAACGCAACTGTCAGTCCCGGCTTTTCGCACAATGCTGTGTCTGTAAAGCTTATTTACCTGATCTAGTGTACACAAATATCTAACTAATCGGTACCTACCACAATGCGACTGTCAGTACCAGCTATTCACACAATGCTGTGTATGTAAAGCTTATTTACCTGATCTAGTGTACACAAATATCTAACTAATCGGTACCTACCACAATGTGACTGTCAGTACTGGCTATTACCACAATGCTGTGTACATAAAGCTTATTTACCTGATCTAGTGTAAGTGGAGCTTTATTCACAGGAAGTGCATCCATTGCCTTTGCCTATGATCTTCATTGCATTTGCCTATGACCTTCATTGTCTTTGCCTATGACCGTCACCTTCTTAATCGCCGTGAATATGGCCTATGCTGCCGACACGGTGTAAAGAAACCACCAATCAATCAATCAATCAATCACCTTCTTAATGTTGAACAATCCAGTGGCGATCATTACAATGCTGGATTGCTTTTCAAAATGGCGTCGATTCTCGGCCAGTTCTTTACAAGAAGGGCCCAGGAACCTTACTACTACGGACTTACCGCCTCCCACCTCCCGCTCCTCGCTTCCCGCCTCCCGCCTCCCACCTCCCACCTCCCGCCTCCCGCTTCCTTCCTCCCGCCTCCCACCTACCGCCTCCCACCTCCCACTTCCCGCCTACCGCCTCCCACCTCCCACCACCCGCCGCCTCCCTCCTCCCGCCTCCCGCTTCCTTCCTCCCGCCTCCCACCTACCGCCTCCCACCTACCACTTCCCGCCTACCGCCTCCCGCCTCCCACCACCCGCATTCCACCTCCCGCCTCCCACCTACCGCTCGCCGCCTCCCGCCTCCTACCTACCCCTTCCCGCCTCCCTCCTCCCGCATCCCTCCTCCCGCATTCCTCCTCCTGCCTACCGCATTCCTCCTCCTGCCTCCCGCCTCCCACTTCCCGCCTCCTACCTACCCCTTCCCGCCTCCCTCCTCCCGCCTCCCTCCTCCTGCCACCCGCCTCCCACCTACTGCTTCCCGCCTACCGCCTCCCACCTCCCGCCGGGGTGTGTGGATGGTTGTGGGTGTGGGTGTGATTTGGGGTGTGGGTGGTTGTGGAGTTTGGGTAGTTATGGGGTATGGGTGAATGTGGCATGTGGGTGGATGTGGGGTGTGGGTAGTTGTGGGTGTGGGTGGATGTGGGGTGTGGGTGGCTGTGGGGTGTGGGTGGTTGTGGGGTGTGGGTAGTTGTGGGTGTGGGTGGATGTGGGGTGTGGGTAGTTGTTGGGTGTGGGTGGATGTGGGGTGTGGGTGGATGTGGGGTGTGAGTAGTTGTGGGTGTGGGTAGTTGTGGGTGTGGGTGGATGTGGGGTGTGGGTGGTTGTGGAGTTTGGGTAGTTATGGGGTGTGGGTGAATGTGGGGTGTGGGTAGTTGTTGGTGTAGGTGGATGTGGGGTGTGGGTGGTTGTGGGATGTGGATGGTTGTGGGGTGTGGGTAGTTGTGGGTGTGGGTGGATGTGGGGTGTGGGTAGTTCTGGATGTAGGTGGATGTGGGGTGTGGGTGTTTGTGGAGTTTGGGTAGGTATGGGGAGTGGGTGAATGTGGCGTGTGGATGGATGTGGGGTGCGGGTAGTTGTGGGTGTGGGTGAATGTGGCGTGTGGGTGGTTGTGGGGTGTGGGTGGTTGTGGGATGTGGGTAGCTGTGGATGTGGGTGGTGGTGGGGTGTGGGTAGTTATGGGTGGTTGTGGGGTGTAGGTGGTTGTGGGATGATGTTTGGGGTGGGTGTCTTCTGTGTGGAAGGATGAGTATGTGTGTGTGGGATTGTGTGTGTGTCATAAGGTGGGCGCGGGGTGGGTGGGGATATGTGTAGACGTGTGTGTGTGGGCGGGTTTTACAGCATGACTCACACTCATGGTGTCGTCGCCCCCCCCCACACCCCCGTACCCCAAAACACCCACCCACTTGCAGGGCCTTTCTGGAACAGCTCAGAGAAGTGCTAACAAGTTTTGAAAGTTTTAATTCCTGCCTTTCATTGTTAACGTTTTAGATTGTCATTATTAAAGCTGCATAGTCCGATGAAACATCAAATTTTTACTTTTGATTTATGTATCAAACTTAGAAACTGGTGCACTTATTAAGCATCTGTTTCTGCATCTGTTTCTGAGTCAATTTAATAGAACATGTTACTGCCAAAGCCTATGGTGTCCGAATTTTGGCATGCTTGACAAAATTGATTTTGCATGTTTACACTTCAAATACCTCAAAAGTTAGCCCTTTAAAATATTAGTTATTTCGAACGATTGTAAGGTAGATTATAACAATCAATTTAATATATTTATCTGAGAAAAATGACAGAAACTCAAAATTATCGGACTATGCAATATTAAAGTTCATCGTGTGTGCTTTCTTTGAGTAAAACTTGTATCGTAGTAAAACGTTTTTCTTCTTAAGATACTTTCTTTTAAATATTGTCTCATAATCTTTATAATAATAATTTCTTTATATAATTTCTTTAAGAATAAATCTTTTACAATTGATCAAATGGTTAATATGTAGCGATGTGGAATAAGCTTTGGTGACTGCAGGAGAAAATAGCTCGCAGCGGATTAATCCACAATCGGCGTAAAAACCAGTAATGAGTCATCGGTTAGGCCAAACAAGCGTCACTTTTGTTTAATGCCAAAGAAAAGAAAAAAAACTACTGAAAAGGAACTGGAAATGAAAAGCCTTTTCAAGCTATTGGTTATGCCAAATAAGTGTGACTTTTGTTTAATACCAATAAAAGAAGAAAACAACTGAAATCAAATTAAATAAAAAGCCTTTTCAAGCTATTGGTTAGGCCAAACAAGTGTGACTTTTGTTTAATGCCAAAGAAAAGAAAGAAAAATAGAGAAAAGAAAAAGGAATTAAAAAGCCTTCTCAGGCTATTTTCGGAGGTGCCTACTTTTCGTTGCGTGCGTGCGTGCATGCCTGCGTGCATGCCTGCGTGCGTGCGTGCCTGCGTGCGTGCCTGCGTGCGTGCCTGCGTGCGTGCGTGCGTGCCTGCGTGCGTGCGTGCCTGCGTGCGTGCCTGCGTGCGTGCCTGCGTGCGTTAAAGTGGTGGGTCTTTAGTAATTTTAAAATGTCTTAAGGTGTGAATAGTGGGAAGCCTTGCACATCCTGCAAGGAGTTTTTACCGCTCACACGTCCGAAGGAGTGCAGCGAGAGGTTGGTTGCTTGGTTGGTTATTGGAGCTTTACATCCTGGCAACATCTAAGGTCATATCAGGATGGGTACCGACGTGTGACAGTGCACACTCATGGAGACTAATCGTGCTGCTCCACTGGGAGACCAGGCTGCCAGCACCATGACCTGATATATCCCACTACATCACATTATCCTTACATTGAACCAACCAGTCCTTGCCCTATCCTAATAATGCAGATCGCCAGGCTAGGAAACAACAAGTATCAATTTTTAAGTTAATCGTTTGACTCGACCAGCATTTGAATCCCACGATCTACCAAAGTAGGAGTCGGACGCTCAGCTCATTTGGCCATCCCGTCTGGTGGTGATGTGTTCTCACGAGTCTTACACGTGACAGAAGTGCTATTTGTAGCGGCTTTAAATAAACAGATGACGCATTGCAATGGAAGGTCAGCTTTAAAACGGGCCACTAAGCCAACCTCAGTGAAATATTCCCATCCCTTTTACCCTCCCCCTGCTCCCTCCCTCCCTCCCTCCCTCCCTCCCCCACTCCCTCCCTCCCCCCCTCTCCCCTTTCGTACTCTCTTTCCTGTTCCTGCCTCTCCCCTCTATTGCCTTTATGCACCTTTATGGTTCTACCTTTTTGTCATTTCTCCTTTACCCCTCTCATTTTGGCTCCCTTTCCCTTTAAAAAACCGTCAACTTTCACACACCTTCCCCATCCCCACCCCCTTCTTCCTGTCCCTTTCGCCGATTCCTCCCTCTTCACTCCCATTGACATTCAATTACTTCCATGCTATTCTTTCCCTTCCCTTCCCTGTCCCTCTCTTCCCTTCCTTCCCTCCCCAACATGCTGTCAGCTGTACCATGTCACTACCCCCTCACCCCCCTCAACCCCTCACCCCCACAAAGACACATCCCCCCACACACAAAAACACCAAAAAGACACCCCACTACAAACAAAGTATTTAAAAAAATGCAAATAAAACACAAACCCCTTTAAAAAACCAATAAATCCCTTAAAACCAACAATAACTGGGGAACCCCACCCCCACAAACAACAACAACGGGAGGAAACCCCCAAAGAACAACAATAACAGTGAACTAACTACCCCCCCCCCCCCCCCACACACACACAAATAACCCCACAAAAACAACGACGATCCTTTCGCATCATCTCTCACCTATCCCCTCCTCACACTCAGCTCACTACACACAGCTCAGCGACCCTGCCAAACTCGGCCATGTGCAGCCCTGCCTCACCCCCAACCATTCACACCTCAGCACCCAGGTCTTAGCGCTACACACGCCCACCTTACAGCTCCTCACACCCTCCCTGATGACCTTCTCATTTAGCCAGCCTGCTGGTCCTATAGGGTAGGGCGGGGCGTGTGATGGGTGGGGGGGGGGTCTGTAGGGAAGGGGTGGGGTGCTGGTATGGTGATCATGGAGGTATGGGGTGGGGAGTGTGTGTGTGTGTGTGTGTGTGGAGTGCTGGTGCGGTTGGAGTTAAGGGGGGGTGTGTGAGTGTGTGGGTGTGTGTGGAGTGCTGTTGATGGTGGAGGATGGAGGTTAAGGATGGGGATTGTGTGTGTAGGGAGGTCGGGGGGGGGGTGCTGGTCTGGTGCGGATGGAGGTGGGGAGTGTCTGTGTGGAGTGCTGATGCTGGTGGTGGATGGAGGTAAGTGGTGGGGAGTGTGCGTGTGTGGAGTGCTGGTCCTGGTGCAGGTAAGGGGTGGGATGAGTGTGTGTGTGCGTGTGTGTGGAGTGCTGTTGATGGTGGTGGATGGAGGTTAAGGGTGGGCAGTGTGTGTGTGTTGAGTGTTGTTGATGGTGGTGGATGGAGGTTAAGGGTGGGGAGTGTGTGTGTGTGTGTTGAGTGTTGTTGATGGTGGTGGATGGAGGTTAAGGGTGGGGACTGTGTGTGTGTTGAGTGTTGTGTGGTGGGTGATGGTGGGATGGGGTAAGGGGTGGGGGTTAGGTGTGGGGGTGTGTGTAGAGTGTTGGTGCGGATGGAGGTAAGGGGTGGGGAGTGTGTGTGTGTGGAGTGGTCGTTGATGGTGGTGGGTGGAGGTTAGGGTGGGAGTGTGTGTGTGTTACTGGTGGAGTGCTGATGCTGGGAGGTGCGGATGGAGGTAAGGGGTGGGGAGTGTGTGTGTGTGGAGTGTTGTTGATGGTAGTGGGTGGAGGTTAGGGGTGGGGAGTGTGTGTGTGGAGTACTGGTGCTGGTGCTGGTGCGGATGGAGGTAAGGGGTGGGGAGTGTGTGTGCATCTGGGGGGAGAGTGCTGGGGCTGGGTGGGGATGGAGGTAGGAGGTGGGTGTAGGGAGTGTGTATGTGTGTGTGTGTGGGGGGGGGTCTCCATCACCGCCGGCCCGTGCCCAGATTGCTTTTCTTATTGCTATCATGCGACGCTGCCCGGCAGCTTACAAGTGCGGGCGGCCTGCCCGCCCCTGGACCACCGCCTCCTCTACCACCACCACCACCACCACCATCAACATCACCACCACCACCATCACCACCACCACCACCATCTCCAGCACCACCACCACTACCACCACCCCCATCACCACCACTACCCCCACCACCACCACTACCACCACCACCACCACCACCACTACCACCCCCATCACCACCACTACTACCACCACTACCACCACCCCCACCACCACCATCTCCGCCACCACCACCACCACCACTACCACCACCACCACCATCTCACCACCACCACCACCACCACCACCACCACCACCATCTCCACCACAACCACCTCCACCACCACCACCACCACAACCACCATCCACCACCACCACTACCACCACCACCACCATCTCCACCACCTCCACCACCACCACCACCACTACCACCACCCCCACCACCACCACTACCACCTCCACCATGTATACACAGGGTGATCTGGGCAGCACAGTGGGAGTGGGACCTGGCGCTGGGACGGGGTGGTGGGAACTGTCGCTGGGACGGGGTGGTGGGATGTGGTGGTGGGACGGGGTGGTGGGACGTGGTGGTGGGACGGGGTGGTGGGACGGGTGGTGGGGCGGCATGGTGGTGAGAGTGTCGAGGCGGTGTGAGTGCCGGGGCTGTATGAGTGGCGTTCCGGCGGCCCGTCTTTGTATGCGGGGCGGGCTTGGTGGGGCCGAGTCGCCCGGCATTACGCCCACGTGACGGTCACCCGTCCACCCCGGGCGGCTCCTTCAGTACAGCCCGGTGACGCGCCGCCTTTGTATAAGACGTCGGTGGGGCCGGGCCCGGTGTACCGGGGATACTTGTCGTATAATGATGCGCGACATTCCCCACGCGCACCGCCCCGCCCACCACCGCGCATGCGCGACACTCCCACCGCGCACCGCGCACCACCCAGCCCACCACCGCGCATGCGCGACACTCCCCACGCGCACTGCCCGCCCACCACCGCGCATGTGCGACATTCCCCACGCGCACCGCCCCTCCCACCACTGTGCATGCGCGACACTCCCCACTTGCACCGCCCTACCCACCACTGCGCATGCGCGACACTCCCCACGCACACTGCCCCGCCCACCACCGCGCATGTGCGACATTCCCTATGCGCACTGACCCGCCTATCACCGCGCACTCACCACCATCTTAACCCATAACACTGAACATATTATGGCTAACCCACTAACACACTAACCCCATTCACAATCTACTAATATGCCCTATCTAAGTTCCCACTTATCTACCTATTTACAATGTAATGTAACCGGCCGGAAGACCAGTGGCTCGGCGCTGAAAAAATGTATATTCTGATGAATAAACTGTTTTACAAACAAAAAAACAACAAAAAAACAAAGTATCCTGGACATGGTATCCATGCCACGAGTGGGGGTGCAAATGGTAAGCATTGCACCGACAGCCGGATTTCGAACCCACATTCTGCCATTTCGGCTGCGGGGCACAAGGGAGCGGGGGGGGGGGGGTTTTATCATCCTAGCCGTTAAGGTCGCATTCCTTACACGCGTAATGCGGAATGCGAATGCGACAAAAAATCGAAATGCCTTGAAACCTATGAGCTACATTCCTTACACGCGTAATGCGAATGCGAATGCATTATCCCGATCGGTCCATGTAGCGATCGGTGCGTAATGCGTAATGCGTCAAGCTGGTGCGAATAGAAAAGCATCAGTCGCATTTGTCCATTGATATAAGGCTGGAGGAGGCGACTGATAATTACGGACAGCCGGGACAAGGTGGTGCGAACAGAAAAGCATCAGTCGCATTTGTCCATTGATATAAGGCTGGAGGAGGCGGCGCGGGGGCGCTCCGCGGCGGCGAAGCGCGACTGCGCGCTAATGACGGTGACGCCCATTAAGATAGGCGGGGGGAGGCCCAGTAAAACCTCTATACAGTAAAACCTCTATACAGTAAAACCTCTATACAGTAAAACCTCTATAAATGGTCCATTTAGGGGGTATTTAGGGGGTATTTTAAGACATTGACAGAATGAATGATAGATAGCCACATGTACTTTTTATATACTTCACTGCATGCCGCATGCCACATTACGCATGCCGCATTACGTGTGTAAGGAATGATGGCATTCGCATAACGCATTACTCATTACGCGTGTAAGGAATGCCACCTTTAGACAATCAATACCCCCTGATCCAATCAACTTAACCGCGGCTACCCTGTGATATTTCACCTGGGGTTGTGATGTCAATGCACATCACTGCAGTATCTACTTGGTTGTACAGCTGGGTACAGCACCTACCGTATATGTCCCAATAGACACGGACTGCGCGAGTGCAGACACATGGATGCGCGTCTATTCAAAGTTCAAGAATTTCATGGAATAGTTTTTGTTGTGCCTCTGAAATAAAGTGGGATTGTCTTATTTTATGTGCATTCAGTCTGAATATGATCGTAAAGTTGTGTGTGCTTTCAATCTTGAAATGGGGGGCGTGCTTCTATTGGGTATCTTGCTTCTATTGAGACATATACGGTAATTGTGTTTCGGTACCCAGCATACATTCAGGTGGCATTACTTCCTTTTGTTTGTCTGTTTGTTCGTTTCACGACCTCCCTCCCCCACAAAAAATAAAACATCGGCTATTGGGGGGCCATACAGTGGTTAAACATATCTGACTAAAAGAAAAACCACATTTCAAACAGGTCAAATAGAGCACCAGAATCTATGCCAAAAGAGCACATACAACTATGATAAAATCACAAGTGGTATACAATAAATATAATAAACAGTAAAACTAAAAGACTTTTCATGTTAAAAATGGAAAATGAATTTTTGTTAAAAACCAGTTTCCCAGCATCACGTCGACGCAGTACCCGAGAGAGTTATTACCCTAGATCTTAACTGGCACGTCACATGAGTCTTGATAGATTAATAATTTAATCCGCGAAGACTACAGGGATTACTGAGATCTTGTAAGAGACTAAAAAAAAACTAACTTGTGGAGAACTAAAACCAGGTTGGGAAGCGCTTAGGTCGGTCAAGTCAGCGGTCTTGACAGGCAATGGTCATGGGAGTTAGGCCACTCTGGTGTGGTAGTTGGTGTTTGTTTTGTGGGGTTTAACTGTGGTTGCGGAAAGGGAAAATGTAGTGTATGAAACTAGTTTGTTGTTTTGTTTGCTGTTGTTTTATCATCATCATCATCATCATGCTGTCGGTCGCGATGCGACAAAGACTGCTTTCATTACTTGACTGCCGCTCTCCATTTAGCTCTCTTCTGTGAGAGTTGCGTCCATGAGTCGGTCTAAATGTCTCTCAGCGGTTGTACATTTCATGAAAGCTGCCTGCAAAAGTGTTGAAGTGCTGCTGGCTTTTGCAAGTTACCAGCGGCACTCTCTCAGGGAGCAAATAGAGGTTTCACACCGGCAAGAACATGTCAAGACAGACGCAAAACTATTTGTCCCTGCAGTGGCTGGTCGGGAGATGTTGGGAGTTCCATACATCAACCGCCCTTAATGCTGCCACAGTGACATGGTTTTCTGTTTAGGGTTTGCTCCCTTAGCCTTCGGTTATGTCAAGAACCTGTACCACAAGGCAGTGGTTTACAACTCTGCAAGGCAGGGGCGTCAAACTCCCTGAGGTATTGCTATACCTGCAATACCTGCATACCACAGGGGGAGGGGGCTGCTGGGCGTGGTGGGGGTCCTCCCACTCCTACCCTGCCTCCTCCCACCACTGACTGGAGGAGTTGTTTTATATCCTAACAATATCTACAGTCATATCAGGACGGGTACCGACTTGTGACAGTGCGCACTCATCGCCACTTTATAATGCTTCCCCACTGCGAGACCAGGGCATGGGCACCATGACCCGATATCCCACACAGACACTTTATCCTGACACCCGAGCTAACCAGTCCTTGTCCTATCCTAATAATGTCGAGTGCCAGGCTAGGTGGCGATAAGTATCAATGTTAGAAGTCATTGGTTTTACATTTGCAGACTTTTTGTTTTTGTTTTGTTTTGTTGGTAAATTATCATTTTATTCAGCGAATAAAGGAATTTTTTAGCGCCGAGGCAATGGTCTTCTGGCTGTATCATGTTACAGTCATTCACGTTTATAATAGAGCCTAAAATCAACAAGAGTTTGCACGGCATGAAGACAACTCGCCTTAATCACAAGAGCGAACAGAACAACACACTACCATCTTTGGCCTTTATGTCGTACAACTCACATTCGCACTCACACCCAAGAACATTAGCATTAATAAAACGCCACTACACACTTCTGCACCTAAGAACATGTTTAAATACAAAAAAAGAAGAAATGGATGGCACTTCTTTATTGCTCCCATCCTTATCCTCATTTGATTGGATGTAGTGAATTGGACTGCGGTAGGAATTTTATTTCTTTCAGGCTTAATCAAACGCGGGTCCTTATTGGTTGGTCGCCTTAGGGCATTTGTGCATTGCCGCTCACGGTCATTAAGTGAGTCTTGAGCTGCTCACACTCTCTATCCGCTTGCGTGCTTTCCAATCCCCTGCCACTGACGCTTGCCTCCGTGGTTCTTTTCACATGCCACATATATTTTGTATCAGGAACCATTGTGTTCATCTTGTTAACTAGCGGTATTTTACACGCTAGAATCTTGATAGGAAATAGAACCCTAACATCTGTGTGTGGAGGCCGGAAAGCACTGATGTATGATATTACTCAAGCAATGATCCACTTACTATATCTGCTTACTATATCTGCTTACTATATCTGCTTACTATATCTGCTTACTATATCAGTTCCACGAAATAGTAACCCAACAGAAATTAAGTGTGGTAAAGTCTAGTAGGGAGGGGTGGCTGGCTCCTCCTGCTGTGCTGTCTCCAGGTCATCTGCCTGCCACACCCCCTACCCAGCTCTTTTATTCAGATGGAACACATTCAAAATACAAGTACGCAGTTGCTGGGAGTCAGTCAGAGACAGTAACATGGCATTTCATTGGCTGAACTCCTCTAGTCAGCGGTGGGGTGAGGCAGGGTGGGAGTGGGTGGACCCCCACCACTCCCATCAGCCCCCCCCCCCCCCTGCTGGGTAAGGGGGTGTGGGGGGGGGGCAACCCACCCACCCCAAGTCAGATATATACAAAAATGCATGCAGGAGAGTCTGGAGGTGTTAAGTTGAAAGGAAACCAGTCATGGAATACAACTCTACATCAATAGTAGTAAAATAATATTATGAAGTATGTGAGTACGTTGGTTATTCATATTTAAATAATATATTGTTTTGCACACACCCGTGTGTATGTGTGTGTGCGCGTGTGGGTGTTGGTTGGTTGTTGCAGTTTTACGTCCTGGCAACATCTGAGGTCATATCAGGATGGGTAGTGACTTGTGACAGTGCACACTCATGGCAAATTTATAGTGCTGTCCGACTGGGAAATCAGGCCGCCAGAAACATGACCCAATATTCCACCCAGTCCCATTATCATGACACTGAGCTAACCAGTCCTTTCCCTATTCCGTTAATGCTGAGTGCCAAGCTAGGAAGCGACAGGTATAAATTTAGTAAATCATTAGTTTGACTCGACCGGGAATCGAACTCCCGATCTCCCAGGATTTTATTTTTAAAAAGGTTCCTCTCATGTAGCCCTATAGTGGTGTTGCAGCTTTCTTCTTTTTTTCTTCTTTCTTTTTAAAAACTTTTTTTTTTTAAAGAAGCTGAGCATGGTGATTGAAATGGTTTGTTTACGCGGAAATCCTGTCATAGTGGGTGTCCTGTCATTGGAGGGACAGTCAAATGAGACAAAGAATAATTTGTTAATTGACAAATTGTCTGCACAGTGACATGGTCTGCCAATCACAGCTCTCCCTGAGGTCAGGTAATACTACTGTATTACAATGTGGAACTAAGCTCAATTAAAGCTGCATAGTCCGATGAAGCATGACATTTTCAAAACCAAAACAATTATTTAGAATTGATTCTACATATCTATCTTCGATACTGATGCACTTATTAAGCATTTGTTGCTATATATAACGGAACACTGAGGCAATTTAATAGAAGCTGTTCATGCTTAAAGCCTATGGTGTCGGAGGTTTTGCACGCTTGCCAAAACTAATTTCACATGTTTGCACTTCAAATATCTCAAACTTAGCCGTTTGAAGATAAAGTAAGGTAGATTATAACAATCAGTTCACTATATTTATCTCAGAAAAATGACAGAAACTTAAAACCATCGGACTATGCAGCTTTATTGTTTGACGGAAGGATTAAATCTACACGGAAGATCAAAATGTTAGCAGACTCTTTCTCCTTCGGTAAAGTAGATTATATCAATCAGTTCAATATATTTATCTCAGAAAAATGACAGAAACTTAAAACCATCGGACTATGCAGCTTTAATGTTTGACGGAAGGATTAAATCTACACGGAAGATCAAAATGTTAGCAGACTATTTCTCCTTCGGTAAAGTAGATTATATCAATCAGTTCAATATATTTATCTCAGAAAAATGACAGAAACTTAAAACCATCGGACTATGCAACTTTAATGTTTGACGGAAGGATTAAATCTACACGGAAGATCAAAATGTTAGCAGACTCTTTCTCCTTCGATAAAGTAGATTATAACAATCAGTTCGATATATTTATCTCAGAAAAATCACAGAAACTTAAAACCATCGGACTATGCAACTTTGATGTTGCCAGGACGTCAAACTCCAACAAACAAACAAAAACAAAAAAAACCTTCGGCTACTGTATGTTGCCTGCATCCGATGGGCACAGCTCAATATATTCAAAAGGCCTATGAATGTTGCGTCGTATGCAGATTGTCGGCTGGCTGTATTTATTATAAGCGTCAGTTCATCCAAATCTTCACGAAGCCTTTCAAGTGGCGGATTATGGTAATATGAGAGCTATTGAGTTGCAGCTTCTGTGAACAGCCAACACTTAATGTGGCAATCACCCTCCCTCCCCCTCCCTAACTGCCCTCCCTCCCCCTCCCACCCTCCCTCCCTCTCTCAATTCTTCCCTCCCCCTCCCTTCCTCCCTTCCTCCCTTAATCCTTCCCTCCTCCCTCACCCTCTCCCTCCCGTCCTGCCTGCCTCCCTCCCTAAATCCGTCCCTTCCTCCTTCCTTCTTTCGCTCCCTCCTTCCCTCCCTTCTCTTTCCCTCGCTTCTCCCTCCCCTCCCCTTTCACTCCCTCTCTCCCTCCCATCTCCCTCCTTCCCCTACCATCTCCTTCCTTCCCTCCCCCCTCCCTCCCCCCTTCCCTCTCCCCCTTCCCTCCCACTCTTATTCCCTCGCCTCTCCTCGCCTCCCCTTCTTCCCTCGCTCCCATCTCCCTCCTCCCCTCCCCTCTCCCTCTCCCCCCTTCCCTCCGCTCTCTCCCTCCCTCCTTCCCTCCTTCCCTCCTTCCCTCCTCCCCTCCGTCCCTCCCCTCCGCCCCTCTCCCTCAGTCCCTTTCTTCTTCCCTCACCCCCCCCCATCCTTCCCTTCCTTCCTTTCCTTGCTTAACACTACATCTGAAGGATTTTGAATTACCATGTACCATTGTTTCTGTGGTCAATCCAAGGCCCACTTATATGTCCAACAACAATAACAACAGACAACGACCCTTCTGGCAATGCCCCCCACCCCCACACACCCACACACCCACACACTCCCCACTGACCGTCCCTACACCACTTATATTAAGCTGGTCGCCGCCCGTCAACATGTCATTCAGATTCATAGCCGCAGCCTGCAACTGGAGGTGGTGGCAACACGATGCTCTCCTGGTGCCTGCCTGGGCGGTCAGCTTTCACACACGCTTTCCACACCACCATCACCTACCACCACCACCACCACCACCTACCACGATCACCTAACACCACCACCACCACCACCATCACCTATCACCACCACCATCACCTACCACCATCACTACTACCATCATGACCAACAGGGTTCAGATTTGCACGGTTCACGTGTGAGGCGGGGTTTTATTGGTGGGATGGCGGGGGGCGGGTGGTGGGGGGGTGATGACCAACAGGGTTAAGATTTGCAAGCTTCACATGTGAGGCGGGGTAGTATTGGTGGTGGGGGTGAGGTGGGGGGTGCTGGGGGTGGCTGATGGGCAGCAGAGTTCACGTGTGGGCCGTGGTTGGGGAGGGGGTGGGGCGGGGGGAGGGGGGTGTAGGATAGAGGCAGGGAACAGGGAGGCGGTGACCCCGGGAGCCTGTGGGGTCATCGTGTGAGGAACGAGGTGGTCAATGATGTGAGTAAATGCATTAGGTTCTCTGGACGGGATATGCCTCCCCATGGAGAATGACCTCAATAATACCCCATCCTACACCGCCCCGAACATGCACGCAGCACGCACGTACGCACGTGCACGGCCACACAGATCATGTCATCTGTATAAGTCTAAGCAGTCATTGACCATCACTCCCCAAACTGTGCTTTAACACCCACCCCGCTACACGCTGCCACTTTCACCAGTCCCCCCCCCCCCTCGTACACCACCAACTCCCCCTCCTGCCTTCCCCCTCCCCTCCCCTTGTTACTATCCTCCTGACCTTCCCTCTCCCCTCCTAACCTCTCATTCCTCCTACCCCTGGTCTCCCCATCCCCCTCCCCCCCCCCTGTTCCTCCCCTCCCGACCTCCCCCCCCCCCCTCCCACTGGTCCTCTCCATCCTCGTCCCCTCTCCCCTTTCCCTTTTCATCCACTTCCCCTTTCTAATTCTATCCCCTTCCCACTCCCTCGCCCTCTCCCCCTCCCATCTCCCCACTCCCCTAGCTCCCCCCCCCCCTTCCATCCCCCTCCCCCTCCCCCTCCCTCCACATCCTCCTCCCCTCCCATCCGCCCGTAGTGTATCTAAGATCTACCGTAAATATTGAATTAACGCACCCCCCCCCCCCCACCGACTGTTAGTGTTAGTAGTGTTACTGCAATCGCTTTAACCCCACCCACGGATTAGTCACGAACCCCCGGGGTCACCAGGACGGGACCTGACCTGCGAGTTGACGGGCTGGGGCTGTTTGTGGAAGGGCACGATCGGTGCAATAAAGCACACTCACACACACACAGGCCCGACAGTAGCATGCTTTACGGCCTGCCCCAACAATCGGCAAGTGATGCCGCCCGCCGCCCACGCCACCCGCCACCCGCGCCACCCGCCGCCCGCCTCCTACACCACCATAACCGGGCAAAGGTGCGTGCGTCCCGGGGGTTCGTCTCCATAACCCATTGGTTAGCTCAGTATCAGGATAATGTGACTGAGTGGGATATCGGGTCATGGTGCTGGTGGCCTGGTCTCCCAGTGGGGCAGCGCTATATATAAAGTCGGCATGAGTGTGCACCAATCAACCGCGTCCATAACCCCATTTCCACATACTACTCACAGGAGAAAACTCACTGTCAGTGTCAGCCTAAAGCCCCTGTCACACCTTGCCAGATTGAGGAAACGGAAACAAACTGAACAAAGTCTGTTGACATCCGGCAAAGGCCGGTTTGTGTCCATTGCATATCCGTTGCATATCCATTGATATCCTTTGATACCCGGCCCGATCTGTTACAAGTTTTGAACATGCACAAAACTTGGAATGGATGCCGCCGGATTGACCTCTATGGTTCTTGTCCGGTTTGAGTTTGTTTAGTCCGTTTATCGTCTGTTGGCTATCCATTCATGTCCGTTTCACTTCCATTCGTCCGGCGGCCTTTGACTCAATATTTTGACACATTTAAATACAATTTGATACTTATCACACCCGAACACCACCGGACTAGACAATTCTGCCCGTTGTTCAATCCGGCGAGGTGTGATAGGCACTTTATATTTATAACTGTGTTGTGTGATAAAAGCATTAAATTGTCGAAACCAACATACTTACCTATATTTGATTCTACATAACCAACTTAGATACTGGTGCATTTAGCCTAGGTGGAATTTCAAATAGGTTGAAGAAAAGAATGCAAATAAATAACCGCCTCTTTTGGTTTGTGCTGCATAAATAACATGACGTCGCATGTGACTGTTATTCTCAAGTTTATTTCCTTCGACTACTATCGATTGAGTTACCTATATTTGAATCTACAAACCCAACAGATACTGGTGCACTTAGCCTAGATCTGAAGTGGTAGGTGGAATTTCAAATAGGTTGAAGAAAAGAATGCAAATAAATAACAACCTCTTTTGGTTCGTGCTGCATAAATAACATGACGTCGCATGTCATTGTTATTTTCAAGTTTATTTCCTTCGACTACTATCGATTGAGTTGTCAATCTGCCACTATTTTATTTATAAATTTTGTTTTTTACTTGCACATTGTCATAATATATCGATCGTTAAATAGCAAATAACAGGCACACGTTAAAATGTATGTGTGCCATCACAACTTCAGTTAACAACGTTAAAGCTGCATATTCCCATGATTTTGAGTTTCTAGCATTTTCTGAGATAAATATATTAAGTTGATCATTATAATCATTTGATCATTGTTTGAAGTAACTTTCCTTTTTGACTAACTTTTGAGATATATAAAGCGCAACCATGCAAACTTAATTTCGGCAAGCATTCCAAAACTCCGACTCCATAGGCTTCTGCAGTAACAGGTTCTATTCAATTGCTGCAGTATTCCCCATCTATATGGTGCCAAATGTTTAATAAGTACACCAGTGTCAAATTAAATATGTAGAATAAAATCTAGATAATTGTTTTGTTTGTGAAAACTTGGATGTTTTCATCGGACTATGCAGCTTTAATTAATGTTAAGATGCATGATGGTGACCAACGAGTTGCACGTGACCTATGTCGGTCGGATACAAATGACAAAACCAGAATCTTGTTGTTGTGACCTTGTGATGCGCTACACAGACAATGAACATGTTTATTCTCTATGTTCCCGGCTATTACATCACATGTGCCGTGCACAAGGCCATATGGTCCAAGGGTCCAACTTATGGGAATGGCCACTAAGCAAAACACAGGTTCATTGTGTGGCGCATCACAAAGTCACAAGCGAACACGGACAAAAGAAACATGCCACAAGGGAAAGGTCTATGGATGCACGGCCTCACACATATAGCTGCATGCCTCGTGGCGAGTTAGCTTGACATTATATAAATGTATAAATGCCACTAGAGCTGGAACACTGGCGCATCTTGCTAGTCAGATAAATAAATATATTTGTAAACAAAAGAAAGGAAAGCCGTCAACGACACCCGCCCCACATGACATAATTGGCAATTGCATATTATGCAAGATATGCCTTTTCTGTGGCGCATGCCAAGCGCCAGGCTAGGTAACGACAAGTATCAATTTTGCAAGTTATTGATTTGACTCGGCCTGGTTTCGAACTCCCAACTTTCCACATGGAAAGCCTGCACTCTGCGGAGTCGGCCACCGCGTCCCGTCCCGATACGAGTAGTTTTTCAGGGCGCGGGTTGGTGGCGGAAATCGTCAGGCAGGCGAAGAGCGGGAATTGTTTGCAGCAAGGCCCTTGCTGCTTCCCGGAAAGACTAGCCTATATGGCGGCAGCAGGTTTCCTCCAAAGAAATATGTCAGAATGACCATATGTTTGACATCCAATGTAGCCAATAATACGAAAATCAATGTGCTCTAGAGGCATCATTATTTAAAAACAAGCTATATTTTTTTATTCGCAGCAAGCAGTTCTATTCGACTAATGCCCGACTGGAGCAAGGCCCTCGGGTGTGTGTCTGTGTGTGTCTGTGTGTGTGTCTGTGTGTGCGTGCGTGCGTGTGTCCAGTCACCCAGTGCGCAAGTGTGTAGTCGCGTCAACAGGTGGCGCCACTCCCAAATAGTACCCAGCACCCAGCAATAGCATAAACATAGCAATAAGAGTCACGTGCCCGGGATCCGATCACTGCCAGCGCGCATGCGCTCCGTGTGGCAAATCAGCCCCGGCCGGCTCCTAAAGGTGCGGCACCGCTATAGGGCTAGCATGGTGGCCCCAGCATTCAGGAGACAGGACTGGCAATCTGCTCCAGGGTTTGCACGCCGGTATGGGATGAGGAGGGGGTGCCCCGCCCCCTCCCCCTCTGACCCTCCCCTCACCCAACTCCACTACACTCTCTCTTTTTCTCTCTCTCTCTATTTCTCTCTCTTTTTCTCTCTCTTTCTTTCTCTCTTTCTCTCTCTTTCTCCCTCTTTTTCTCTGACCAGACAGGATGACGGAATGAGTTGAGCACCCGTCTCCCATTTTTGTAGATCGTGGGATTCGAACCCATGGGTATTCGAACCCTGGTCGAGTTAAACCAATCACTTAAAAATGTGTACTTATCGCTTCCTAGCCAGGCGCTCGGCATTATTCGGATAACATGCACAGTCATGTTAGAGAGCAGGAAGAGAAGGAAGAGTGGCAGAGGGAGGGAAGGGAGAGAGGGAAGGACAGAGGGATGAGGGAGAGATGGTTGGATGGAGAGAAAGGACGAGAGGGGGAAATACGGTGAGAGGGAGAAGGGGGGAGAGGGGAAAGGAGACAGGGAGATGGATGGAGATAGGTGAGAGCAGGAGAGATGGATGGATGGAGAGAAAGGATGATAGGGGGAAGGGAGAAAGGAGGAGAGGGAGGGGGATCGAGGAGGGAAGGAGATATGGGTAGATGGAGCGAAATGGCGAGGGGGAGAGATGATGAGAGGGGAGAGGGAGGAGGGAGAGAGGGTAGGTGGATCGATGGAGAAAATCCTATTACATAATTGGGTGTTAGGGATATTTTCCACTCCAATAATATCATCATAGCCTGCTATCATACAACTACATCATCTCAGTAATCAGGCACGTGGCGATCCACATGAAATAACTGGCGCTATGTGTTCATATAAGATGCACATGAAATAACTGGTGCTATGTGTTAATAAGATGTACATTAAGTAACTGGTGCTATGTGTTTCAAAATGCACATGAAATAACTGGTGCTACGTGTTAATAAGATGTACATTAAATAACTGGTGCTATGTGTTTCAAAATGCACATGAAATATCTGGTGCTATGTGTTAATAAGATGTACATTAAATAACTGGTGATATGTGTTTACAAAATGCACATGAAATAACTGGTGCTATGTGTTTACAAAATGCACATGAAATAACTGGCGCTACGTGTTTACAAAATGAACATGAAATAACTGGTGCAATTTGTTTACAAAATGCACATGAAATAACTGGTGCTACATGTTTACAAAATGCACATGAAATAACTGGCACTATGTGTTTACAAAATGCACATGAAATAACTGCTGCTAGATGTTTACAAAATGCACATGAAATAACTGGCACTACGTGTTTACAAAATGCACATGAAATAACTGGTGCTACATGTTTACAAAATGCACATGAAATAACTGGTGCTACATGTTTACAAAATGCACATGAAATAACTGGTGCTACGTGTTTACAAAATGCACATGAAATAACTGGCACTATGTGTGTACACAGTGGACAGTCATTGAGTGGCTGGCTACACACGGGACATTCATTGGTTGTTTGGGTTTTACGTCCTAGCAACATCTAGGGTCATATAAGAACGGTGTGGACACTGGTTTGCAGGCGTCTACTGGAGGAGGTCAACAAGACGCTCAATAACAGTCCACCACCAGAGGGTGCGTCACCGCACAACAAATTCTTTTCTGCACAGAATGAAAGCGGGAAGCGAAATCAAAGTAAAACTTTACGCTAATGAGCGCCTTTTATGTCTGCACGCATGCGCAACATTTAAACGGAATCGAAGCAACAGAAACAGCGACGTCACACAGAAAAAAAGATGTCGCTAAATCCCTCTCCACCACGCAGCAGGACACAAACACCACCCGAATGAACCAGGGGATGATCCTTTCAGAGAAAATCCAACGTTGCATTTTCCCAAACGGCTCATGTCTAGGGCTCAGAAGGGACGGCAGCATGCGCGTGTTGTGTGGGAGTGGGGTGGGGTGGGGGTGAGAGATGGAGAGAGAGAAAGAGGTTGGTTGGTTGGTTGTTGGAGTTTTACATCCGGGAAACATCTAGGGTCATGTCAGGACTGGTACTGGATTGTGACAGTGCACACTGATGGTGACTTTATAGTGATGCCCCACTGGGAGATATGATCAGGCCACCGGCACCATGAGCTGATATCCCACTCAGTCACATTATCCTGACACTGAGCCAACTAGTCCTTGTCTTATGCTAATAATGCCTCGCGCCTGGCTAGGAAGTGACAAATATAAATTTTTAAGTCATTGTTTTGACTCAACCAGGGTTCGAACGCGTGCATTTCGAATACCACGATCTACCAACCCCGGAGACGGACGCTCAACACACTCGGCCATCCCGTCTGGTTTGGACCCTGGAGGGACACATGGTCTGGAGTATGACATGAGTAAGCTGCTCTGGTAGCAGACCACCCTCCTCAAAGCCCGCAACGCACCTACCTGCCTTCTGGGTAAACAGGCAATACTGATTCACCCACTCTTCACCGAGCAACGCGTCTAAAAACAGTATCGTCTTTTGTGTAAATATTTTATTCATCTGAACACGTATTTTGTCAGCACTGTGGCACTGGTCTTCCAGCCATTGAAGTGATCGTATTCGGTTTGTACATGGTGATGGGGAAGTAGAATGTGCTGCATTGTGTGCAGCAGACCCCATTCTGAACATTCAGGTAGGGGAGGCTGTATAGTGTACAGCATAAGTACTCAACATACTGAATGCTATTTGAAGTTGCATAGTCCGATGATTTTGAGGCTTTGTCATTTTCTGAGATAAATATTTTAGGTTGATCGTTATAATCTGCAGTAACTTTTATTTTAAATGGGTAACTTTTGAGATATTTGAAGTGCAAACATACCAAGTTAATTTTGGCAAGCACGCCAACACTCTGACACGTTAGGCTTCTGCAGTAACAGGCTCTATAAAATTGCCTCATTATTCCCTTCTGTGTGGTGACAAATGCTTAATCAGGGATGAAAGATCTCCGCGATTTCGCGGATTTTTCCTGTAGGCCCTCAATCCAATGCGCAGTACTATGAGTGTATCATCATGCTGTCGCTCGCGATGCGACATAGACTCCCTTTCATTACTTGACTGCCGCTCTCCATTTAGCTCTCTGCTGTGAGAGTGACGTCCATGAGTCAGTCTTAATGTCTCTCAGCTTCAGGTTTCTCTTGATGGTATCCTTGAACCGGAGACGAGGGCGCCCTCTCTTTCTGTAACCAGAAGACAGTTGAGAATAGAGGATCTGCTTTGGTAGCCTGTCTGATGACATCCTCATGAGGTGTCCAGTCCACCGGAGATTCTTTTTGATCAGAAGATCTTCTATAGAGGCCAGCCCCGTCCGTTCGAGTATTTCCTTATTTGTCACTTTGTCCTGTGTATACTAATACTAAATACATTGTTAAACGCGCAGCACTATCAGCATATACTAATTACACGGTGCCGATGCTGCAGCACTATCAGCGTATACTACTAATACATGCTTCAAACGCCGAAGCAAGGTCTGCGTATACTAATACGTGCTTCAAATGCCGCAGCACTATCAGCGTATACCAATATGTATGGGACCTGACTTCCAGGAATTTTCCACGATTCCCTGACAATGCTGAGCCTATGAGAGAATTTCCGCATTTCCGCTTTTTTTGCCAGAGATCACTTTCATCCCTGTTAATAAGAGTACCAGTATCTAAGTTAGATATGTAGAATAAAATCTAGATAATTGTTTCGCTTTTGAGAATCTGATGTTCTAATCGGACTATGCAGCTTTAAGGACCAAGCGCCAGGATCTATTTGTAGAGAGGATGTGGGAAGGTGGTGGGGGGGGGGGAGGGGGCGATTTCGGGCAAATACTATTTTGTACTTGTTTCTACCTGATTTAATGGTCTCATTTCATAGCAAAATATCAAATTCTGAGGTCATGTTAGGCGGGTCGCCGACCTTTGACAACCCCCATCATGGCAGCTTTGTAGTGCTGCTCACAGATGTTAAGATGTTTTGCCACCGGCAACATGTTTCAATAGCTCACATGTTGGTACTGACAAGGCTTCTGTAGGTATTTTGTTTTACTCTCCATTCCGCAGGAAGATGGGAGACTAATACCCCAGTCACACTATAACTTGCGACCACTTTGCGACCACCTTAGACCAAAGAACTGACACTTACTGGTGACTCCCAAACATCAGCAACGATTGTTTTGGTTGCAAGGACATCCCTGGTGAGTGTGGGTTCTTTGGACATGAGAACTGTGCCATTAACAATTCACCGTCACATAGTTTCAATTCATAAACTAACCCCAACTATAATGGATTTAGCAGACAGTAATATGTATCCAAATGTAATCACCTACTTGTATTGGTTGTGGTCCATAGTGGCCATGTGTTTGGGTTACATTGTGGGACTTATATCGATAAGGCCCTTTGAAATGTTTGTATTTCTTTTTATATATCTCTTATGTACTTCTGCTATCCTGGTAGGCTCAGTGTCTGAAACATCCACAAGAAGACAACATTGTACTCACACGGTTTCTGTAATCTCAACATAGTTGCTACAGGCATATATATATATGTGCATGGTATGGCCTGGCTGTTGGCTGTGGTGAAAGAGAGAGAGCAGGTCACTTGCACTCTTATTTATAGATTTAAATCTGGTTAACAGTCAGGTGACCTTAGCTTTTAGCCGGCAGCCCATTGGCTACAGAGTACCAATGCAGCCAGGTACCAGTCAGGTGACCTAGTTAGCTGGTTCGTGGCAGCCTGATAGCACTAAATAAAAAACACTCCAAAATTCCCAAATATTTTACACCTTGCTTCTTTCTAATCGGTGAGCTATGTGTCAGTATGTTGGCCGAGGGAGGAGTGGTGAGCGGAAGGTGTGTGTGTGTGTGAGGTGTGGTGTGTGAGGTGTGGTGTGTGTTGTGTGAGGTGAGCTATGTGTCAGTATGTTGGCCGAGGGAGGAGTGGTGAGCGGAAGGTGTGTGTGTGTGTGTGAGGTGAGGTGTGGTGTGTGTTGTGTGAGGTGAGCTATGTGTCAGTATGTTGGAGGAGTGGTGAGCAGAAGGAGTGTGTGTGAGGTGTGTTGTGTGGTGTGTGGTGTGTGAGGTGAGCTATGTGTCAGTATGTTGGCCGAGGGAGGAGTGGTGAGCGGAAGGTGTGTGTGTGTGAGGTGTGTTGTGTGTTGTGTGTTGTGTGAGGTGAGCTATGTGTCAGTATGTTGGCCGAGGGAGGAGTGGTGAGCGGAAGGTGTGTGTGTGTGAGGTGTGGTGTGTGTTGTGTGAGGTGAGCTATGTGTCAGTATGTTGGAGGAGTGGTGAGCAGAAGGAGTGTGTGAGATGTGGTGTGTTGTGTGGTGTGTGGGGTGAGATATGTGTGGTGTGTGAGGTATCATGTGATATGTGAGGTATGGTGTGTGAGGTGCGGTGTGGTGTGTGCAGTGTGGTGTGTGACGTATGGTGTGTGAGGTGAGTGCAGTGGGAGTGATGTGGTGTGTGAAGTGTGGTGTGTGAGGTGTGTGTGGTGTGGTGTATGTGGTGTGGGTATGGTGTATGACGTGGCTGTGGTGTGTGTGATGTACGGTGTGTGTGTGGTGTATATGAGGTGAAGTGTGCTGTCTGTAAGGTGTGGTGTGTGAGGTGTGGGTATGGTGTATGTGCGAGGTGTGTGTGGTGGACAGGTCCGGTGCGTGGAGTGTGTGTCCACACGATTTGATCTAATCTGCTGACCACATTCGTTACGCCCTCTCCACGACAGAGAGGCCGGCTTGGTAAGGAGGCCTTAAAACCCAGTAGACTGTGCCCACACCCCCTGGAGGAGGGAGAGGGGGAGGGGGGGGGGGGCTGTGGGCACAGAAGGACATAAAGTCGCTTTGGGGCCGGCGTGTGCTTGAGAGCCGTCCGTGGAAGTCTGGTGCAGAGAGGGGTATGGACATTTGAGCTGATTCAGCATCTGTGTGGGTGGTGAGCGCGGGGGTGGGGGGCTGGGTGGTGGTGGTGGTGGTGGTGGTGGTGGTGGGGGGGCTAGTGGTACGGGTGTGGGGTGAGGTTTGGGGGAGGGGGGGGGGGAGTGGGTGGTTGTGTGGGGATGTGTTCCGCTGGGAAAGCTTCTCTAATCGCCGCCAGACATAACACTGTTATAAGAGTGTTCTCTGTAATGCACGTTTGCACGTGTGTGTGTCTATAAATTCCTTCTCGAAGGAACGAAACCGATCATTAGCGGTTCTGTCAACACCCGTGTCACCGTGTGATTATGGGTAGAGATGTGGGCTCTGCCTCATCTCCTGTGGAAATTCTCTCGTACTCTAATAGAGAGTAATGTTGGAGATGCTCCTGGGTTTCTTTTATAGACTCCCCACAAACTTTTTTTGGCGTTTCTCCGAGTTTCGTAGCATTTTCTCCAACTTGTTGACGTAGTAGTCACAGGTGGGAGAAGTGTGCGGAACAGAGGGATGGGCGGGACGATACACTGGTCCCGACCCCGCGTAAGGTTTGGGCTTGACCCACAATCCACTCACAAATTTAGCTTATTACGCCTGTGTTATAACGGTATAAACACGTTCTCTAACACTACTAGATGTCCAATTGAGTTTGAAACAACCATATTGTGACATATATATATATATACCGGGACTGACCAAAAATCTTTGTTTCAGTTCCCGATGGCCACGAAGCGGAGTAAGCGCGGTGCAGCAGCAGCCGAGGGGCGTGTTCCGAGTGGATTGGACGAGGAGTACGACTCCTCACCCGTGTTGTCGGCAGTGCCTTTGACACAGCCCGGGGCGCATATTCTCTCCGAGGCGGATGAGGACATAGTGCCTGACGGCGCCGCGGCTCCAAATTGGGAGACTCGGTTTGCGGCGATGGAGAGTCATATTATGTCTCTCAAACCACCGGTGTCTCTTAAACGGCGAATGCCGAGTGTCCAAGATGAATCATCATTTGAGGATTTCTCGGAGACAGACTCAGCGATGGAGCTTAAGGCTCCTCCTCCTCCTTCTCCTAAACGGAGGAAGAAGAAGAAACATATCATTTCTTCTGGTGATGATTTCACCAAAGAAACGGGGGAAGACTGGACTTCGCCAAAAGCGGAAGACCAAGTCCAAGAAGAAGAAGAAGAAGAAGAGGAAAGATTCTTCTTCTTCTGATTCTTCCACAGATTCCACTTCCACGGAATCAGACTCAGACACACAATATGAAGGTGTCTATGCTGCCATTGGTGGCAAAGTGGCTAAGAAAGTGGAGAAGCCAAAGGCTAAGCGTGTTAAAACCACTACGCTTATGCGCGAGACCATTAATGGCCATTTCCGCACGTTTAAACCGGCGGAAATTATCTCCAAGTTAAGAGATGAATTAACAGGCATTAAAGGTGTTCCCAACTCCATCATTAAGGAGATGGATCGAGATGTCAATATGACGGATGACCGTAAGAGATTTGAGGGTGTGTTGCACACAGTGCATAAGGCGGTGCTTGGTACCCTAACAGCTATTGCTCCTGTGGCAAATAGAATGCAAAGAGAAAATAAGTTCTCGTCTTTGGCTAAAATGATGGACAAAGGAATTGCATTGTTAGCGGCGGCAGGTAATTACCTGTCGTACCGAAGATATGAGAATGTCTTCAAGTCGGTTTGCACAGATGCTGGCAAAGAAGTGGCTCGCTCAAAGAAGATTACGGATAATGATGGGAAAGAGTTTACGCTCTTTCTCGCTCCAGGGCCGATTAAAGGGAAACCTTTAGATAACACGAAAATGTTTGGCGGTCAACTACAATACCTCTATAAAGAGGTAGAAACTGCAGCCAAGAGTGGCAAAAACATGGATGGCAAGAAGAAACAGGAAACCCCTCGTTTCAAAAGGTCACGAGTGGATTTTCGTCCACGACGGTTCACCAGGGGAACCAGACCGGGCTCAAACTTCAGTCAAGCTTTTCGGGGCCGGGGCGCTCGCTCAGGCTGGACCGACAACACCGCACGGCCACTAGGCCGAGGCGTCAACTCGCCGAGACCCTTCCCCAGGGGCGGGTCCAAGTAGAGGTCAAAACACAGACGTTACAAGTCCTTGCAGCCTCTAAAGCCACACAAACTGTAAGCAACTTTGTGGCTGGCAATATTAATAATCATATTTCTGAGTGGCACAAAATTACTAGTGACCAAGAAATTTTACAAATAGTTAGGGGTGTTCACATTCCCTTCACACAATTTCCGGTACAAGGCAGTATACCTTTTCCTTATAACATTGAACCGATTGAACGAGAGGCACTAACTAAACAGGTACAAAAATTCTTTGAGAAAAGAATTATACAAAAAGTGACATACTGTTCAGGAGAGTTTATTTCAAACATCTTCTCGAGACCAAAGCCTAATGGCGAGGTTCGAATGATCCTGGATTTAACAATCCTTAATAAAATGGTTGACTATCGACATTTTAAAATGTTCTCGCTAGACACGGCACGAGATCTGATTACGCCAGATGCGTGGATGGCTAGTGTTGATTTACAAGATGCATATTATACGCTTCCCATAAGGGAAAAAGACTGGAAATTTCTTCGGTTTCTTTGGGATAACCAACTCTATGAGTTTACCTGCATGCCGAATGGTTTAGCTTGTGCCCCTCGTTTATTCACTAAACTGCTTAAACCTGTTTTCTCAGTAATGGCACGGAAGGGTCATATAATGTTTCCATACATAGATGATTCCTTTATTATAGCATCAACACAAATTGATTGTGTGAATGCAGTTTTGGATTTATGTGCATTACTTACTAAATTGGGGTTTAATGTACATCCACAAAAGTCAGTGTTTAAACCAACAAAACAACTCAAATGTTTAGGGTTTATTCTGGATACACAGTCTCTTACAGTGTCGATAACAGAACAAAAACTAATTAAGTTTATGAATACAGCGAGACAGCTTATTAAGTTACCAAAACCTAAAATTAGACTGGTCGCAGTCCTTATTGGGATAATGATATCGTATGCACCCGCTATTCTATACGGGAAGGCCCATATTAAATCTCTAGAAATAGATAAAAATTTAGCGTTAACACAAACTAAAGGGAATTTTGA
>CM059190.1:99560288-99699781 GCA_030323885.1 Branchipolynoe longqiensis | reverse complement strand
AGGATGCAGAGTGAAAATAAGTTCTCGTCTTTGGCTAAGACAATGGACAAAGGCATTGCAGTGTTAGCGGCGGCAGGTAATTACCTGTCGTATCGAAGATATGAAAATGTCTTCAAGTCAGTTTGCACAGATGCTGGCAAGGAAGTGGCTCGCTCTAAGAAGGTTACCGATAATGAGGGGAAGGAGTTTACGCTTTATCTTGCTCCAGAGCCGATTAAAGGGAAACCCTTAGATAACACCAAGATGTTTGGCGGTCAACTACAATACCTCTATAAAGAGGTAGAGACTGCAGCCAAGAGTGGCAAAAACATGGATGGCAAGAAGAAACAGGAAGTTCCTCGTTTCAAAAAGTCACGAGGGGATTTTCGTCCACGACGGTTCACCAGAGGAACCAGACCGAGTTCAAACTTCGGTCAAGGGTTTCGGGGCCGGGGCGCTCGCCCAGGCTGGACCGACAACACCGCACGGCCAATAGGCCGAGGGGTCAACTCGTCGAGACCTTTCCCCAGGGGCGGGTCCAAGTAGAGGTCCAAACACAAACTTTACAAGTCCCTGCAGCCTCTAAAAACACACAAACTGTAAGCAACTTTGTGGCTGGTAATATTAGTAATCATATTTCTGAGTGGCACAAAATTACTAGTGACCAAGAAATTATAAAAATAGTTAGGGGTGTTCACATTCCCTTTACACAAATTCCTGTACAAAGTATAATACCTTTTCCATATAACATTCAACCAGTTGAACGAGACGCACTAACTAAACAGGTACATAAATTCTTTGAGAAAGGAATTATACAAAAAGTGACACACTGTTCAGGACAGTTTATTTCAAACATTTTCTCGAGACCGAAGCCTAATGGTGATGTTCGAATGATCCTGGATTTAACAATCCTTAATAAAAGGGTGGAATATCGACATTTTAAAATGTTCTCTCTAGATACGGCACGAGATCTGATTACACCAGATGCGTGGATGGCTAGTGTTGATTTACAAGATGCATATTATACGCTTCCCATAATGGAACAATACCGAAAATTTCTTCGATTTATTTGGGATAACCAACTCTATGAGTTTACCTGCATGCCGAATGGCTTAGCTTGTGCGCCTCGTTTATTTACTAAATTGCTTAAACCGGTTTTCTCGGTAATGGCGAGGAAGGGTCACATAATGTTTCCATACATAGATGATTCTTTTATTATAGCATCAACACAAATTGGTTGTGTGAATGCAGTTTTGGATTTATGTGCATTACTCAATAAATTGGGCTTTTATGTACATCGACAAAAGTCAGTGTTTAAACCAACAAAACAACTCAAATGTTTAGGGTTTATTCTGGATACACAGTCCCTTACAGTGTCGATAACAGAACAAAAACTAATTAAGTTTATGACTACAGCGACTCAGCTTATTAAGTTATCAAAGCCAAAAATTAGACAGGTTGCTGTTCTTATTGGCATAATGACCTCATATGCACCTGCTGTGTTATATGGGAAGGCCCATATTAAGTCGCTAGAAATAGATAAAAATTTAGCGTTAACACGAACTAAAGGCAATTTTGAGCGAAAGATGTTTATTTCGCAAGAAGGGTTACAGGATATTGGATGGTGGATGCAACATATAGCAAGTTCACCAAATCCAATCCGCATGGCGGAACCTAATACAGTAATTACTACTGATGCTTCGTTAGAAGGTTGGGGAGCTCATCGAGATGGGGTCACAACAGGAGGTAGATGGCTTGATGATGAAAAATCAGACTATATTAATGCACTAGAATTGCGTGCTATTTATCTGGGCTTACGTAGTTTAGTAAAGATAAATAAATCACAGGTTAGAATACTAACTGATAATACTACTGCCATGGCATATATTCGTAACATGGGTGGAACCAAATCAAAGTCTTGCAATCAGTTATCTAAACTGATTTGGAACTGGGCACAGGCTCAACAAGTCTGGCTGACTGTAGCGCATATTCCAGGGTCACAAAATACACTTGCAGATTATAAAAGTAGAAATTTCCATGACCATTTAGAGTGGTCTCTCTCTACACATTTGTTTAACTTCGTTTGTGAAAAATGGGGTACACCTGAAGTTGACTTATTTGCATCACGAAATAATAACAAGTTACCCTGTTATGTTTCTTGGCATCCTGAACCGGATGCTTGGAAAGTAGATGCGTTTGCTATTACCTGGGAAAATAATTATTTTTATATTTTCCCACCATTTAGCATTATCAGCCGAGTAGTGAGAAAAATCGGCTTGGAAGGGACACATGCGATACTGGTGGTGCCCGATTGGGACACGCAACCTTGGCTGCCAGCAGTTTCACAACTGGCAAAAGATCGTATACGATTCCCAAGAAAACTCGGGAATCTGACGCACCACGGACCGCTAGTGGTTCACGGCGACGTGTCAACGACGCCCCTATTGGCATTCCTTTTCTAAGGAAGCAGCTACAGCAATTTGGATTGGACAGAATTACTGAGGATAGGATAGTATCGGATGCCTGGAGGCCAGGAACTGTCAAAATGTATACAACCTATTTAAAGAAATGGGGTGTACATTGTTTGTTAATGAAAGTTAAGCCAACAAATCCAAAGATTTCACAAGTAGCTCGGTTTCTTCGTTCTCTAGAGGATGAAGGACTTTCCTTTGGATCGATTAATGCGGCGAGGTGTGCGTTATCAATTATATTACCTAGAATTTATGGCGAAACAGTTGGAAAACATTATGTTATTTGTTATTTACTTCGTTCAATTTATCAAAGGAATCCTCCAAAACCAAAGTATAGTCGGTTTTGGGATGTTTCTATAGTATTTAAGTTGTTTCAGGCTTGGCCTCACAACTCGTGGTTAGATATAAAACAGTTAGGTTTTAAGGTCGCGGTCCTGTTATTGTTAGTAACCGGACACAGAGGACAGACGATTGTTGCTTTATCCTTAACTGGATTAGAAATAGACAAGCAACAAGCTACGTTTGATTTAGAAAAATTGCTCAAATCGAACACGTTAGGTGACCCTTTATCAACGGTTCACTTAGACTGTTTTCCGAATGATCGGAAATTATGTGTTGTGTCGGCCATACGGGCTTATATATACAAGACAAAGGATTTACGTGCATCACAACAACTATTAGTGAGCTTTATAAAGCCACATAAGGCGATTTCACGAGACACACTTGCCAGATGGACAATTACGGTGTTGAAATTGGCTGGAGTGGATACGAGTAAATACTCTTCCCACTCAACTAGAGGAGCCATGGTCTCCAAGGCACGGGTGCTTGGTATTTCTGTGAAAAGAATACTAGCGCATGCAGGCTGGAAGACGGCTAAGTCGTTTGCAAAACATTATAATAAACGACTAGAAAAGCCTACCGGCGTTGCAAAGCGTCTTCTCGCCAACTAACAAGAATAGGTGAGAACAAAAATTTAGAATGTTATAATAATAAGAAAGAATGATATTAAGGATAAAAATGAATTATGTAAAGGTCTCCCTAGCCTGAGGCTAGCCTGAGGCTGTTTACCGAGGTAAAATAGTATAGTTATACGAGTCTTACCTTGGTACAGATGATGGATAACTGTTGTTTTACCGAGGTATAAGCCTCGGATAGATGTGGGCTAGGGCCCTCCCGCCACACCCTGCCACATCTATTCCGTGGGTGTACCTTTTCGGTAAAGTAATAGTATCCATTGTTTGAAAGTCATTTTTTATCCTCAATAAGTAGGTTAAGATTGCTGGTACCGGACGTGCTTACCTCTCCCTAGCCCACATCTATCCGAGGCTTATACCTCGGTAAAACAACAGTTATCCATCATCTGTACCAAGGTAAGACTCGTATAACTATACTATATATATGCATGTGGGGGAAGGGCTATATCGATATATCTCTCGCTCTATGTATATTCAGCCTCTAACGTAGAGCTCTTTTGAACACGTCCGAAAATTTAATTGGACATCATGGCTCACCTACGTTATTACCAAGTGAACATCACAGACAAGTCCAGATGCTGGTACGTTCAACTACGTTCAACTACGTTCAACTACGTTAGCCTCCACTACGTGCGACTACGTCCACTGACGTGTAAGTGACCGGAGCATTATACTCTGGCGGCAAGTCCCCCGTCCTGAAGTGAACAAACAAAGTTGATATGCATTTAATTCGGCTAAATAGATTAGCGTGGTGAATCATAAAACCGTCCTGTGCGCTTCACCATAAACGCCCCAAACCGTCGGCGCCTAGTGGATATATAACGTATATATCCACCATCCCGCACCCCCCCCCCACATGCACACACATACATACCGCACCCGCCACTCAACCCTCTCTCCCACTCACCCCCACTCACCCGCCACACCACTACCCCTACTGAAGTGAACAAACAAAGTTGATATGCATTTAATCCGGCTAAATAGATTAGCGTGGTGAATCATAAAACCGTCCTGTGCGCTTCACCATCAACGCCCCAAACCGTCCGCGCCTAGTGGATATATAACGTATATATCCACCATCCCGCACCCCCCCCACATGCACACACATACATACCGCACCCGCCACTCAACCCTCTCTCCCACTCACCCCCACTCACCCGCCACAACCACTACCCCCCTACTGAAGTGAACAAACAAAGTTGATATGCATTTAATCCGGCTAAATAGATTAGCGTGGTGAATCATAAAACCGTCCTGTGCGCTTCACCATCAACGCCCCAAACCGTCCGCGCCTAGTGGATATATAGAAAAACGTATATATCCACCATCCCGCACCACCCACTCCCCACCCACCCCCCACACACCACACACCAACCCCCCCCACCCCCCCCACATGCACACACATACATACCGCACCCGCCACTCAACCCTCTCTCCCACTCACCCCCACTCACCCGCCACACCACTACCCCTACTGAAGTGAACAAACAAAGTTGATATGCATTTAATCCAGCTAAATAGATTAGCGTGGTGAATCATAAAACCGTCCTGTGCGCTTCACCATAAACGCCCCAAACCGTCGGCGCCTAGTGGATATATAACGTATATATCCACCATCCCGCACCCACCACTCACCCCCCCCCCCACATGCACACACATACATACCGCACCCGCCACTCAACCCTCTCTCCCACTCACCCCCACTCACCCGCCACACCACTACCCCTACTGAAGTGAACAAACAAAGTTGATATGCATTTAATCCAGCTAAATAGATTAGCGTGGTGAATCATAAAACCGTCCTGTGCGCTTCACCATAAACGCCCCAAACCGTCGGCGCCTAGTGGATATATATCGGATATATATCCACCATCCCGCACCCACCACTCACCCCCCCCCCCCACACACATGCACACACATACATACCGCACCCACCACTCAACCCTCTCTCCCACTCACCCCCACTCACCCGCCACACCACTACCCCTACTGCACAGATAACACCAAATCATATCAGCACAAAAATAATAGGGTTCCCCCTCTCCACGCTAACCCCACCCATAAAATAATCTATCCGCTGCCGCCCACACGTGGCTATGATAGCACTCAGCACCCTCCCCCCCCTATTCCCACACACACACACCCTCAGACACACTCATACACACACACACTCTCGCCGTGCTGCGTCATTAAGATGGCCGCCATATTGCGCGCGCAGAACGGATATGGAAGTGTTGGAGGCCGCCGCCAGGGGGCCGGCGGCGGCGGCGGCGGCGGCGGCGGTGGTGGCGGCGGTGGCGACAGCGGGAGGTAAGGGAACACTATGGTTATATAATTTGATGAAGGGCGAGGGCAGTGGGATGGTGCTGCGGAGGCAGCGGAGCGGAGGCGGGGACAGGGGCAGTCAGTCGTGCGGGGCGAGGCCTGAACGATTGGCATCCAGATTTAATGGCTCTGCCATGATGGGTGTGCTGCTGCTGCTTATCCCCCCCTCCCAACTCCCATCCTCCATCCGCACCTCCATTCTGAGCTCAGTGTATGGGATGGGTCCCCTCACACCCCAGCTTATATTACCCCACCCCGCTTACCTTCCACACTCAGCTTACCACAGAACCTGCTTACCTTCCACACTCGGCTTACCACAGAACCCACTTACCTCCCACACTCAGCTTACCACAGAACATGCTTACCTTCCACAGAACATGCTTACCTTCCACACTCAGCTTACCATAGAACCTGCTTACCTTCCGCACTCAGCTTACCACAGAACCCCCTTACATTCCACACTCAGCTTACCACAGAACCTGCTTACCTTCCACAGAACATGCTTACCTTCCACACTCAGCTTACCATAGAACATGCTTACCTTCCGCACTCAGCTTACCACAGAACCCGCTTACGTTCCACACTCGGCTTACCACAGAACATGCTTACCTTCCACAGAACATGCTTACCTTCCACACTCAGCTTACCATAGAACCTGCTTACATTCCTCACTCAGCTTACCACAGAACCCGCTTACGTTCCACACTCAGCTTACCACAGAACATGCTTACCTTCCACAGAACATGCTTACCTTCCACACTCAGCTTACCATAGAACCTGCTTACCTTCCGCACTCAGCTTACCACAGAACCTGCTTACCTTCCACACTCAGCTTACCACAGAACCCACTTACCTTCCACAGAACCTGCTTACCTTCCACACTCAGCTTACCACAGAACCCACTTACCTTCCACACTCAGATTACCACAGAACCCACTTACCTTCCACACTCAGCTTACCCCAGAACCTGCTTACCTTCCACACCCGCTTACCTTACCGCACTCACCCCACATACCCCAGAACCTGCTTACATTCCATGTTCAGCTTACCCCAGAACCCACTTACCTTCCACACTCAGCTTACCCCAGAACCTGCTTACCTTCCACAGCCCGCTTACCTTACCACACTCACCCCGCATACCCCACTCATCCCACATATTCCACTTAATTAATTCAACCCCACTTACCCCACACATCCCTCTTACCCCACACACCCCACTTACCCCACAATCCCCGCTTACCCCTACCTACCTCATTTTACACCTACACTGGTCCCGTCTATCTCCTCCCCTATATACGGCGCCCGGAGCAGAGTGGGTCAGTCCCTTGTACCCACGTCTAACCACTCCCCAGCCTCTCTCTCTACCACCTACCGAGAACTGTCTGGGCCCTTTGGAAGATATATTCCTATTTAAAGTTAGTGTACTATGGGAATATATGAAGAGTTCTGGCGCAGATCCCCGTAAACACCGATCCAAAAATTGACTTAAAATGTTAAAGATTTACCGGAAGGTAATTTCAATTCTCAGTAATTCCACTTTGGTTGTGAAGAAATTGTTATGGAGCAATGAACAACAAAATTGGAATGTAAAAAATTTACCGTTTAAAGGTTTGACTCCAATGTTTATCTCAATATTCGGATTGGCATTTACGGGGTTTTGCACCTGAATTCTTCATATTTATGATCTTTCAAGACTTAAGAGATCCATATATCTGCTCTTTTAACACTATTAAGATGTGATTTGCGGGGGTGAGTTGCTGAACTCTGACCTACTGGGTGTATTCGTTATACCAATACAGTTTTAAGAGTGGGATTTTCTGTATTAAAAATAAAGACTCAATATTACCATTGACAGTCTATTTTCTTGGAAGTATGAATCGTTCGTTATATTCTAACATAGATTTATCAAATGTAAATGATAAAATAGTGTGACCTTTCTCACGATGACATTGGCCTTGGCTGGAAGGACTTATCCTTGTTTACTCTTACTGTGTTCTTTCAACAGGTTTCCCATATGCTCTATTTTGCTCATCATGATAAATACTCTCCTCTAAGCCCGAAGATGAGGTAGGCACATTTGTTAGGATATGGCCGGTGGCATCACAGCATGATGTTCTGGAGTCCTGATTAGTATGCCGGGTGGAGTCCATGTTAGTACGGCTATGTCGGTGACATGTTATTAAGGTGAGGTTGGTGACCTGTTAGTATAATGGGGTGGGTGACCTGTTAGTACAATGGGGGGGGGGGGGTGACCTGTTATTAAGTGGGGTGAATGATCTGCTATTAACGTTGGGAGGGTGAGCTGTTATTAAGGTGGGGTGGGTGACATGTTATTAAGGTGGGGTGGGTGACCTGTTATTAAGGTGGGGTGTGTAACATGTTATTAAGGTGGGGTCGGTGACCTGTTATGAAGGTGGGGTCGATGGCATGTTATTAAGATGGGTGGGTGACATGTTTTTAAAGTGTGGTCAGTGACCTGTTATTATGGTGGGGCCAGTGACCTGTTATTAAGGTGGGGTAGGTGACATGTTATTAAAGTGGGGTGGGTGACATGCTATTAAGGTCGGGTAAGTGACATGTTTATTAAAGTGTGGTGGGTGACTTGTTATTAAAGTGGGGTGGGTGACATGTTATTAAAGTGGGGTGGGTGACATGGTATTAAAGTGGGGTGGGTGACATGTTATTATGGTTGGTAGGTGACATGTTATTAAAGTGGGGTGGGTGACATTTATTAAAGTGTGGTATGTGACATGTTATTAAAGTGTGACAGGTGACATGTTATTAAAGTTGGGTGGTGACATGTTATTAAGGTGGGGTAGGTGACATGTTATTAAAGTGGGGTGGGGTAACCTGTTTTTAAAGTGTGGTAGGTGACATGTTATTAAGGTGGGGTAGGTGACATGTTATTAAAGTGGGGTGGGTGACATGTTAGTACAATGGTGTGGGTGATAGGTGTCCTATTAATAGAGCAGGTGATGACTTGTTAGTAAAGTGTGAGGGTGCCACGTTAGTACTACAAGGTGGTGCCATGTTAGTAAAGTGGGAAGGTGCCACATTAGTACTACAGAGTGGTGACGTCTTAGTAAAGTTGGAAGGTGCCACGTTAGTACTACAAGGTGGTGACGTGTTAGTAAAGTGTGAAGGCGACATGTTAGTACTACAGGGTGGGTGAGAGGCGCCCTATTGATGACGTCGACCTTCATTACAGCCTGTCAGTATGGCCGTAGGTCACGGTGATTGTATTGCCATCGCTATCATATCTCATTAGTACATGCCAGTGCAATTGCCAGACGGGATGGCCGAATGAGTTGAGCGTCCGTCTCCCGTTTTGGCAGATCATAGGAATCGAACGCGTGGGTTCGAACCCTCGTCGAGAAAAACCAATGACTTAAAAATGTATACTTGTCGCTTCCTGGCCTAGCGCACAGCATTATTTGTATAAGGCAAGGACTAGTTGGCTCAGTGTCAGGATAATGTGACTGAGTGGGATATCAGTTAATGGTGCTGGCGGCCTTGCGGGGAGGCAGGGAGATTGCTCCCTCTGCTGAAGAAACAGCCTTAGATCTACATTTCTCCAAGCTTCTGCTATGACTGAATTAGTTTTATTATAGTTTAATTCCTGCCAACTTTGGCCCGTGGTGAGGTAAAGGGCGAAAGTAGATAGGCATGGGGTGGGTGGGTGTGGGAGAGGGGGGGGGGGATGCTCCCTTGCTGACCATCGTAATGTGGAACTGAAAGGACAGGCAGCACATCGCCAGTTTGACAGAGTGCGCGCTCAGAGAACTAACTACCCAGGGAAGCTCAGCTCCATTAGTGATAATACAGGCGCCATTAGTAATAATAGACATTTTAAAAGGCGCAGCGGAAATCCGAGTGGTTGGTTGTTAGCAGGATGGCCCGTGTCTGGGCCGCGTCCTCCGGTGTTGTCAGACTGCTTGATGACAACACGTAGTTATATAGAGACGCCGGAGAAACGGTTTCTGCACCATCGTCTCGCAACTGTTATTAATACAGGCGCCATTAGTAATAATAGACATATTAAAAGGCTCAAGGGGCTGTCACACATCATACATTATGTATACGTTGGGCTACGTCGGGTACGTTCCGGGTATGTCGTTATACGTCGTCTTACGTCGCCGTGTGTGGAGGCTCCGAAAAAATGTTGCGCTTGCTAACAATTTCCAAAGTGCGTCGACGTGTGGCTTGTACGTTGAACATATGCTGCGTGTACTTTTGGGATATGTCGGCGTATGTTGGGAGTACGTTAGGGATAGATTGGAATATGTTGCTGCACGTTAGCTGTATGTTCAGCCGGTGGGAACGTGCAGTCCGCATAAGTCCGCATACTGCCAATGGATGCATTACGTACTCCTAATGTACTTCGAACATATGCCTTCCATATCTCCAGCGTATTTAACGTATATGCCATACTTCTAGCGATGGTATAACCTACATAACGTTGGTCAGCGTACCGTGAGCGTATGCAAGCATTTTGCAAACATTTTGCGAGGCACATGAATGCTGTCATACGCTAGCAATAGGTCAGAGATGCGCTCTGCATACGTTACGTATGTTGTGTGTATGTTATGTGTATGCCCACTTTTATCCCCTGCCACTGAAAGGTTTGACGAATGCCAACGTACTGGCAAATTTTCTAATGTTGAGCACACGCTGACGCTGTACGTTGTAGTGTGACAGGGCCTTTACCGGGAATCAGAGTGGCGGTGTGGTTACTCGAACAGCCTCTGTCTGGGCTGCATCCTCCTGTGTCGTCGGGCTGCCTGATGACAACATGTAGTTACTTAGAGCGGCTGGAGAATAGGTTTCTGCGCCGTCGTCTCACAACCATTCAGTTCACCCACCAGTCCTGCAAAGCCGCCATCCATCCCTCCCTACCCCCTCACCCACATCCAATCTCTTTCTGCTAAGTCGAATAAGCTTCCTGGCACCACAGTGCAAACTGTTAAATTGAAAGTTTCTTTTCAGCTTTTAAAGGGACATTCTTGGCGTTTTGTGATTTTGCGTGCTGTGACTGTATTTTATTATTATTATTATTATTATTGTTATTGTTGTAATTATTATTCCTTGTTACACGTCCATTCGCACATGTTTACTTGTCTGACCATGTTCTCTTTCTGTCTGTTACAGGTGAGTTGAGTTAGCAGTTGGTTAGAGACGGTCTGGGTAGGTTTAAAGTTGCATAGTCCGATGGTTTTGAGTTTCTGTCATTTTCTGAGATAAATATATTAAATTGATTGTCTTAGTCTACGCTACTTTAGTTTGAAGTAACTTGTATTACAGATACTTTAAATGCGAACATGCAAACTTAATGTTGGCAAGCATAACAAAGTTCTGACTCCATAGGCTTCTGCAGTAACGGGTTCTATTGAATTGACTCAGGACTCCCTTCTATGTGGCAACAAATGATTACAAAGTCTGTCTGTATTCAAGTTAGATATGTAGAATCAAATCTAGATAATTATTTTCGTTTTGAAAAGTT
Source organism: Branchipolynoe longqiensis (assembly GCA_030323885.1). Taxonomy (NCBI): domain Eukaryota; kingdom Metazoa; phylum Annelida; class Polychaeta; order Phyllodocida; family Polynoidae; genus Branchipolynoe; species Branchipolynoe longqiensis. Next base: position 99,688,532 of record CM059190.1, on the reverse strand, counting down.
GATGCTTAATCGGACTATGCAGCTTTAATGAATACAGAGTTCTCAACTTGAGGGTTACATTGAACAGTGTGAGAAGTTCATGGAAATATATGTGTTGAATAAGTAATTATGCGAGTATAATTATACGGAAACTGATTATCTATGAACTGTGTCCTCAGGTCATATCAAGCTGACACTACACCTACTGACACTCCTAGATTTATCGACTGGTCAGGCCTTCTTCCTCCCCTGGTGGCACCACCTGGCTTCTTCAATTATATATAATATATGTTGGTTGGTTAGTGCAAGAACAGTCCCTCGAGAAGCTCATGCGAATGTATATGACCCAACCTGCTCTACCTTGACCGGCTGCCTGCAGCCAAGGCATTATAGCCTCACTTCCGAGGGAGAGATCGACTCCCCAGGTCGCTACAACAATCAACACCAAACTGCCAATACAACGAACTACCAATAGCATTCTTATTAATATTATCATAAATAATATATATACCACACATATAGTTATATGTATGGATCCCATTAGATATATAATATATATATGTGCTCTATAATCTATTATGGGAATATAAACAAGGACACTACCACTTATCAGTTCTCTTCTATATATTAGTTATTACCTACTGTCATAGGAGTTAGTTCCTGCTTCTGCCACTATGGTGCCACCTGTGAGTGTCTGGTCACTGCCGCCTCCAGACCTGCTCGGGTGGTCAGATTTATATATACACGCAGATTTAGTACTACAAGGTGGTGCCATGTTAGTCGCTGCATATCAAGCATACACATACATATGAAAAATTCCTGTGGTGCGACTGACACTCGTCAACATCCGGTTGAGGAGAGGTGGGCCGAGATGGCACTACCGGTACAGTGTTACATCTCACAGAGTATAACAATAATTATAATAAGTAATATTCCCTTCCGTATCTTTATACTCGCATAACATGTTAATCATCACATAAAAGTTCAAATCCCATTGCTGTTTTATTAAATGTAGTGGTCGAGACTCATGTAACTAACTGTATAATTTCTTGGATTTGAAACAAAGCCAGAAGAAAAGCACCTTTGAAAATGTTCATATGGTTACCATTGTGGTGGAGCTAAGAATGAATACTACATGGCGTATGTCACGAAGTCATGTGATGTATAAGTCCTTAGGGAAGTATAAAGATACACACGGGAATTATTATCATATTGTTTTACTCTGTACCAGTGGCGCCACCTGCCGCCCTCACCTCCATCGGATGTTGACAAGTGTCAGTCGCATCGGAGGATTTTTATATTAAATTTCAAAGGCAGATTTAAGGCAGAAGGTAATTTAATATGAGAACATTTGGCGCGAAAATAGATATTAAAAAGTCTTAAAAAGATCTTAAATGTGATTGGCTGATAGGCTGGTATTTAAGTTGAAAAGGTATTCTACCCACTGGGTGGGCAGATAAAAAACAATGACCGTTACACGACAGATGTAAGTCAGCACAGTCCGGACAGGCTGGTGTCCAGTGATAATCCGTTTATCTGCCAGATCATCCCTTATCCGCAGTTCTCCCATGAGGCTGCGCTTTATACCCAGACCAGCCTGCCAGAGGTGGAGACCCATTAGAAGGCACATAGCGCTCAGCACAGGGTGATGCAATGGGCGGGTCGGTGCAATACTTCCTTCCACCCCCACCCCTGTGAATGGCACCACCCTATTAACACCGTACCAGGCGGGATGGCCGAATGAGTTGAGCGTCCATCTATTCTGGTAGGCTTCAAACACTGGTTGAGTCAAACTAGTAACGTAAAAATCAATACTTGTCGCTTCCTAGCCAGGCACTCGGCATTATTAGGATAGGGCAAGGACTGGTTGGCTCAGTGTCCACATAATGTGACTTGAGTTGGATATCGGGTCATGGTGCCGGCCGCCTGGCCTGCCAGTGGGGCAGCACTATAAAGTCGCCATGAGTGTGTATTAGTGTTGCAGGTTTTTGCAACCTTCAGTCTTGATATATGACTGTAAATCCTCCAATCAGTTCAGTTCAGCACTGTCACAAGTCGATGCCCGTCCTGATATGACCTGAGATGTTCCCAGGACGTAAAACTCCAACAAACAACCAACCATTAACACAGCTGGCCCTTCAGGGTAGGCCAAAAAAGGTACCCGCACTCGTGTGTTGTCAAGTGGTGCTACGGTATGTGTGTGGGTGTGTGTGTGTGGCGGGGGGTCCGTGGGAGGGGGGAGAGGGATAGGAGGTGGAGGGGTGGATGGGGGGTGGGGAGAGAGATGGGGGAGATCCTTCTCATGTGGTCATTCACACCCATCCAGCATTCACTCTCCCATTACTGCGAGTTGATGCTATAGAACCACGCATGCCTCAGCAACAATGGATGATGGCTTACAGCTGCACATGCGCCGTGGAGTCACAATCAGGCATTCGAGGTAGGACCAACTAACAATTTAAGGGTGTTAATTACTGTTCATCGCCGTTTATCAGAAAGGGGTGTATGTGTGGGTGGGTGGGGGGGTTGTCTGGTAGGGGGTGTCACGTCCATAGATTATGTTGCGTCTATGGTGTAGTCTATGGTGTATGTATTTCCAGTTTGCATAATGGTGTTGGTATACTTCCGGTTCGGTACTTCCGGTTTGGTACTTCCGCTCGGTTTTGTACCGCCGGTTTTGTACCTCCGGTTTTGTACCTCCGTTTTTGTACCTCCGTTTTTGTACCTCCGTTTTTGTACCTCCAGTTTTGTCCCGCCGATTTTGTACTTCCGCGTTTTGTACTTCCGCGTTTTGTACTTCCGGTTTGGTACTTCCGGTTTGGTTTGGTTAAGCTTCTTCATGCGAACCCGCCGGTGGTACCGGACGGGGGGAATATATTGTCTTAGCACCGTAGACTATAGAGACCGCAGAGTGTCGAACGCCTGTCAACTGTTGGTGACACAGAAGCGGGACATAGCTCAGACAGTAGCATGTCCACCTGGGAAGGTGAAGGTCATCTTATTGTCTTAGCACCGTAGACTATAGAGACGACAGAGTGTCGAACGCCTGTCAACTGTTGGTGACACAGAAGCGGGACATAGATCAGACAGTAGCATGTCCACCTGGGAAGGTGAAGGTCATCTTATTGTCTTAGCACGGTAGACTATAGAGACCACAGAGTGTCGAACGCCTGTCAACTGTTGGTGACACAGAAGCGGGACATAGCTCAGACAGTAGCATGTCCACCTGGGAAGGTGAGGGTCATCCAATCGATTCTGCTCAGTGGACCCATTTGAAGTAGTGGTCCACAACTGGTTCATCAACGGCTGTGGTATGTGCTGTCATGTCTGTGGTAAAGTGCATATAAAAGACCCCTTGCTGTTATTGGAAAGAGTAGCCTATGTGGGGCAAGCGGGTTTCCTCCAAAGAAATATGTCAGAACGAACATATGTTTGACGTCCAATAGCCGATGATATGAAAATCAATGTGCTGTAGAGGCGTTGTTAAATAAAACAAGCTTTACTTTTGTTATCGGAAGAAACAGACAGGGCGCGGTGGCCGAATCCTGAAATCCAAATGAAGATAGTCTTGAATTCCTTTCAAAAACAGCCTTGAAAACCTTGAAATAGGCTTAAATTCCATATGTTGAGATGTATACGAACCTTGTTAGTCGGAATATTGTACTGCTTTTAGAATTCACATCGTGCGAAGATAACCAAGCATTTTAATTCCAATAGATCTTCGTTTTGTTGTTTTTTTGGTCTTTGAACAAATACCTAGGAAGTGGTTCAGATGGTTTTTACCCTTCGGTACATTATGGCGTGCTAGATAGGCGTGCAGGCACCAGTAGAGGTTGTGTGTGCGCGTGTGTGTATGGGTGTGCGGGGTGTCCCTGGGGGCTGCGAGGGCAGCGAGCAGCTCAACGTGGTATGGGAAGTACTTTGATGTTGCTTGTGGTACTGATAACCTGCTCCAACTGCCCCACCTGCCCCGCACCCCCTCCCTCCCTCCTCCTCCTTCTCCTCCTCCTGACTATCCCCCTTCTCCTCCTCTACCACGTTCTTCTCTCCCTTCTCCTCGATCCTTCTACTCCGCACCCCTGCTCTTCCTTGTTACACTATTGTTCTTTTATCTCCCCTTCTATTTCTCCCCCTTCTCCCCAGTCCCCCCTTCTCCCCCTTCTCCCCCTGCGCCCCCTTCTCCCCCTTCTCCCCCTTCTCACCATTCTCTCCCTCCTTTCTCGTTCTCCTTCCCCCTCGTTCTCCTCTCCCAGTCTCCTTTCTATTCCGCCTCTCTCTCTCTCCCTTCCTCCTCCTCCCCATCCTCCTCCTCCCCATCTACCCCCTCCTCTTCACTCCTTCTCTTCTCCCAGTCTCCTCTGGTCCGCCTTCCTCCTTCCCTCTCCTCCTCCTCCTCCTCTCTCCTCTCCCCCTCCCCCTCCCCCTCTCCTCTTCCTCTCTCCTATTCTCCCCCCCCCCCCCCCCCTTCCTCCTCTCTTACGAATGCGGCTAAAACCGTGACACGTGCCATCCGCAGCCTGTCACCGTCGCTGTCACACTGTCACTGTCTGCAAACTGAGCTGACTGCATCTGTTTTGACAGTCTGTCATGTTACTGTTGTCACAGCACACACAAAGCTGTGCTATCCAAATAGCCGTCTTCACAGAGAGGGGACTCCACCGCCCAATGCACCCCCCCCGACCTCCCCCCTCCTTGTCACTTCATAGCCTGGCGCTCGGCATCATTAGGATACGGCAAGGACTGGTTAACTCAGCATCAGGATAATGTGACTGAGTGGGATATTGGGTCATGGGTGCCGCTTGCCTGATTTTCCAGTGGGCCAGCACTATAACGTCGACCATGAGCGTGCACTGTCAAAAGTCGGTACCCATCCTGATATGACCTTAGATGTTGCCAGGACGTAAAATTCAAACAACTAACCAACCATGGGGCGCCGTTTATAACTCAGACTACACATTTCCAGTGCGCGAGTGACAGTATTCAGGGCACTGGTAGCGGTGGGGGTGGTGGCGCCACCTGTCCCACATTGAAGAGGGTAACCCATAAAGTATTACACAACATCAGGGTGGCCATTAAGGAATATTCCCTTATGCGCCTTTATACTCGCATAAGTTTTATACATCACATAATGTAAATATCTGTATTGTCACATGGCTGGAAGACCAGTTGCAGGGCGCTGACAAAATACTTTATTCAATGAATAAACTATATTTACCACACACACACACACAAAACTAGATATATATATATATATATATTTAGTCACATTATGGGATGAACCGCATAGATTCTATCTAAATAGACACATTTCGTCACCAAATTAGTCACATCGAGTCAGTATTGTAGTAGTCTGCACTGACCTCTCAGGCAAGGAGCTACACAACCAGCTAAGCGTGGGTAGGGTGGTGACATCAGGGAGTCTAGGTGGTGAAATGGTTAGCACACTGGCCCGGAATGCAAGATATGTGGGTTTGGTTCCCGCTCTAGGCGCAATATTTCCCATTTTCATCACCCTCGTGACACTGGTCCCATGACCAGGATCCTGTGCAAGCTATGCACTGAATGCCTTTTGAACAAGTGCATTGCCTGTATATATGTAATTGTAAGCATTAAATGACCATTTAAACGACTTACAATTCCAGGGGGACGAGCCTAGGTGGTGTAATGGTTAGAACACTGATGCGGAATGCAAGATATGTGGGTTCGATTCCCGCTCTAGTCGCAATGTTTTCCATTTTCATAACCCCTATGAGAGTATCTTGTTTGTATGTTTGTATGTTGTTGTTTTACGTCCTAGAAACATCTAAGGTCATATTAGTACGGCATGACAGTATCAACACGCACTCCTTCTGCCAAAGTGCGTGTCGTTCTTAAAAGACATGCTTTTAGTTTCCGGAAACTCACATTTCAATCTTGTAGAAAATGCTCGTGCGCAGACCAGTGTGGATGCGGAATAGAAAATAAGCCGTTCTTGATTAAATTGGAGGGGAGGGGGTTGTAATATATGTGCGTAGCGTCTCGCTGATACGACGGTATCGTCTCGCGGTCTTCACGCCCGGTGCGAGAGCTAACGAACCCTGATGACGTCATGTAGTCAAAGTGGCAAAGGTTGGACTAATAGTAATAATATACGAGTTGTGAATCTGTACTCGTGGTGTCGATACGTGTAGTCTTTTACCTGGGGTGGGGGGGGGGGGCACTCCAGTGCGCCGATGGAGGAAATAGCAAAGTATACATGTTCCCCTAGCATTTATACTTGTATAATGCGTTATGCATCACATACACGTATATATATAGCTGGGAGACCGTTGGAGTCGGTTCCCAGGAAAGGGGAAGCAGAGAGTGCCCGGTTACAGGGAGGGGGGCCTGCTGAGAATAAGGGCTCTTGGGAAGCGAGAGGTGCCGAGAAGGAGCACTGAAGACATTCGGGACTATTCTTTATTTATATTCATATAATAAATTATATAGCACATATGTCGAGTGGTGGAGGCGAAAATATTTCAAATGTGTACAATAATATAGGCAATAAATTCCCTTCCATGACTTTTTACTTGCATAATTTGTGACACATCACATATAATGAAGTAATATATGACACTTTTAAACAGAATATATTATGTTCGCATATAGGCATGGTTCTTTAATATATATGTATTCATGACCAGACAGGATGGCCGAATGAGTTGAGCGTACATCTTCCGTTCTGGTGGATCGTGGTATAAAACATCTAGAAACCAGCCGTCTGGAACCTGCGTGTTTCACAAATACTCCTCAGGTGGGGCCTGACAACTGACTGTCAGTCCTCACCTCCAGTGTTACTCTCAACAACTCATTAAGAAAGAAAGGGAGACAAGTTGCGCTAGATTGACAGTGAAGGGTTGTGCTTTATTGGCATCAACTCCTGTTCACCTACTAGCGATCTATCACCCTGACTCCTTACCAGCTGTACACACACACACATACTCCTGTCAAGCTCATCCACAATCAGTGCCTACAGCCCATTGAACCTGAGTCCAATGGGTGTTACACACAGCTGAGCCTCTTTGGAGTGTATATGCTCTAGTTGCAGTGTTGAGAGTGGAGTGGCCTCAACAAGTGGCTAGTATGGGGTGTGCATGGCAGCTTTAAGGAACCCAGGTGACTGAACTCACACAACTCAGCCAATCAGACACCCTCTACAGCCTGGGTGGGCGACGCCCTAATAGAGGGCAGCTGTCACTCAACCCCAGCTGTAGGTGGTGTCCATAATGTGTGCAGGATGGCTGGGTGTGATTGTCCATCGGCCCTGTGGTAACAGGTAGTTGCAGAGTTACAATAACATATATTAAAATGCTCTTCCCCTCCACTTGCATTCTTTCTGGTGCATGGAGGGAACATTTCCGTAATAATTAACTGTCTCTTAAATATGAACATCACATCACAATCTTGGTCACCCATTGCTTCTCTGTTACATAATCATGGTCCGCACTCCATCGCCCGAGAATAATAATGTTCTTTGCCAATATATAAATCCGAACCGAAAATCCGTATATTTTTACAGTGGGTTCGAACCCTGGTCCAGTCAAACCAATGACTTAAAAATTGAAACTAGTCGCTTCCTAGCCTAGAGATCAGCGTTATTAGGATAGGGCAAGGAGCAGTCAAATGAGGAAGACCAATTGTCCCCAACTGAAATTTCCCCTGCTTAATCAACTAATCTATCAACAAGACAATGTGACAACACTAGCTAGCTAGTCACTAGTGAAACGGTGCCCCGGGTTAGCCCACAGCGGGCCTACAAAGGCCAACCCCGATCAGCGCCCCCCACCGGTAGTACCACGGCCGCCGCTAACTCGGTATGGCGCCACCTGCGCCCTTCAGAAGGGCAACTCGCCGGCAGTAACGAGATTTGTTCACACCTATACTTTTGGCCGCCAGGTTGGACTATGAGAGCCAAAGGTGCATGGAATCCATTCATTTAGTCTATGTGTGTGTGTGGGGGGGGGGGGGGGGGGAGGGGGGAGGCGATCTGTAGTTGCTTTAAGACTACACGCATATTTCCACTCACATACACACACACACACACTCACTTACACACACACACCGCTCCCTCTACCAGCCCTTCGCACGCACTGGACGCGGTGGTTTACCAAATTGGTAAAGCGCAGGCTTCCAGTGCGGAAAGGTCGGGAGTTTGAATCCCAGCCGAGTGAAACCAAATGACTTATAAAATTGTTTTGTGTTGCTACCTAGCCTGGCACTTGGCATTATTACTAGGATAGGGCAAGGATTGGTTAGCTCCGAGTCAGGGATAATGTGACTGTGTGTGGGATATCGGGTCGTGGTGCCAGCAGCCTGGTATCCTAGTGGGGAAGCACTATGAAGTCCCCATCAGTGCGCACTCACGGTTATTAGTTGGTGCACATCATGATATTACCCTAGATGTTGCCAGCATAAAACCCAAACAAACAAAGAAATATTTCCACTCACACACACACTCACTTACACACCACTCCCTCGACCATCCCTGCGCAGAGCGGGGCAGTGGTCACAATACTGTCAGTCTAGAGGCTCAGTCTAATACTATAACGGACTGGTAGCCCTCCCAGTGTGTCTGGGTTTCTTCATGATATACGCAGTGTTTACTAGCATGGACCCGTGGTTCTAGCTGCAGATGCTATATATATGTTATTTTTAGCCAGATTATCTAAGTTATTATATTACACAGGATATATATATATTCTACTGCTGCTTGATAGGTTATTTACGTGAGTATTACAAAGGGTATTTAAATTATTGTCACACAGGTTATGTACGTGACACCTAACTCATGCACATATGCTGTTCCAAAGGCTAGATACATTACTGCTATCCAGGTTAGATACATTATTGTTATCCAGGCTAGATACATTACTGTTATCCAGTTTAGATACATTACTGTTATCCAGGCTAGATACATTACTGATATCCAGGCTAGACACATTACTGTTATACAGGCTAGATACATTGCTGTTATCCAGGCTAGACACATTACTGTTATACAAGCTAAATACATTGCTGTTACACTGGCTAAGTATATTACTGCTACACAGGATAAATACATTATTGTTATACAAGCTAAATACACTACTGTTAGTGTTATACAAGCTAAATACACCAATGTTACACTGGCTAAATACATTACTGTTACACAGGCTAAATACACTACTGTTATACAGGTTAGATACACTACTGTTATTCAAGCTAAATACACTAATGTTATTGTTATACAAGCTAATTACACTAATGTTACACTGGCTAAATACATTACTGTTACACAGGCTAAATACACTATGGGTATACAGGCTAGATACATTACTGTTATACATACATTATTGTTATACAGACATTACTGTTATACAGGCTACATGAATCAGCGTGTGTAGAAGTCCAACAGTACAACACAAACAGCGTATTAGGAACTGCACATACGATGCTTGACTGAACCCTAACAGTTGCTCTGTCGAATGAGTTGTGTTTTCTTTCTTAGCCCCACAGACACACTGGGGGCAACCAACTGTTTCCGACTCAATACTGTGTGGGACAATGGAACGCGCCATGAAGATGAAAGCGTTCCATTGTCAATTTCGCACCTCTCTCAATCTTACACAGAATCACACACAAAGCAGTCCCAGCTCTCATACACATGCTTCTGCGATCAAGGCACAAACACGACAACAAGCGCTGAAGATTTACAGCCTGGGGAAAGGCATGCCTGCTTTTACCCCAAACCCATATCCGTATCTGGAGCTGGTGCTTGAAAGATTGTGCTTTGAGGAGCTATTATTGGGAACTAATGTAGATGGATGGAGAGATGGCTAACTAAGCAAAGAACAGCACAACACGACACGAGCTGTACGCTTCCCTACCATTGTTGATTAAAGCCTAGCAGCTATACTAACACTTCGCATATATTTAATCCCAAAATTGTAATCTAAATTGACTAGGACCAACCCACACATCATACGCGTGTATGTGTGTGAGTGGTTGTGTTTGTTGATTTAAAGTTGCATGGTCTGATGAAGCATCATATTTTCAGAACCAAAACAATCATCTAGATTTAATTCTGCGTATCTAACTTAAATGCTAATGCACTTAGCAAGCATTTGCTGCCAAACAGAAGGGAATACAGAGTCAATTTAATAGAACCGTTTATTGCAGAAGCCTATAACGCAATAATGTTGGCGTACTTGCCAAAACTAATTTAAGTTAGACATTTAAGATTAAAAGTTACTTCAAACTGAAGTAAGGTAGATTATAACAATCAATTTAATATATTTATCTCAGAAAAATGACAGAACCTCAAAACCATCAGACTATGCAACTTTAAACTGTAGAATTAAATATACAAGATGGTGTAGACAATCACATATCCCGATTTTATGGTAATGGCTGAATTTTGTTGCAATCCCATAATCTTATCTATCCAGGCTTGTGGATTAAATTGGTTGCCTATCGGACGAGGTGGCCGAATCGGTAGAGCGCGGGCCTGGCGTGCGGGAGATCGGGAGTTCGGTTTCCGGTCGAGTCAAACCAATGCAATAATTAATAATTAATAGAATAAGACATGGACTGGTTGGCTCAGTGTTAGGATAATGTGACTGATTGGGATATCACGTCATGCGCCGGCGGCCTGATTTCCCAGTGGGGCAGCCCTATATAGTCACCATTAGTGTGCACTGTCACAAATCGCTACCCATGCTGATATGACTTTAGATGTTGCCAGGAGATAAAACTCCAACAACCAACTAATCAACCGTGTCCTAGGTCAGCTCCTCCCGTTTCACATCAAAGCAATAACTGAAGAAACCAACGATTGCTAAGAAGCTCAACTTCTTCAGAATTTAAGGCTTTCACTGCAGTAAACAACCTTGAATTTAATAATTAATTAAAAAGAAGAAAAGGGAAAAAAGGAAAAAACAAAAAAAACTTCAACGCACGCAATCACGTATAGTAAGTAGCCTCTGCAACCTTCTCCGCTGGAGGTAATCTCTCGAGTCTGAGTGCACAACTGGCACAGCGCGCATGCGTGGACTCTATCGGCGACCTGCCCTCGTTATATTTGACTGATGACCCCCGGCCATACAGTCGAGCTACCATCGCTCTCTTTGTGGCCAGTGAAGACACTTCTTGCTTAGTAAGTAGCTGTCTATTTCCGGTTCCTGTTCGATTCCCTGCCCGCCGCTTGGTGCGCTGCAAGCGACGGGCAGTTGGCGTCTCCTGCATGGCGCCATCGGTCGCGGTGGCCGAATCAGTTGAGCGCGGGCCTCGCGTCTGGGAGACCGGGAGTTTGGGTCCCCGGTCGAGTAAAGCCAATGACTTATCAAATTGATACTTGTCGCTTCCTAGCCTAGCGCTCAGCATTAATAGGATAGGGCAAGGACTGGTTAGCTTAGTGTCAGGATACTGTGACTGAGTGGGATATCGGGTCATGGTGCCAGCGGTCTGATTTACCAGTGGGGCAGCACTATAAAGTCGCCATGAGCGCGCATTGTCACAAGTCGGTACCCGTCCTGACCTTAGATCTTGCTAGGACGTGAAACTCCAATAAGTAACCAACCTTCATGCCGCCATTAGGAGATCCTCGTGCTACTGCTGGCATGACCTTGGCGTGACCTTGACGTGACCTTGGCTGAGCTGCTCAGCCCTGCCTGAGCCGGTGAGATAACTAACTAACTCCCACTCGCGTGCCTCACGGTGCAGACTTATCAAGCTTATGCTTCACACCCGCTATGGACACTCAGCATCGATCAGTAGATCTATAATTAATTAATTAAGAGGGCGTTTTTCCCCCACCTTCCCCACCCCTACCCCTCTCCCTAATGCGGCAGAATTAATAGCGCTGCAGATGATCATTGGTGATACATAATTAAAATGAAAGAATCTGCGCTTTAAAATTAAAATAAGAAGCAAAAAAAAAGGGAGGGAGGGAATACAGTCTGATATTATCTTGTTATATAAGGCGTAGTGTCAGATAGCAAAAGGCAATTGATTTTATCTCGCTTTATCTGAGTTTAAGACGGCTAAGTCATCAATGGGTATGACCGAGCCTTGAATCCACGCTTCTTTAGCGTGGAAGTTAGTTGTCCTCGATTAACCGTATTTGAGAAAGCCAGCAATGTATAGGCGACGTTTAATATCTGCAGACTTGTCTTCTTTTCTATTTTGTATCCCACAAAGTCCCAGTAGGCTGGATTGACAGCTGTGCTTTTATTACAGTTGGGTGCCTGTGATTTACAAGCCTTGAATCCACACTGCCGTCATGAGGAAGTTAGTTGTCCTCGATTAACTGGATTTGAGAAAGCCAGCAATGTATAAACAACATTTAATATTTGTAGACTTTTCTTTTTTTAGTATCCCACGGAGTCTCGGTAGGCTGGATTGACAGATGTGCCTTATAACAGTCTACTGAGGTCATTTTGGAGCCTTGAATCCACACTGCTGTAATGAGGAAGTTAGTTGTTCTCGATTAACCGGACTTGAGAAAGCCAGCAACGTATAAACAACATTTAATATTTGCAGACTTGTCTTCTTTTCTTTATTAGTATCCCACGGAGTCTTGGTAGGCTGGATTGACAGCTGTACCTTATAACAGTGTAGGCATGTAATATATTTTTACTGGAAATATATAGGTGATTTTTTAGTGAATTACACTCACTGTTCTGGCGACATTTAGGGAACCAACATGACGACTATGTAACAGTCAAGACTTCCTTGCCGCTGGTGGCCCGTCGAAATGCTAGAGGTTGTGGTCCACCCGCCCTTTTCGCCCCTTCCATGTCTGAATGACGTCGCTCTGACGTTGCTCTGATGTCGGATTGACGTCACTCTGATGGCGTCCTGCCACCGCTGAGGCCATGAGGTCATTTCCTGCGAGCCGACAGAAAGGTCAGCTGTCTACCGCTGGGTGGCCAGGGACCTGGCGGCCCGCCGCTGGTGCCTGGGCGGTTTGTGCTGACCGCACTGCAGTGGCGGGTGGGGATGGGGGTGGGGGTGTGCGTGTGGGTGTGGGTGGGCTGTTCTTGGGGAGACTGGAGGGACAGTTGGGTCGTGTAAGACAAGCTCCCCCCGCCACCCCCTCACAACTCTCACAGAGGTGGGCAGGCGTTCACTCACACGCACATACATGCAATCATTGACACACATGCAAGTCCATGCAATCATAGACACACACGCACACACATGCAATCATTGATAAACACACACATACATGCAATCATTAACACTATGCATGTACATGCAATCATTGACACACACGCATGTACAAGCAATCATTGACACATGGTACATGCAATGATTGACACACATGCACATACATGCAATCATTGCCACAGATGCTTGTACATGCAATCATTGACACACACACACACATGTACATGCAATCATTGACACACACACTCATACATGCAATCATTGACACACACATATACATGCAATTATTGACATGCACACAAGTACATGTAATCATTGACACACATGCACATACATGCAATCATTAATAAATGCATATACATGCAATCATTGACAGACACAATCACCCACACACAGATACATCCAAGCATTGACACACACACATGTACATGCAATTACTGACACACACACACAAACATGCACTCACTGAAACGCACACACATGCATGCAATCACCAACACACATGCAGATGAATGCAATCACTGGCATACACATACATGCAATCACTGACATACACATGTGATGCAATTACCGACATACACAGTACAAAAGGAGAGAAGACAAAGAGTGGGTTGACATACATATTTTCTCTGGCTTAGGGTATATGCCAAGATCGAAAATACCCCCCTGTCTTTATACTCGCATAATTGTTTATACATCATATATATATTTATATATGTGTATGAGTCAGGATCACGAAAAGAGGCCAATTGGGGGAAGTTGTCGGCGTCGATCATTGGATGTCGGCATCGATCGGCATACTTATAGTTTAGCATTGACAGAGGTGTTGCAAAGTCCTTAAATTTATCCTGAATGTAAAGGTAGAGAAAATACGGCGAAGTATCCACACCATTAGTCCGACCCAGTGAAGCTCACAGACAACGGGAGGGGGGGGGGGGGAGGGGGGGGGGCTCTAAGTCGGTCCTACCTGGATAGTTTGTTTAAGTAATTGTTGGAAGCATCGAACTCCTGACCGGATGCGGTGGCCAAATTGGTAGAGTGCAGGGTTCCCATGCGGAAAAGTCGGGAGGTTTGAGTTCCAGCTGAGTCAAACCGATGACTTTTGAAATTGATACTTGTCGCTCGCTACCTAGTATGGTGGTTGGGATTAATAGGATGGGATAAGGGCTGGTTTGCACAGTGAAAGGATAATGTGACTGAGTGGGATATCGGGTAATGGTGCCAGTGGCCTGGTATCCCAGTGGGGCAGCATGATAAAGTTGTCATGAGTGCACACTGTTACAAGGCGGTACCCATCATGATATGGCCTTAGATGTTGCTAGGACGTAAAACAACAACAAGCAAACAAACAAAAACCTTCACCTCGACCTACGTGACAATGTCCAAATAGATGTGATAAGACTGACATCAGAGCAGCGGCGGCTGTTTGTCACCTTTTGGGGTTTTACTTCTTACAGCCAGATATGTGTTATATAGTAATATTGAGAAGGAAGATAAATGATAGCAGGGACATTTAAATGATGAAATCTTATCACTCTTAACTATCGTCAATCTGATATGTACATAAACAACAATTAGGAGCAACATGGAAAGCAGTAAACTATACTGCAAACTATACTACACTTTACCTCAAAACAAATCAATAGTCAACACATCTTGACCTACTAACACAAAAGTATTGAGAAGGAAGATAATGATATCAGGGAGATTAAATTATGAAATCATATCACTGTTAACTATCGTCAACCTAATATGTACTTCTAGTTATACATATGCTGACTTAAATTGGTGAGAATTGTTATGACCCTGTCACATTATGATGCATCTCGCAAGCGCGTGGCCAACGCGTAAAAGCTCTTTTTTTCGTCAAGATGCGTCAAACTTTTCAGTGCGGGGGGCAAAGTTGGACGTATACATAGTGTATGGCCAATGTATGACCAACGTATGGCTAATGTGCCTCCCAGTGAAAAACGCTCGAATTACACTCACGGTACATTCGCAGAATGCCGGTGAACGTTATATACGTTATTTGATCGCCAGAACTATGCCTCGTACCTTACATACGTCAAGACATGGTGGAGAAATGCAAAACATTACCACCGCCTTTAACGTAGGTCAATGTAGTGCAATGTAGTGAACAATGTTTGTCTAATGTACGTCTAACTTACATCAATGTACGCCTAACATATACATAACATATGGCCGACGTAAAATCCACACATTGTCGACCGTCAAAAGTTTTGTGCATGGACAAAACATTGCTGACCCCCTGACAAATGTCGCCAAATCTCGACGAACGTCAACGTACATTGATGTATAACAACAAGCACCTAATGCACGCATAACACATAATGACGTATCCTGACATGGCGGCCAAAAATCATATACGTCGGCGTACATTTGCGCGATGCGTCGTAATGTGACCGCACCATTAGAATTTGACTCAGCTACGCTTTAATGTATGCCCTAATAATAGTTACGATCTTTTGTGTGCACAATTTCTCGGAACCACATCAAAGTCTCACGCCCTCCCCCGCCTTCTGCCACACTCCTCGCCTGCTTGCCCGGCGTCGCACGTATCGGAGACACCGGGAGGGACGCGGACATACACACGTATCGGACACACCGGGCAGGGACGGGCTGCTGTCGGCGGTCGCCGGAGGGCGGCGAGCGGCGTGGGGCGGGCGGCCTCACGTGCTGGCCCTTAAACACGGCCGTGCCCTCCATGCCCAAATTAGCGGCCTTCACAGAAAGGCCACGCGGGTCAGAGTCCTGCCCCAACAGCTCCCGAGATATGCAAATGAGATGAGCAGCTCAAAGGTGGGAGTCACACAGGACTCGCATGTGTGCGTGAGTGTGTGTGTTTGTGTGAATGTGTTGGGTATGTGCGCATGTGTGAGTTGCTCTGTAGGCGTTTACATGTGTCAAGTAAGCACACACGCACCCACACGCGTCTGTGCTTGTGTGTGTTGTGTGGGAGCAGTCTATGGCGAGAGCGCACATTTATGTCGGTTGGTTGTTGGAGTTTTACATCCTGGCAATATCCAAGGTTATATCAGGAGTCGTATCGACTTGTGACAGTGTGCACTCATGGTGAATTTATAGTGCTGCTCCACAGGGAAACCAGGCTGGCACTGTGGCAGTGCCATGACCTGATAATATCCCACTCAGTCACAATATCCTGACACTGAGCCAACCAGTCCTTGTCCTATCCTAATAATGCCGAGCACCTGGCTAGGGAGTGACAAGTATCAATTTTTAAGTCAGGTCAGCTTTTGCTGGCAACTTGAATCCTAAAGACAGGCACGTCAGCACATTGGCATGTGGACATTAGTGACACCTGGTGAGTGAAATGAGAAAGAGGCTGCACCGATTACAGCAGCAGCAGCTGGCAGGATGGAGGAGACCTGGTGATGGGGCGACAGTGTGTCAATCCAGTATACAGTAAAACCTTTCTAACCGACCACCTCCACAGATCGACCACTCCCCTATATCGATCGCTTTATTTCGGTCACAAACGATCACCCATACAATACCATTATAACGATTTTAAAAACTCCCTAACCTGACCACCTCCATAAATGGACCATTGAAAGTCGGTCCCATGGTCAGTCGATTTAGAGAGGTTTTACTGTATATCTTTTGTCAGGGCTGTAGCACTGGTCTTCCAACCGTAAAGGCTCAGTCACACCTTACCGGATTGGGGTACCGGATAAAAAACGGACTCTGTCCAGTGAAATACGTCAATGTCTGTTTTATATACGGTACGCAGCCGGCGTGTCCGGTGGTGTACGGTGTCAAGTTTTGAACATGCACAAAACTTGTACCGGAATTCGGTCCTTCGGTTTTTGGCACGTCCATGATCAGTCCTGTGCGTGTCCGGTTGATGTTCGGTCTGTCCGTTTGACATTCGGTTTTCGCCCGTCGGTTGACCGTTGCTTGTCCATTGTTACCCGGTGTCGTCCAGTTATCATCCGGTTATCGTCCGGTGGCTATTCGTTAATGTACGTTCCTTGTCAGTTGAAAGCGCAACATTTTGGACACATTTTGGTACATTTTGATACCGAACACCACCGGACTAGAAAATTCTTTGTCCGGTTATGTCCGTAGCTCAATCCGGTAAGGTGTGACAGGCACTTAAGTGTTTCAGGTATATAGGTGTTTACACTTCTTTTTTACATGGTTTATATATAGTAAATTTGAACTGTGAAGTAAATTCTTAAATGAAAGTGTACACAATGCAATAAATAATGTCTATGAGGCACATTAAATCATTTTACATTTACATGCAAGGTTTTAGTTGTTGGTTCAGGATTTCCAATTCAATAGATACTAATACCTTTAATTACTTAATCTTAGTTCAATGTTATCGGATTCTCTTATATTTATATTTATTTTGTTGTTTTGTATGCAGTAGGATGTGATAAGATTTCTCAATTTAAAATGTCCCTGATATCACTTATCTTGCTTCTCAATTGGAAGGCTGTCGCTTATCACCCCACCCCCGATACGCGTGTTATCGCATTATGACGCACACTGTGCGGTTTATGGCGTGTCAAATTTCCTTTCTAGTTCTCCAAACTATTCTCCTATGTGGTGATGGTGAGACCGGGCGCGGTGGCCGAATCAGTAGAGTGTGGACCTCGCGTGTGGGAGATCGGGAGTTTGGTTCCCAGTCGAGTCTTTGTTTACAGACCCCCCAGCACAAAAAGTAGACATCGCCTATTGGGGGTCCAGTCGAGTCAAACCAATGACTTGTCAAATTGATACTTGTCGCTTCCTAGCCTGGTGATTGGACATTAATAGGATAGGGCAAGGACTGCTTACTTCAGATAATGTGACTGAGTGGGATATCGGGTCATGGTGCCAGTGGCCTGATTTCCCAGTGGGCCACCACTATTATTTAAAGTCACCATGAGTGCACAGTCACAAATCGATACCCATCCTAATATGAACTTAGATGTTGTTAGGATTTAAAACTCCAACAACCGACCAACCTATGTGGTGACCATAATATATATGCTGCTTTATGGACAAAAAAAGATAGAAAGAGAGAAATATATTTCGAGAGAAAAAAAAACGATCCCAACCACCCCATCCCAACCAACAAATGAGTCTCGTTAAGGCCAACCTTAGAGGTAGTCACCGAAGTCTTTTTTTTTCCTATTCATTTTTTTTCTGCTTTTCTCCCTCCCCCCTTTTCTATGTTTTTCATCCATGAACTCGTCGCCCCAGGGGAAGACTCCCGTTCCATCCACCTGTTTCCATCGGCTCCTTTTACATACACACGCGCGTTCCACGGCTGAGGACCACAAATTAGGATCTTAATTACGACAGATGTCTCTGATCGTTAGAGAGGGGAAACAAACTATAATGAAAAATAGAAAGAAAAAAAATTAATTATATTATTTTTTTTAAAGTGGGGGTGGGGGGTGGGGGTGGGGGTGGGGGGTGGATAAATCAAAGGCTGTGGTTGTCGCCGAAGCTCTATGCAGCGGCGGACTAAGCAATATAGAGCAGTGACAGATTGACATATCTTAGTCGCGCATGCGCAGCAGTGCAGATAATGCAATCAGTAATAACACGCGTCATGCTATAGTGACATCCATATCTGCCAGTTCTCCGCGGGGTTCGACCACGGAACTAGCACAGCAGAACGCTGCATATGGCCTGCACACATCTAGCAGGGATGAAAGATCTCCGCGATTTCGCGGATTTCTAGAATTTTTCCTGTAGCTATGAGTGTATAGTAATACGTTGTTCAAACGTCGCAGCAATATAAGTGTATACTAATACGTTGTTTTACGCTGCAGCACCATCAGCGTATACTAATATGGGGTGCAGATGCCGCAGCACTATCAGTGTATACTACTAATATGTGCTTCAAACGTATATGTATGAAACCCGACTTCCAGGAATTTTCTGCGATTCCCTGACAATGCCTAAAACTATGGGAGAAATCAGTATTTCCCCTTTTTTTACCACTGTCATCCCTGATCTGGCTACGAGCTATGTGCACTGCATCGCTGTTTTAAAGTACAGGAATGGAAAGATATCCGCGATTTCGCTGATTTCCGCGTTTTCGCGAATTTCCGCTATTTCGCGGATTTCCACGATTTAAACAAATACTTACCGATTAATGTAAAACAAAATGCTAAGGAATCAGGATGTATATGACAAAATCGGTTGGTTCGAATCCCGTTCTTATATGATCTGAGATGTTACTAGAACATAAAACCCAAACAAGAGCGAGTTACGGATTTTTCCGCGATTCCCTCCATGAGGATATAATCCTATGGGGGGGGGGGGGGGGGGAAATACCGCGTTTTCGCAGAAATTCGTCGTCGGTGTTATAATCTCATCTTGCTTTCCACGTTTTTTTTGCCGGAGATCACTTTTATCCCTGAAAGTAAATTGTTCTCTTCTACGCCTCCCCTTTACTACCTCCCCCCCCCCCCCCCCCCCCCCACCACCACCTTCTTCCAAATAAGACACTCAGCGGACACTTCTCTTTTCCCGGTCGCGGTGGCCTAATCGGGAGAGCGCAGGCCTCGCGTGCAGGACATCCGGACTTCGGTTCCCGGTCAAGTCAAACCAATGACTTGAAAAATTGATACTTGTCACTTCCTAGCCTGGTGCTCGGCATTAATATGGCAGGACAAGGACTAGCTAGCGCAGTGTCAGGATAATGAGACTGAGGGGGATATTGGGTCATGGTGCCGGTGGCCTGATTTTCCAGTGGGATAGCACTATGAGGTCGCCATGAGTGTGCACTGTTACAAGCCAGTACCCGTCCTGATATGACCTGAGATGTTGCCCGGATGTAAAACTCCAACAACCAACCTATGGCTCCCCTCTTCTATCC
Organism: Branchipolynoe longqiensis; assembly: GCA_030323885.1. Lineage (NCBI taxonomy): Eukaryota > Metazoa > Annelida > Polychaeta > Phyllodocida > Polynoidae > Branchipolynoe > Branchipolynoe longqiensis. The sequence goes on along the minus strand of CM059190.1, from coordinate 99,668,518 downwards.
CACTACCGACACCCACACACACCCTTTGCCCCCCCTGCCCCCCCCCCCCCCCACTCCCCAAACAGAAAAAAAAAGCTTGTTTTATTTAATGACACCTCTAGAGCGCATTGGTTTTCATCATTGGCTATTGGACGTCACCCATATAGTGATTCTGACATATTTCTTTGGAGGAAACCCGCTGCCGCCACATAGGCTACTCTTTCCAATAAGCAGCAAGGGGTCTTTTATATGCACTTTCCAACAGACAGGACAGCACATATCACAGCCTTTGATGAACCAGTTGTGGACCATTGGTTAGAACGGAAAATAGCCCAAACTGCAAATGGATCCACTGACCCATTCTCTGAAATAAGACAGACCCGGCCGAGACTTGGCCTTTTGCCGCTGAGACTGTGAGTCCTTTTGGGAGTGATCTGGACGCGGAGTGCTGCACTGCGATGTGCAGGTTAAACATGGCGCGGCAAGCATCTGCGGCGACTGATCTAATTTGTAGCCATCTTGTCCCATTAGTAAAACGAGGTGTGGGTGGTGGGCGGGGGTGAGGGTGCGGGTAGGGGAGGAGGTGGGGGGTTCTGTATGGGAATAGCGGAATGTGGGTCGGCCTGCAGGAGGGAATAGACTACATCCCCATTCCAGCGCCGCGGTGCATTGTGGGATGCGTCGAAGAAAAACAAACCCGCAAGAAGCACATGGCTAATGCTAATACACTGGGTCAGTTATGAAATGTCCTAGTTTCAGCTCATCTTAGCTCTTGCTTGAAACATAGAATACCAACTAAAAAATATATATAATAAATTAAGATGTTAATCTTTTATCCAGCATTGCATTTACATCAATATAATCAGCACATCTTGTGCCATGTGCATTTAGATTTAGACAAATCTGGGCACTCAGACTAGTGTTTGAGCCATAGCCAGAGTTAGTTTTACTTATTTTATTCATGTTTTTATTTATATCCTATGGTTAATGACATATGTAGAGCTAGGAAATGAGTAGGGTTAATCAGACTTTGGTTATATATTTCTCTAAAACAAGTTTATGTTGACACATTTGGCATTTTAAAATTTAGAACAAAAATTAATAATGGTGATGTGGATATCAGCCTAAAGGTGACATTGTTTTCTATGTTTCTTGTCTCAAAATTTTTAACTATGGCTAGTTTTGTCTTATAGATATATTCATCAGATCAATATATAGCATGTGTGCAAACATGTTTATGCCAAATTGTTATGTATTTCTATTAATTTTGTATAAAATTGAAGTTTTGCCCCACACGTATTGGCAAACTCAATGGCCGTATGCCTTTGCTTTGCTGCCAGCGCCGTTCTCAGCGCATGCACAGTTGGAATGGTGATCTCGTCTATTCCCCTACGTGACTTGGGTGGGTGAGTAGGAATGTCTTGGTACCTATAATTTATAAAGGTCAGCGGTGCGTGGCGTGTCTTGTCGTAGCGTACGGGCCCGCCGTTAATGCTCATACCGGTAAGAGCGTACAGTCGCATTATGTCGACTACTCTTGGTCATAAGCGTATTGCAAATGCTTGGCTTTAACCAAGCAGGCAGTGGATGACCGAACAGTCACACCCCCTTTTAGTACCTTAGATGTTGCTAGGACAAACGAACAACTTTAACCAAGCAGGCAGTGGCCGACCGAACACTCTCACACCCTGTTAGCAATGGACTATCTGCTCAAATCCAGCCATAGTCGGTAGGACGATTCCTCCCCCATCTCTCTACCCCCACTCTCTCCCCTCTCTCTCTCTCACTTTTTCTCATTCTTTCTTTCTTTCTCTCTCTCAGTGCCGTCCTGATATGACCTTAGATGTTACCAGGACGTAAACTCGAACAGCTATTCATACAGTGAAAAACGTATTGTACACACATGGCAGAGATTCGTCGACTAAAGTTGTGACTGATGACAAGTAGGCCTCCTGCTGTACTTGAACCTCCAACATCATCATCATCATGCTGTCGGTCGCGATGCGACAAAAACTGCTTTCATTACTTGACTGCCACTCTCCATTTAGCCTGATTTTCCGCTGTCGACGGAAGATGAGCTCGAGCAGCGCGGTCCTTGGTAACCCGGGTGATGACCGAGCCGGTATGGTGTTTTGTGTGGTTGTACATTTCATGAAAGCTGCCTGCAAAAGTGTTGAAGTGCTGCTGGATTTTGCAAGTTACCAGCGGCACTCTCTCGGGGAGCAAATAGAGGTTTCACACCGGCAAGAACATGTCAAGACAGGCGCAAAACTATTTGTCCCTGCAGTGGCTGGTCGGGAGATGTTGGGAGTTCCATACATCAACCGCCCTTAATGCTGCCACAGTGACATGGTTTTCTGTTTAGGGTTTGCTCCCTTAGCCTTCGGTTCTGTCAAGAACCTGTACAACAAGGCAGTGGTTTACAACTCTGCAGGGCAGGGGCGTTAAACTCCCTGAGGTATTGCTATACCTGAAATACCTGCAACATGCATACCCATTATTATTAAAGAGGCATGATCCGCTGAAAGCATCACATTTTCAAAAGCAAAGCAATGATCTAGATTTAATTATTCATATCTAACCTAGATACCAATGCGCTTATTTAGCATTTGTTGTCAAATAGGAGAGGAACACTTAGTCAATGTAATAGAACCTGTTATGGCATAATGATAAACATATGGCGTTTTGACCTGCTTGCCAAAATTAAGTTTGCATGTTTGTCCTAATAAAATCTCAAAAGTTAGCCAGCTATATAAGGTATAACTTATTTCAAGCTAAATAATATATAAGTAAATGACAAATTCAAAACCATCGGACTATGTAACTTTATAAAGATTTGTGCAATGCGGAGTCTAAGCAAATATCCAAATTGGTGCAGTCTAAAAGAAAGAAGCCGTTTTGGTTTCTGGCAAGGTTTCGACTGCGTGAAGGGGCAGCCGTCTCCGCCTGCGTCTTCCGTGGATGGGCTGGCGTCTCCGCCTGCATTTACGTCTTCCATGGATGGGCCGGCGTCTCTGCCTCCGTCTGCGTCTTCGGTGGATGGGCTTGCATCTCCACCGCCGTCTGCGTCTTCGGTGGATGGGCTTGCGTCTCTACCTCTGTTTGCGTCTTCCGTGGATAGGCTTGCATCTCCGCCTCCGTCTGTGACTTCTGGGAATGGGATAGCGTCTCCCCCTCAGTCTGCGACTTCCGTGGATAGGCTTGTGTCTCTGCCTCCATTTGCGTCTTCCGTGGATAGGCTCGCGTCTCCATCTCCGTCTGCGACTTCCGTAAATGGGCTTGCCTCTCTGCGTCTTCCCTGGATGGGCTGGCGTCTATGCCTCCGTCTGTGACTTCCGTGAATGGGATTGCATCTCCGCCTCCATCTGCGTCTTCCGTGGATAGGCTTGCATCTCCATCTCTGTCTCCGTCATCATGGATGAGCTTGCGTCTCCGCCTCCGTCTGCATCTTCCCTAAATGGGCTTGCGTCTCAGCCTCCGTCTGCGACTTGCGTGGATGGGCTTCCCTCACCTGGCCACTCACCTGCCCCTCCCCTCCCCTTCCCTCCCCTTTCCTCCCCTCCCCTCAACCTCCCCTCTCATCCCCCCTCTCCTCCTCCCACAGAGCCTATAATGCTAAGACGGCTCACTCAGCCTGTACTGTGTACTAAAAATGATCAAACCCACCACTTGATGCGTTGGCTGTTCTCTTGGTTAAACAGGTGCTATATTATATGTATAAATGTATATATGAATGTGAAAGATGTGTGATGAGGGGGATGCTGATGATGATGCTGATGATGATGTGTATTTGTTCATAGCAATTTCATATTGATGTGTATTCATACTCACCTATCTCATGTATAATATAATTGTATGTGTTTACATGTGAAACACCAACCAGCAGCCAGGCTGATCAAACCCACCACAAGGTGGCACTGCAAAATTTACATTACCATGGGAGAGATAGGGAGTGAGGCGTCTTAGTATTATACGGTCTTTGCTCCCCCTCCTCCAACTCCCCCTCCCCCTCCTCTGCCTCCTCCGCCTCTCCCGCCTCCCCCTCTTCCCTTCCTCCTGCCCCCTTCCCTTCCCTCCCCTCCATTCTGTTTCTCTCCAGTCCCCTCCCCGCGCCCCCTTCCCTCTTTCTCTGTCTCTGTGTGGCTCTCTCTTTTCCCCATTCCATCTCCCCTCCTCCCCATCTCCCCCCCCCCCCTTCCTCACACTCTCCACTCCCCACACTTCTCCCTCTCCTTGCTCCCCCTACATTCGTTCCCCTCCCACACCCTTTCTCATTCTCCTCCCCCTCCTCTCCCTCCTCTTCTTCCCCCTCTTCTTCCCCCCCCTCTCCCGCCTCTCCCGCTCCCCACCTCCCATCCCCCCCCCCCCTCCATCCCCCCCCCCCACCGACCACTTCATCAGTATGGAAAGCAGTCGTCCACAACTGGTTCATCAAAGGCTGTGGTATGTGTTGTCCTGTCTGTAGGAAAGTGCATATAAAAGACCCCTTGCTGCTTATCGGAAAGAGTAGTCTATGTGGCGGCAGTGGGGTTCCTCCAGAGAAATGCGTCAGAATGACCATATGTTTGACGTGCAATAGCCGATGATAAAAATCAACATACTCTAGTAGAGGTGCCGTTAAATAGTCCAAGCTTTCCTTTCACCATTACACATGCTGACATGTTAGTAAGAGGGGCCCAATCGTACTCATTAGGCATGTTGGGGTTGAGTGGGTGGAGGGACATCATGTGGAATCTTGGTGTAAGGGTCAATTACATGCCCTTAACTCTGACCCGCAAATCCACAGAAGCGCGCCCCCTAAATCCCGCGCCCCTATGGGTCCGGCAACGTTAAAGCGCCGTTTGTGGTGACCTATCATGGACCGGCCCCGAAATTGAATTCGTCCACTGGGGTTTGCAATATAGAAGGATAGCCACACGCCAGCCTTACCTTATCTGTAGTTTGATGAACTCTAGCAGCCAATGCAACCCAATATAAACAACACCAAACGCGCCTGTCATTTGTTCCCGTCCGAACGCAAGGTCGGCAGCCCACGTGGGAGCGTGTGCGCGTGTGTGTGTGAGTGCGTGTGTGTGTGTGTGTGTGTGTGGTGAATGGGGGGGGAGCTGGAATTGGGAATATGGGGCGGGGGGGGGGGGGTGGAAGGGAGGCAATACAAACAGGGCCGTGATATTGGAGATTGGAGGGCGTTTGTTTTGGGGGAGAAGTTCAGAGGGCAATGGCAATGTAGCATTATACGAATCTGAACCTATATTGTCATTCCTCCATTCCGACTCAGCCTCGGCTGGTTTGAGTGGTCATAAAAAAAGCAACCCCTGCCTTCCCACCCTCCCCCTCCTCCCCTCCCCCCCCCCTCCCCTCCCTCCCTCCCCTCCCCTCCCTCCCCCTCCCCTCCGCTCCCCTCCCCTCCCTCCCCTCCCATGCCCTGCCCTGCCCTGCCCTGCCTGCCCCCCCCCCCCCCCCCCACCCTCCCTCCTTCCCTCCCCTCCCCTCCCCTCCCTCCCCTGCCTGCCGTCCCCTGGCCTCCCCTCCTCTCCCCTCCCCCTCCATCCCTCCTCCCCCTCCCCACCCTCCAGTTACACCTACATACACACGCCTGGGGTCATAAGGGGCACGCTGATCCATACCATGGAGTAACCCTCTGGGTGGGAGGTCACTGGAGTAGTGTCAGTGGATATCCATGTCACTAGGAGAGGAAAACCTGGGTACTGGAGAAGGGTATGTGTCCGGGTGGGGGGTGGGGGGGTGTTTGGGTTGTGTGTGTGGGTGTTTGGGGTGTGGGTGGGTGTGCTTGTGTGTGTGAGGGTGGGGTTGGGGTGTGGGTCAGCGTGTGTGGGTCAGTGTGTGAGTGTGTGGGTGTGGGTGAATGTTTGTGTGAGGGTGTGGATGTGTGTGGGTGGATGTATGTGGGTAGCTAGGTGTGAGTGTGTGTGTGGGGGTGTGTATATGTGTGTGTGTGTGCAGGTGACCTGTGACACCACACTGCACTGGTCAGCAGGGTGACACAGGCGCCTTGTCTAATTCACGACAGTGTTGAACCAGTTCCAGTCAGCCAGCATACCACTGACAGATTGCCCAGTTATGAAATCTTATGTTTGCGGGCCCCCGCATTATATATATATGTGGGCGTTTAAATGCTATTGATGGCCGATCCCGTTAGGCGGTACACGTAGGTTATGGTTACTTTCATTATGTTCACTCATGTTATTAGCTGTACTGCTCAACAAGGCTAGACTGCCCTAATATCCTGTACAAGGCATAATATCCTGCATAAGGCATAATATCCTGCATAAGGCGTACGATTCAAAGTTCCCCCTTTTCATATCTGTATTAGATAAATTACATGCTAGAGCTTACCCCATAGTAGATATGACACATGACACAACACACGATCCGAGTTCAGCACCAGCAGAAGTGTAGATAGATAAGAGACTAATTGCTTAGTTTTATTCACTTATATATTGTTTTCAGATGCAGTGGATGTAAGAGACCTTCTCATTGGCTATTACACTCATGCACACCAGTCACTCCTCTCCTGCATGATCTCTCCCTAACATAGTTCACTATTGGCTGCTTTAAGGACTCACCCCCCTCCCACCCAGCTCTGGCCACCACCTAACCATCGTGGGATTACCTAACCAGGTTGGAGAGCTTTCCTCGTTTGAGCTACGGTGGTTAAAGTACCTAATTCGAGCCCTGGTTCAATTTTGAAGGTCAAATTTCATATAGGATTAATGTGCAGGTTCACAAATATGGTTGTGGAACACTGAGTTTTGGGATATTTTCATATTGGAATACATCACTAGAAAGCAAAATATTATATCTAATTTCCTGAATATTCCTAGGACATTAGTTGGGACCGGATTGAGTAAATTAACAGTGAATATTAGGAAATAATTCAGTAGTTACAACACATGTCTACAGGACAGAACTGCCCATGATAGTACTGTGTTGGTATAGCCGTGAATCCCTAACAATAGAGGAACCTCCAGTCAACCATGGGGGTATATGCTGGTCTGTGGCCCACTCATATACTTCCACTTGCCACTGGGGGAGGTCCTGTGGGGGCTGTTGTACATCATTTAGATATATTTTTTGCATACCAATATATATATGCATAATAAATAATTAACTGTGATTATGCATCTGATGCATTACCACCACAAATGTGGCTTGTCTTGTTGGTACAACATTAAGAAAATCTTTATTGTATTTGATTTATTTTATTGTTGGTTATCACTTTTTATTTCTATTCGTATTATTTAAGGGAAGACCGGTGCCGGGAGGCCTGGCGCCGCCAGGCCGAGAGTCCCGGCGCCGGCAGGCCGAGAGTCCCGGCGCCGGCAGGCCGAGAGTCCCGGCGCCGGCAGGCCGAGAGTCCCGACTTTAACATGACAGATACAGTGTGGCTGGGCGAGATAAGGGGGAGGGATTCTGCTTAAAGGGGCACTGCTTCCCTCCCCCCAGGACTCAATATATACTTAATCGGAGAATTTTACACAGTGCCACACGGGAAGCGGTGGCCGCATCGGTGGAGTGGACGATTCCCGTGTTGAACTTTGGGAATTTGGACCCCGGACCGAGTCAAACCTATGACTTACCAAATGTATACTTGTCGCTACCTAGCCTGATGTTTGGCATTAGTAGGATAGAGCAAGGACTGGTTAGCTCAGTGTCGGGAAAATGTGACTGAGTGGGATATTGGGTCATGGTGCCGGCAGCCTTATCTCCCAGTGGGGCATCACTATAAAGTTCTCATGAACACACACTGTCATAAGTCAGTACACGTCCGGATATGACCATACATGTTACAAGGATGTAAAACCCCAACAAACAAACAAGCCAGTGGGTGCCACTGAGGAGAACCGCTTGCTATTTAGGCCATATCCGCGTTATAAGTGGACATTTATATTCACTGAGTCAGTAAAGTGTAATCTACTCGCAGCACACACACGCAAAGCAAAGACAAGCCACACACAAGACGGGCTTGCCAAAACTAATTTGACATGTTCATACTTCAAATATCACAAAAGTTAGCCATTTAAAATCAAAGTTATTTAAAGATACGGTAGAGGTAGATAATGATGATGAACCTGACATAGTTATCTCAGAAAATGATAGAAACTCAAGACCATCGGTCTATGGAACTTTAAAAAGAAAAGAATGGGGGGGGGGGGGGACAGGGGGGCGGGTCAGAATAAATGGTCAAACCCTGGGGGCGTTCTCCTTGTACTCATGTTTGGATGAGTCTCTTGTTCTCTCTTTTGCGGTAAAACCCTCCACAAGGCCGAGCCTTTGAGGAATCATTGATCACCCCGAGCGCGGTAAATTCCTCCTTCAGTGCCCTTTGATCGTGGCCCAGAACGGGGTTTGAACCCGGCACCTTCAGATCAGTGGCTAACCTACCGCGTGAGCTATGTTATGCTATCTGTCTGTGTGTCGCCACTGGGGACGTTAATGGCTGACGGTTCTTGATTCAGTGCACTCATGTAGACACACTCTCACTCACTCACCCACTCACTCATTCACTCACCATCAGACTGGATGGCCGAATGAGTTCAGCGTCCGTCTTCTGTTTTGGGAGATCGGGGGATCCGAATCCATAGGTTTGTGGGTTTGAACCCTGGTCGAGTCAAACCAATGACTTAAAAATTGATACTTGTCGCTTCCTAGCCAGGCGCTTGGCATTATTAGGATAGGGCAAGGACTGGTTGGCTCAATGTCAGGATAATGTGAATGAGTGGGATATCAGGTCATGGTGCTAGCCGCCTGATCTCCCAGTGGAGCAGCACTATAAAGTCGCCATGAGTGCGCACTGTCACAAGTCAGTACCCGTCCCGATATTACCTTACACCCCCATCACACCAAACTAGTTCTCAAAACGTCCGACCCCGTTCTAAAACAGACGGTGGTTGGGATAGAACGTGGCCGCCAGAAAATGTTGAGCAAGCTCAAAGTTCTGGAGCACCCTTCCATCCTAGCCCGTCCATGCAGTTTGTAAAAAGACTAAAAAAGTTGCTACTACGTCCAATCCGTTCGCACACAGTTTGAGCCCATTCGGCAACATTTTCAAGAACGTAGTGAGAACTACTTTGGTGTGATGGGGGTCTAAGATGTTGCCAGGATGTAAGACAACAACAAACACTTCCGCCCCTGGCACTGGACCCCTTCAACGGGGCCGGTCAATACCCGTCAATTATGTATTCCATCAGGGGTGCCCGTTTGTACCGATTGCTGCCGGCAACATTCACTTGTTGTTTTACGTCCTAGCAACATCTAAGGTCCTATCAGGACGGGTACCGACTTGTGACGGTGCACACTCATGGTGACTTAATAGTGCTGCACTGGAAAATCAGGCCGCCGGCACCATGACCCGATATCCCATTCAGTCACTTTATTCTGACACTGAGCTAACCCAGTCCTTTCCCTATCCTATTAATGATGAGTGCCAGGCTAGGAAGCGACTAGTATCAATTTTCAAGTCATTGGTTTGACTCGACTGGGAACCAAACTCCCGACTTTCTGCATGCAAGCCCCGCGCTCTACCAATTCACACTGGCAGGTAGTGTGGGTGAGGGTGTGGGTGAGGGTGTGGGTGAGGGTGAAGGTGAGGGTGAGGGTGAGGGATGGGTGGGTGAGATTTTATCCTACAAAGTAAACAACCATATTTGATTGACCGCTACCCGTCCTGATATGACCTTAGATATTGCCAGTACGTAAAACTCCAACAACCAACCAATCAACATATTTTATTGAGGCGTCTTGGGGGAAGAAAGAGCATTATATCTCAGCAGGCAAACAGGACAGGTCAGTACCCAACAAATCATGCTAGGTTGGCTCACAGTACCTTTAGTTAGAGACTTGCAAATACAAATCGCTCCTTCTCCCCTTCTCCTTCCCTGTCCCCTTCTCCTTCCCTCTCCCCTTCTCCTTCCCTCTCCCCTTCTCCTTCCCTCTCCGCATCTCCTTCCCTGTGCCCTTCTCCTTCCCTGTGCCCTTCTCCTTCCCTATCCCATTCTCCTTCCCTGTCCACTTCTCCTTCCCGCTACCCTTCTCCTTCCCTCTCCCCTTCTCCTTCCCTCTCCCCTTCTCCTTCCCTCTCCCCTTCTCCTTCCCTCTCCCCTTCTCCTTCCCTCTCCTCTTCTCCCTCCACTCTCATGTTCCCTTACCCGTCCCCTTACTTTATCTTCCCCTCTACCACTCCCCTCCCTTCTTCCCCTCTCCCCTGTCCCCTTCTCCTTCTCGCTCCCCTTCTCCTCTCCTCTCCCCTTCCACTCCTTCCCCTCTCCCTTCTCCTTCCTCTCCCCTTCTCCTTCCTCTCCCCTTCTCCTTCCCTCTCCCCTTCTCCTTCCTTCTCCCTTCCTCTCCTCTCCCTTCTCCTCCCCCTCTCATGTTCCCCTACCCGTTCCCCTTACTTCTCTTCCCCTCTACCACTCCCCTCCCTCTTCTTCCCCTCTCCTTCCTTCCCCCATCTTCTCCTCTCCTATCTTCCCTGTACCACTCCCGTCCCCTTCCCAACTCTCCTCTCCCTTTCTTCCCTCTCCTTCCTTCCCCTTTTCTCCTCTCCTCTCTTCCCCTCAGATCCCTGTTCTTTATCCCTCCCTGACAAACGCTTCCCCCTACTCCCCTCCCCTCTCCTCCCATCCCCTCCCTTCCTTCCCCTCGCTCCCCCTCGCCCTCCACTCCCTCCCCTCTCCTCTCCCCTGCCTTCCCCCCTCCCCTTCCCTACCCTCCCCTCCCCTCCCCTCCCCTCCCATCCCTTCCCATCCATCCCCCGTCCTGATATGACCTTAGATGCGTGCTAGGACGTAAAACACAACAAACAAACAAACAAACCATTCTATCCCCATCCCATCCTTCCCATCCCCTCCCTCCCCTTCCCTCCCTTCCCTCCTCTCCCTCCCCTCCCTCCACTCCCAATCCCTCCCCTCCATCCCTCCACTTCCATCCCTCCCTCCCATCCCCTCCCACTCCCCATCCCCATCCCACCTCCATCCCATCCCATCCCATCCCATCCATCCCTCCCATCCCCCTATCCCCCCCATACCTCCCCTCCCCACCCTCCAAGCCCCCACTCCTTTCTCCCTACATCGGACTTGCGCCGCGCCTTTCTGTTCCCCCCCCCCACCTCTCCACCACACCCCCCTCTCCCCGCCCTCCCCCCAACCAACCATTCCACCTGTCAGACAGAGGAAGTACCTGAAGTATATGAGACAGTCGCCTTTAACGAACAGATGCCTCTGGCTGCCGTGATTTGGCAGCGCCCGGCTGGGGCGGTGCCAAATGGCTGTTTATCCGGGGCGCCCCCTGGTGTACGAGACGAGTACTTGACACCCTGAACGAATATGAGGGCGCCTCGTAAGGTGCGGATTATAGGCGAGGCGGAAGTGGACAGTGTGTGCGCAGACGCGTGGCGTGTGGCGTGTGGGTGCGCGCTGTTTTACTATTGGTTTGCCGTGCATTTCGCACACGTGCTACTAAGTGGTTGTGGGCGCTCTCTTCCCGCTGTACACAGAAATCTGCACACAGGTCACTCTAGTCTGATGGAGACCTGTGAGTTGGAAACCTTAATGAACCGTATGGTAAAACAGCATCAGCATTCGCAGGATAATGTATTATTGTTATTTTAAAACATGTAGATTTTCGATCTTGAATTTAACCTATTTCGGGTAATTAGTCTTGAGAAGCCTTGAATTCCATTAAAGTTTAACTGTTCCCACTGATCTAACTAAATTCGTCTGAAATCATCATTCGCCATCATAGATTTTTCCGCCTGAAATCCAAGTGAAAATAGTCTTGAATTCCTCTCAAAAACAGCCTCGAAATAGCTTCACATGTGTACGGACCCCGCTATTATTTTATTATTGCTATAAAGTAAATGTGAATAAAATATATCAGTAGAAATGTGACTAGACCAGTTATATATGTTGTTTGTTGGTTGGTTGTAACTGAACTAGACACTTGTGATGGGATCCAACAATGGACAGGTTTCTCGCATCTGGTATTGGTGACTGGCTCCATTGATTTGCATATTTACAATATAATATATATATGTGTATTAGAGATATGTTATATTTTTTTGAAAAAAAAGAAGAGAGAAAGACAAAGGAAGAAAGAAGTGTTTAAAGACAATTCTAGAATCATGCAATACCATGTGATGCATACTCACCAAGTGCATAATACATATGTTGAACTAGAATTGTATGCAGTTACTATTACAACTAGTAGTTCTTTTATATTATGCTTCTATTATCGAACAGGACTTTTATGTGGTTATTATTGCAACTGATATAGTCATTTGTGTACCAACATATTGAACTGAGCGGCTGGGAGACCAGTGCTCTGGTGCTGACAAAAGACATTATTCACTGAATAAAATACATTTAGTAAAAAAAAGAATATATATTCTTGAAGTGACTGACACACTTCTAGTGCAGGCAGTAGCTAATGACGTTGGACGCTGGGTGGTGGCACCATCGCTAGCCATCGATGAATAATCATGGAATAATGCGATGGTACCTCGGAAGTTTGGTTAATTTTTACTGGCATAAACCATTATGCATCACCTATATGTATTGACCGATAGGTTGATTATTGGAGTTTTACGTCCTGGCAACATATAAGGTCATATCAGATCGGGATATATGTCATGTAAAAGCATTATGTGAGTATAAAGCCGCGTAAGGGATTTTCTATATGTTTATTATATTATATTATATTATTCTGATATTAAATTATTAGCCAATGGGCTCTCTGCACGTATTTGCTCCTTGCTCATACGGGTACAGAAGGCTCCACCACCGCCCGATCATACTGCCGTCGCTAACATTGTCACATATATATACATTTATACATATACACACATACACATATACAATGCATATCTATGCATAACACACACATATAAACATATATATACATATGTATAATATATGTACATATGTATGCCTATATAGTGAGTATATCCATATACGTGTATAAATCTTCGGCTGGAGGTATTTGTTATTATTATGTATTATTATGTATTGTACACATATATTTTCATCATGTACCAATGCGATATCGTCTATGCTTTTGCTCGAGCCTGCTGGCGATGGTGGCGCTGCCACCGACAAATCTAGGTAGTTATGCACCAACTGCGGCTGATTCACTCGCTTTTCATATATATATTTATATATATATATATATATTTTGTTATTTATTATATATATATGATATATATTTATATATATATAAGGCAGTCCTTTCAGCACACCATAAGCCTCACATAAGCGGGCGCTGACTGGTGAGAACGGCTGCTATTACTAGTAATAGTAGTATTAGCACCACCTCAGTAGTTCCGGTACAAGTGCATTTCAGTGTGAATAGGGGTGTTATGGCTGGCCAATTGTCTACAAAATGTGCTGCTGGGGTATTCGGGATGCTGTGTGCATCTAATGAGAATGGATCCTGGGTAGGCAGGCAAGCGGGTGGGTAAGTTGGGGGCAGGTGGGTGAGTGGGGGTAGGTAGGTGAGTAGATGGGAGAGTAGGGGGGAAAGTAGGGGGGAGGTGGGAGGGGAGGGGGCAGCCAGACACTGCCCACATAATTTATCCAGTCGCTGGAATGGCTGGTGGTATTTGGACAGACCGTCCTGTGCCTAATAGTTATACCACCAGCCGCTTACCCAGGACGGACTCAAGCAGCAGGAGTCAGTGGCTGTGAAGCAGCATGATTATAAAGACCCTATAAATATAATACTAAAACGGCTCACTCCCTATCTCTCCCATTGTAATGTAAATTTCGCAGTGCCACCTTATGGTGGGTTTGATCAGCCCGACTGCTGGTTGGTGTTTCACATGTAAATACATACATTTATATTATATATGAGATAGGTGAGTATGAATACACATCAATATGAAATTGTTATGAACAAATACACATCATCATCAGCATCAGATTGAGTGATTGATTGGTGGTTGCTTTACGCCGTGTCGGCAGCATAGGCCATATTCACGGTGAGAAATGTTTTTGTTCAAGCCATCGCTTTTACATGTAAAAGCAGACAATCAATTATGTGCCAATAGACACTCATTAAATTAGAAAGCTCACAATCATATATTTGTGGTCAAGGGAAACAAATTCCCATAGAAAAAGAACAGTTTTATTAATAATTGATAGAATCTATTTAGTAAACTATATGAGGTGGTACAGTCCAGCTGCCCTCAAAAAGGCTAAAATGTTTTCCTATTTTACCTTAGTAAAAAGGTCATGCATACTCTCTGCAGTGTAGAAATGTTGGCGCAGGTCCAACAAATCAACATCATCAGCGTACCTCGGGAAAACAAGAGTTATCCATCATCTGTACCCAGGTAAGATTCGTATAACTATACTATATAGCCAGCGCACCAAGTGGTGGGTTTGATCATTTTGATTACACAATACAGGCTGAGTGAGCCGTCTTAGTATTATAGGGTCTTTGGCTACTGGTAATTCTGCAACATATATGGGTCATTCTCAGAAACTGTGTACCACTTTTGTGACATGGAAACCAAAAGTAAAAACATTCCAAATAATGGCAGAAATCATTAAAATGATAGTAGAATCAATATAGATATCAAGGTTTAAATGTTGTTGCATATGTAAGTCTTGTAATTTTGTATTTTAACTTTTTGATTTTGATCTTATACAAACTGAGAAAGCTGTTGAAATTAATTGTGTAACATCCATCCATAACATTTTAACACACATCCATAACATCATTTTAACACACACAGTAAGTTAAAACACGATTTTGTTGATTTCACTTAAGACAAGAGAATTGTTTCATACAAGAAAACAAATTGAAATTTTTTATGTGCAGATGTATGGTGTCGATATGGACATTTTCTTATTTTTACTTCAGCACAAAATAATATAAGCATACTTTGGATACATTTTGTGGGATAGATAAAATACATGTAGTATTGCTAACATAATTAAAACGCAGAGTCAACAATAATTATTTGACTTACTATCCCCCAAAACGAACGCAAAATCAATGTAACATGGAAACGAAAAATGTGGTACACAGTTCCTGAGAATGACCTATATATGTGATGTATGAGCATTATGCGAGTATAAAGGCGTTGAAGGGAATTCGTTATTATTATCCATTATTACCAATTACTATTAGTAGAGTATTTGCTCCGTTCATTACATCCTGGAATCGGTGGCGCCACCACCGGCCCAAAACCTAACTGCGGGCGCGCACATTGTCACTTGCCTGGCTGGATGACGCGTTGTAGAATGGAGAAAGGCCATGAGTTCGATTCTTGGTTAGCATTACTAGCATACAGTGTAAACTTGTCAGGATAATATGACCTCATATATTGCTAGGACGTCAATCTGCCCTATCCTAATAATGCCGAGCGCCAAGCTAGGAAGCGACAAGTATAAATTTTTAAGTCATTGGTTTGACTCGACCAGGTTTTGAATCCCATGATCTACCAAACCGGGAGATGGATGCTCACCTCATTCAACCAACCCGTCTGGTAGATAGATCACTAAGTTCCCTACAGAAATAGAAAACATTAATGGGGAAGTCTATATAAATTCGCCAGCCTCTTCTTTACAATACATACTCTGCCTCTTTAAAAAATTCAACCTAGTCCGCCAAGGATGCGTGGACAGCGAATTAATGTTCAGTTGTTGGGGTTTTGCGTCCTGGCAACATCTAAGGTCATATAAGGACCGCCGAATTAATAATGTATACACAAACATTGATTTAGGATCAGTGATTTGCTTCGTAATCCGAAGCCATGCATTGAGGAAAGAAAGAAAGTCCCATGCCTCATAATTACTCCACCCATCCCCAAGGCTGAAAGGAAATTGGGTGAACTTTGCCACCAATTAGATAATGATCAAAGATATGATAAGATAAAATGTGTATGCTAAGCAGTTATTGCACGATATGGGCGTTTGGCATCTGAGGGATTATTGACTAATGGTAGGATGTACTTAACCCACCTATTCCCCATTTCATGACGTTTATCAAATGATTATGTCCGCCAAATGGCAGCCATTTGATCCATCTATTTCAACATGTAAATAATTAGCAATAGCAAAATATTAAAAAAAATCTATATCAGCTTGAGACAATCTGACATTAGTTTTATTAGCCGAATAGTGAAATGGATATATCACCGTATAGATAATATTTTATCAACACAACTCAGGGATTGAATAAATAAAACTTGGATAGAAATATTGGTTATTTGTTTAGTAGTAGACAACTCTTTTGGTTCTCTGTTTTGTCTTAAGGCTGAGTGGTTTGAGTCTTTGCTGTCGAGTTGTTCTTGTTGGTACGAGAGGTGGGTGGGTTGTAACTGAATTGGTTGGGGGTAGGGTGGTAGTGGTGGGGGTTGGTAGGGTGAGTTGGGGTGCTAGGGCATGGGGTGTAGTTGTCTGAGGTGATAGATAATGGTAGGTGGCACTTGGTAGATGGGTGGGTAGGATGGGTGTAGGGTGGGGTGGTAGGGGTGGGTGAGGTAGATGGGTGTTCGATAGGTATCGTGGTATGGTGGGGTGGGTAGGGTGAGGTTGGGGTGTCTAGGTTGGGCATGGGGTGGGTAGGGTTGTGCTGAGGTGGATAGGATGAGATGGGTAGGGTGGCGCTGGTAGATGGGGTGGGTAGGGATGGGGTGAGTAGGGGTGGGGTGGGAGGGTGGCTGAGGTAGGAATGGGGTGGTTCGGGATGAGGTATGCGTGGGTAGTGGTGGGGTGGGTAGGGTAGGGTGAGGTTGGGGTGTCTAGGTTGGGCATGGGGTGGGTAGGGTTGTGCTGAGGTGGATAGGATGAGATGGGTAGGGTGGCGCTTGGGTAGATGGGGTGGGTAGGGATGGGGTGAGGTAGGGGTGGGGTGGGTAGGGGTGGCGTGAGGTAGGGATGGGGTGGTTAGGGATGAGGTATGTGTGGGTAGTGGTGGGGTGGGTAGGGGTGGGGTGAGGTTGGGGTGGGTAGTGGTGGGGTGGGGTGACGTGGGTTGGGTAGCGGTGGGGGTGAGGGGTCGGGTGATGTGGGGGTGTCCCCTGCCATGTAACCGATTTCTTCTGGTGCAGGGAGACTTCTGAGTTACCCTAATTAGCCTCGCTCACGGACTTGCAGGTTCGACAAATGCGTGTAAGTGTGGTGAGGAGTGGGGGACATAACATGGGGACACGGGGAGGGGGGGGACGGGGTTGTGTGGAAGTGAGCATTGAGAGGGATCTAAGAACGGAGGGGTCACCCTACTCAGGTTTATACATACGTACATGCATTAATACATACAGGCATGCATGTATACATAAATACATACATACATACATACATACATACATACATACATACATACATACATACACACATACATACATACATACATACATACATACATACATACATACATACATACATACATACATCCATGTATACATACATAATATAATGACAACACGTATTGACGGTTCCGTCCCAACTGCATACATACCCTTAAATAGATCATGGGATATCAGGAAATACTTCAAACTCACAAGTGTATAAAACCTGTTTATGATTAAGATATGGCATTTTCACAGTGGATGGCTCTTTTGATTTCCATATTCTTTAATCAGTGACCAAGGCGCCGAAGGAAGGTTGATTACAGTTTCACAGAAGAAGTCTGCTATTTGGCGCGAGTCTTCCCTGCTTCCATATATTGCTACCTTTAGAAGTTGTCCTCTGAGGGAAATCATTAGTTCTCCTTCGTTACGATTAAAGCATAATTAGCACTTCAATGGGATAGACTACTACATGTGTTTCACACACATGTATGTATGGGTATGTATGTATGTATGTATATATATATATATATGTATATATATATATATATATATATATATATATATATAAATAGACATACATACGTACATACATACATACATACATACATACACATAGTGTGTGTGTGTATATAGGAGCGGGACGTAGCTCATGCAGTAGAGTGTCCACCTGTGTAGGTGTGGGTCATCCGATCGATCCTGCTTAGTGGACCCATTTGCAGTTTGGGCTATTTTCCATTCCAGCCAGTGGTCCACAACTGGTTCATCAAAGGCTGTGGTATGTGCTGTCCTGTCTGTGGGAAAGTGCATATAAAAGTTCCCTTTCTGCTTATCGGAAAGAGTAGCCTATGTGGCGACAGCGGGTTTCCTGCAAAGAAATTTGTCAGTATGATTATATGTTTTACGTCCAATAGCTGATGATATGAAAATCAATGTGCTCTAGAGGGGTCGTTAAATAAAACAAACTTTCCTTTGTATATATCTATATATACCCTATATATATATATAAACAGACACAGGGTGGTTATTTGTTGGATGTTTATGTCCTGGCAACATCTACGGTCATATCAGGTCGGGTACCGACGGGCATTCATGATGACTTTATGGTGTTGTCCCACTGGGAAATCAGGCCGCCGGCACCATGACCCGATATCCCACCATAATCTATAATTACACGTGTGACCATACTGAATTGTCTCGGCTATAGAGTCCCATCTTTAATTAATTAATTAAATTTAAGGGTATGAGAACCACCATGTCTTACATGTATACCGATAGGGCTAACACAGTGAAACCCAGTTATCAAGCACCCTGATTTAACGCCAATTCGGATATAACGCGATGATTTATTGTACCCAGAATTCTTTAATTCAAAGCTAATTCAGCCAATTGAACCCCGATTTAAAGCGACCCCGTTTTGTTTTCGCGCTGACCTTTTATAGACCAAACCGGTCACCTTATACCATAATGAGGTCTCACTGTACTTAATAACTAATAAAGCAATGTATCCAAGCTTCCTCTGGGCTTAGTTCACATCGATAGACTTATCCGACTTAAATATGTTATGCAATGTACAGGGGTTGTCTTAATATCGGGAGATCTTCATAATAGCACAGGGTAGGACAATAAGGACTGCCCGGTTGCCCGGGGCACCTAGTTTGCTCGGTCGGGCAGGTGAAGTTCTCGGTGACCTACATGAATGGGCAAATCGTTATTTTTCTGATCTGCAGTAGCAGATTTTAGTTTCAATTGGCTGACTTGGGCTTGGGCAAGTAATTTTGAAACTCAGGCAAGTAGAAAATTCACTCACTTGCCCAAATAGGCAAGTGGGGGGAAAATATTACTGACCTACCCTGGAGCCTGTCAGTAGTATCACGTGATAACCACTTCATGAAATTGCTTGCTAGGTCTTTATGAATACGCGCCTGCAAAAAAGATGACTAACTTTGTTTTTTTTGTTTCCCTTCGACGAAGCAGCTCGGACCTACGGAAGGCGCAGAGGTACTGAACATCTACGCTTCTCTTCTCACTTGTATCTCTAAGGCCTAAAGTCAAAATATTGATATTTCCGCTTGCCGACCGACCCTGCTAGAACACCCGCCCCCCTCCCTCCTACCTCCCCAAGACTCAATTTTCTTTTTCCCGCTCTGAGAAAATTGTTTTAAAACTCACTCTTATGTTGTCCCGTTGAAATCAAAAAGAGAAAAAAACTAACTAGCACCAGCAGGTCATGTATATGAATGGTTTATATACTACTCATCTACACGGAGCTTGGGAAGTACTATATTATTTTTAGGTAACCCCAGTATAAATTTCAATTTTGAGAACTGGAAATGCAGTTTTTGCAGTGTGCGATTTGACAATTAAAAGTTTGTTTAAAAGAAAACAAACAAAAAAACTACATACCGACCTCAACAAATTTCCCCCGCAACCGGAAACATGAATGTTTTTCTTTTTGGCCTAAGCACACTTTTGCCACGCCTGTGCATTCTCCTTTTGTTCTCAAAGTTTTCATTCTGGCAAGTCTTCATGTGAAACACCAGCTTAGCTCCCGCTTTGTAAGTTGTGTTGGAACACTGTTGTATCTTTGTTTTCTTCCATGTCTTATCTAGTCAGCTGGTTTCCTTTTGGTTTCATTTTGATTCGTTTCATCACCGGATGATTTTATAATACCAAGTATATATATGAGGAGTTTGGGCGCAAAACCACGTAAGCGCCAATCCAAAAATTGAAATAAACACTGGAATTAAACCTTCAGAAAGTTCATTTTTTACATTCCTTTTTTTCTTTTGTTCATTGCTCCGTAATCATTTGATCACAAAAATAAGTGGAATTTGTGAGAATTAAAATTAGCTTAATGTAAAAAAAAGCATTATCTTAATTTAATTTGGGGATTGGCGTTTACAGGGTTTTGTGCCTGAACTCTTTTTAATATGTATGTATATACATACATACATACATACATACATACATACATACATACATACATACATACATACAAACATACATACATACATACATACAACATACCTACAACATACATACAAAACTAATACATACATACATACATACATACATACATACATATACATACAACACAAACATACATACATACATAATACATACACACATACAAAACATACATACATACATACATACATACATACATACATACATACATACATACATACATACATACATATGTATATATATATATAATTCTTGTGTTGGTTGTTGTATGTCATTTTCTATGTGTTTATTATAGTTCTGCTTGATATTTCCGGCAGTTTAATATTTTACCTAATATTTTACCTAATATTTCCTCCAAGTTACATTTGTATTGTCCTTTGCTGTTGTCGTAGTAGTCAGTTATGTAAGTTCCTGCATGTATTCCTTTCATCTTTAAAGATATCCAAAGTGGATATTCAAAGACACGATCCTTGGTCGGATGACCATGTGCTGTTAATGAATATGAATATAGGATATTGTTATAAACATGTACTTGATGAGATAACAATGAAGGTACAAAGTGCACTGCTTGCAGGGGTCTACATCCATGGCACACTGAACATGAAAACCAGGTCATATGGTCATGGTTTGGCACATATTTACCTGTCTGTATTCATTGCGATGCATGGTTTCAAGAAAGCCCCCCCCCCCACCCCCCTAATACAGAAAAGGTTATGATGTAAAGAGGATTTGTCTAGAAATTAGAATTGTTATTCCTAGTAGTTTCTGGGATATATCGCATGGAACTCAATAATTAAAATATAGATTATTTTATATGGGTATTTTAATAAACAATGTTTTAAGGTAGCTAGCTATACGCAGTTTCTTTTCTCTTAAAAAGTATCTAAATTATATATGCTTCGATTGACCATAACATGCACAAGTTCAAAATGTACACATGCCAAAACCTTAAAAATCCCCCGCCGAGATGGATGAGTACCAGTTACTTGAGAATTCACAAATCAATTCATTCTGCGACTTAAATGACGCGATTTGGTGAGTTAAAGTTGCATAGTCCGATGCTTTTGAGTTTCTGTCATTTTCTGAGATAAATATATTAGGTTCGTCGTTATAATCTACATCACTTGAGTTTGAAATAACTTTTATTTTAAATAGCTAACTGTTGTGATATTTAAAGTACAACTATGCCAAATTAATTGTGGCAAGCACGACAAAGCTCTGATGCCATGGTCTTATTCTGTAACAGGTGACAAATGCTTAATACGTGCACCAGTATCTAAGTTAGATATGTAGAATCAAATCTAGATCACTGTTTTGATTTTTAAAAGTTGATGTTTTCATCGGACTATGCAGCTTTAATAATATATAGGGTATCATCAGGATATGTATTATGTATGTATGTGTGTGTCTTTGTATGTATGTATGTATGTATGTATGTATGTATGTATGTATGTATATATATACAATGTATGTATATTTAGATCTACATGGGTGCATAAGGCATGTATGTAATGTATCTATGCATATTTATGTAGACATATATATATTTTACCTCGGTATACAGCCTCAGGCTAGCCTCAGGCTAGGGAGAAGGAAGCACGTGAGGTACCAGCAATTAGCATATACAACTCACGACTGGATTACGTGTCGTTGGGTTGCTCCGGCAAAATTAGTCTACATACAAGCAAATACGCAGTAAGTATAATAAAAACTGTGGTTAGCTTAATTATGATGCATTAGAGCATCATTATGGAAAGTTTAGACTTTCTTTGGTCCATTTTGGACGAGTTATTTGGTTATAAAAAACCAAGGATAGAATTCCTTCTCGAAGGAACGAAACCGATCATTAGCGGTTCTGTCAACACCCGTGTCACCGTGTGATTATGGGTAGAGATGTGGGCTCTGCCTCATCTCCTGTGGAAATTCTCTCGTACTCTAATAGAGAGTAATGTTGGAGATGCTCCTGGGTTTCTTTTATAGACTCCCCACAAACTTTTTCAGGCGTTTCTCCGAGTTTCGT
Organism: Branchipolynoe longqiensis; assembly: GCA_030323885.1. Taxonomy (NCBI): domain Eukaryota; kingdom Metazoa; phylum Annelida; class Polychaeta; order Phyllodocida; family Polynoidae; genus Branchipolynoe; species Branchipolynoe longqiensis. The sequence goes on along the minus strand of CM059190.1, from coordinate 99,646,235 downwards.
AGCATTTTCTCCAACTTGTTGACGTAGTAGTCACAGGTGGGAGAAGTGTGCGGAACAGAGGGATGGGCGGGACGATACACTGGTCCCGACCCCGCGTAAGGTTTGGGCTTGACCCACAATCCACGCACAAATTTAGCTTATTACGCCTGTGTTATAATGGTATAAACACGTTCTCTAACACCACTAGATGTCCAATTGAGTTTGAAACAACCATATTGTGACATATATATATACCGGGACTGACCAAAAATCTTTGTTTCAGTTCCCGATGGCCACGAAGCGGAGTAAGCGCGGTGCAGCAGCAGCCGAGGGGCGTGTTCCGAGTGGATTGGACGAGGAGTACGACTCCTCACCCGTGTTGTCGGCAGTGCCTTCGACACAGCCCGGGGCGCATATTCTCTCCGAGGCGGACGAGGACATAGTGCCTGACGGCGCCGCGGCTCCAAATTGGGAGACTCGGTTTGCGGCGATGGAGAGTCATATTATGTCTCTCAAACCACCGGTGTCTCGTAAACGGCGAATGCCGAGTGTCCAAGATGAATCATCATTTGAGGATTTCTCGGAGACAGACTCAGCGATGGAGCTTAAGGCTCCTCCTCCTCCTTCTCCTAAACGGAGGAAGAAGAAGAAACATATCATTTCTTCTGGTGATGATTTCACCAAAGAACGGGGGAAGACTGGACTTCGCAAAAAGCGGAAGACCAAGTCCAAAAAGAAGAAGAAGAAGAGGAAAGATTCTTCTTCTTCCGATTCTTCCACAGATTCCACTTCCACGGAATCAGACTCAGACACACAATATGAAGGTGTCTATGCTGCCATTGGTGGCAAAGTGGCTAAGAAAGTGGAGAAGCCAAAGGCTAAGCGTGTTAAAACCACTACGCTTATGCGCGAGACCATTAATGGCCATTTCCGCACGTTTAAACCGGCGGAAATTATCTCCAAGTTAGGAGATGAATTAACAGGCATTAAAGGTGTTCCCAACTCCATCATTAAGGAGATGGATCGAGATGTCAATATGACGGATGACCGTAAGAAATTTGAGGGTGTGTTGCACACAGTGCATAAGGCGGTGCTTGGTACCCTAACAGCTATTGCTCCTGTGGCAAATAGAATGCAAAGAGAAAATAAGTTCTCGTCTTTGGCTAAGATGATGGACAAAGGAATTGCATTGTTAGCGGCGGCAGGTAATTAATTACCTGTCGTACCGAAGATATGAGAATGTCTTCAAGTCTGTTTGCACAGATGCTGGCAAAGAAGTGGCTCGCTCAAAGAAGATTACGGATAATGATGGGAAAGAGTTTATGCTCTTTCTTGCTCCAGAGCCGATTAAAGGGAAACCTTTAGATAACACGAAGATGTTTGGCGGTCAACTACAATACCTCTATAAAGAGGTAGAAACTCCAGCCAAGAGTGGCAAAAACATGGATGGCAAGAAGAAACAGGAAACCCCTCGTTTCAAAAGGTCACGAGGGGATTTTCGTCCACGACGGTTCACCAGGGGAACCAGACCGGGCTCAAACTTCGGTCAAGCTTTTCGGGGCCGGGGCGCTCGCTCAGGCTGGACCGACAACACCGCACGGCCACTAGGCCGAGGCGTCAACTCGCCGAGACCCTTCCCCAGGGGCGGGTCCAAGTAGAGGTCAAAACACAGACGTTACAAGTCCTTGCAGCCTCTAAAACCACACAAACTGTAAGCAACTTTGTGGCTGGCAATATTAATAATCATATTTCTGAGTGGCACAAAATTACTAGTGACCAAGAAATTTTACAAATAGTTAGGGGTGTTCACATTCCCTTCACACAATTTCCGGTACAAGGCAGTATACCTTTTCCTTATAACATTGAACCGGTTGAACGAGAGGCACTAACTAAACAGGTACAAAAATTCTTTGAGAAAGGAATTATACAAAAAGTGACATACTGTTCAGGAGAGTTTATTTCAAACATCTTCTCGAGACCAAAGCCTAATGGTGAGGTTCGAATGATCCTGGATTTAACAATCCTTAATAAAATGGTTGAATATCGACATTTTAAAATGTTCTCGCTAGATACGGCACGAGATCTGATTACGCCAGATGCGTGGATGGCTAGTGTTGATTTACAAGATGCATATTATACGCTTCCCATAAGGGAAAAAGACCGGAAATTTCTTCGGTTTCTTTGGGATAACCAACTCTATGAGTTTACCTGCATGCCGAATGGTTTAGCTTGTGCCCTCGTTTATTCACTAAACTGCTTAAACCTGTTTTCTCAGTAATGGCGCGGAAGGGTCATATAATGTTTCCATACATAGATGATTCTTTTATTATAGCATCAACACAAATTGGTTGTGTGAATGCAGTTTTGGATTTATGTGCATTACTCACTAAATTGGGGTTTTATGTACATCAACAAAAGTCAGTGTTTAAACCAACAAAACAACTCAAATGTTTAGGGTTTATTCTGGATACACAGTCCCTTACAGTGTCGATAACAGAACAAAAACTAATTAAGTTTATGACTACAGCGACTCAGCTTATTAAGTTATCAAAGCCAAAAATTAGACAGGTTGCTGTTCTTATTGGCATAATGACATCATATGCACCTGCTGTGTTATATGGGAAGGCCCATATTAAGTCGCTAGAAATAGATAAAAATTTAGCGTTAACACGAACTAAAGGCAATTTTGAGCGAAAGATGTTTATTTCGCAAGAAGGGTTACAGGATATTGGATGGTGGATGCAACATATAGCAAGTTCACCAAATCCAATCCGCATGGCGGAACCTAATACAGTAATTACTACTGATGCTTCGTTAGAAGGTTGGGGAGCTCATCGAGATGGGGTCACAACAGGAGGTAGATGGCTTGATGATGAAAAATCAGACTATATTAATGCACTAGAATTGCGTGCTATTTATCTGGGCTTACGTAGTTTAGTAAAGATAAATAAATCACAGGTTAGAATACTAACTGATAATACTACTGCCATGGCATATATTCGTAACATGGGTGGAACCAAATCAAAGTCTTGCAATCAGTTATCTAAACTGATTTGGAACTGGGCACAGGCTCAACAAGTCTGGCTGACTGTAGCGCATATTCCAGGGTCACAAAATACACTTGCAGATTATAAAAGTAGAAATTTCCATGACCATTTAGAGTGGTCTCTCTCTACACCTTTGTTTAACTTCGTTTGTGAAAAATGGGGTACACCTGAAGTTGACTTATTTGCATCACGAAATAATAACAAGTTACCCTGTTATGTTTCTTGGCATCCTGAACCGGATGCTTGGAAAGTAGATGCGTTTGCTATTACCTGGGAAAATAATTATTTTTATATTTTCCCACCATTTAGCATTATCAGCCGAGTAGTGAGAAAAATCGGCTTGGAAGGGACACATGCGATACTGGTGGTGCCCGATTGGGACACGCAACCTTGGCTGCCAGCAGTTTCACAACTGGCAAAAGATCGTATACGATTCCCAAGAAAACTCGGGAATCTGACGCACCACGGACCGCTAGTGGTTCACGGCGACGTGTCAACGACGCCCCTATTGGCATTCCTTTTCTAAGGAAGCAGCTACAGCAATTTGGATTGGACAGAATTACTGAGGATAGGATAGTATCGGATGCCTGGAGGCCAGGAACTGTCAAAATGTATACAACCTATTTAAAGAAATGGGGTGTACATTGTTTGTTAATGAAAGTTAAGCCAACAAATCCAAAGATTTCACAAGTAGCTCGGTTTCTTCGTTCTCTAGAGGATGAAGGACTTTCCTTTGGATCGATTAATGCGGCGAGGTGTGCGTTATCAATTATATTACCTAGAATTGATGGCGAAACAGTTGGAAAACATTATGTTATTTGTTATTTACTTCGTTCAATTTATCAAAGGAATCCTCCAAAACCAAAGTATAGTCGGTTTTGGGATGTTTCTATAGTATTTAAGTTGTTTCAGGCTTGGCCTCACAACTCGTGGTTAGATATAAAACAGTTAGGTTTTAAGGTCGCGGTCCTGTTATTGTTAGTAACCGGACACAGAGGACAGACGATTGTTGCTTTATCCTTAACTGGATTAGAAATAGACAAGGAACAAGCTACGTTTGATTTAGAAAAATTGCTTAAATCGAACACGTTAGGTGACCCTTTATCAACGGTTCACTTAGACTGTTTTCCGAATGATCGGAAATTATGTGTTGTGTCGGCCATACGGGCTTATATATACAAGACAAAGGATTTACGTGCATCACAACAACTATTAGTGAGCTTTATAAAGCCACATAAGGCGATTTCACGAGACACACTTGCCAGATGGACAATTACGGTGTTGAAATTGGCTGGAGTGGATACGAGTAAATACTCTTCCCACTCAACTAGAGGAGCCATGGTCTCCAAGGCACGGGTGCTTGGTATTTCTGTGAAAAGAATACTAGCGCATGCAGGCTGGAAGACGGCTAAGTCGTTTGCAAAACATTATAATAAACGACTAGAAAAGCCTACCGGCGTTGCAAAGCGTCTTCTCGCCAACTAACAAGAATAGGTGAGAACAAAAATTTAGAATGTTATAATAATAAGAAAGAATGATATTAAGGATAAAAATGCCACATCTATTCCGTTGGTGTACCTTTTCGGTAAAGTAATAGTATCCATTGTTTGAAAGTCATTTTTATCCTCAATAATTAGGTTAAGATTGCTGGTACCGGACGTGCTTACCTCTCCCTAGCCCACATCTATCCGAGGCTTATACCTCGGTAAAACAACAGTTATCCATCATCTGTACCAAGGTAAGACTCGTATAACTATACTATATATATATATATATATATATATATATATATATATATATATATATTATATATGCATATATATATATATAGTTAAGCATGTACGCATTCTTGTATTGGACCTCCTCGACAAGAACAGGAGCTTGTATTAATATATATATATATATATATATGAACGCCAATCCAAAATTTTACCTGTGTACCTGAAAATAATTTTAATTCTCACTAATTCCACTTTACATATAATCTCATGCACATGGAGCAATGACCAAAAAAGAAGGAATATAAGCAAATAAACTTGTTGCTGGTTTGATTCCAATGTTTATCACCATTTTCGGATTTGCGTTTACGTGGTTTTGCGCCTGAACTCTTAATATACACACACACACATACACACATATACGCTTACATAATATGAATAGAAACATTTTCTGAATCAGACTGAGAGAGTCTGCAAGCAGTAATTTGACAGGAAACCATTAATGAAATACCATCGTACACCAATAGTAGTAAATTAATACAGTAACGTATGTGAGGACTTTAGTTGTCTATATTTAAATGATATATTATTTCGCACACACACACCCCTCCCCCACTATCGTGTATGTGTGTGTGAGTGTGTGAATGTGTGGTTTACAACCATTCGTTCCCTGCATAAACAAAGTGCGCTGTCGGTTCTGGGAGATTACTTACAATTGCTGATAAGACAGAAGACATGGCTTTAATCAGAAACTGGGCTGACCTGGGTACCCGAATCGGGTCACGGCGGGCGGGCAGATGAGCAGCTCGGGGCCTGGCCTGGTTTCGTGACCCCGGGGCGAGCAGTGTCCTCACCGGGAGACGGGGCAGGGCGGCCGGCCGGACTGCCTACAGGTCGGTCTCAACCCTCTCACCCACTCACCCCCACTCCGCTCACTCTCCCACTCACCCTCACCCCGCTCACTCTCCCACTCACCCTCACCACTCACCCTCACCCTCACCCCCTCGCCCACCTATTCCCCTCGCACCCCCCCCCCCCTTCCCGTTATCGTCACCCCCCTCATACCCCAGGGACTGGGTTGCTGCACCCTGTCACCCACCCTCACCCTCCCCGCACCCACCCGCACCCACCCACACCCCGCGCACCCACCCACACCCCCGCGCCACCTCCTCAGCTCAGCCCTCCTTTCTGCCAAAGCTCAGTCTTACACACCACCCCATTCCCCAATGCCCAAAACCTCACTCCCCACACCTCACTCCCCACTTTCCGTCCCCACTCCCCACTCTTATTCCCTACTCTCCTTCTCTACTTCCCTACTCTCCCACTCCCCACGGCCCTCCCCCCTCCCGTCCCCACGCCCCTCCCCACACCCCTCCCCACTCTCCACTCTCCACTTTCCTTCCCCAATCCCCACTCCCCACTCTCATTCCCCACTCTCATTCCCTACTCTCCTTCCCTACTCTCCTTCTCTACTTCCCTACTCTCCCACTCCCCACGGCCCTCCCCCTCCCATCCCCACGCCCCTCCCGACACCCCTCCCCAATCTCCTCCCCCCCCCCCCCCCCCCACTCTCCACTCTCCACCTCTCCACTTTCCTTCCCCAATCCCCACTCCCCACTGTCATTCCCTACTCATATTCTCTACTTCCTCCCTTCCACTCCCTATGCCCCCCCCTCCGTCCCCACACACCTCACTACACCCCCCACTCTCCACTCCACACTCTCCATTATCCACTCTCCTTCTCCACTCTCCACTTCCCACTCTCCACTCTTCTTCCCCACTCCCTACTTGCACTCTCCACTCCCTACTCTCCACTCCCTACTCTCCACTTCCCACGCTCCACTCTCCACTCTCTACTTGCCAATATCAACTATTCACTGCCCACTCCCACACTCTTCACTGCCCACTCCCTTCTTCCACTCTCCACTCCCTTCTTCCACTCTCCACTCCCCACTCCGCTCCCCACTCCCAACTCCAAACTCCAAACTTCAAACTCCAAACTCCCCACTCCAAACTCCCCACTCCCCACTCCAAACTCCTCACTTGTGTCAGTCTCATACCAACACACATTCAACAACAACACCGTCCTCTCCGGTCCTTTCCGGTCCTTTCCGGTCCTTTCCGGTCCTTTCCCACAACCCCCTCTCCCTACTCCGCCCCCCACCCCCCGCCCACACACACACACCGACTTTCCACCACTATTGACCTCGATCGATGCAGACACAGCAGAGCCTTGTTAGCCCCAGCCTGCCATCAATTTGGTCGGGCTAAATTCAGCCAATTACTCGGGGCAGGGTGGGGCAGGAAGGAAGCTCAGGGCCGGCCTTCGGCGGGCACCCCGCCGGGCGTCCAATGCTGGACCCCCCCGCCCCCCAGACACACACCCACCACCCCCCTCCCTGCAATTAGTCGGCAGGTGTACTATGGAAGTGTCAGCGGAATCTATGTGTGGGTGCCCCAATAGGCTCGCCAGGTGGTGTTTTTTGGTTTGTTTTTCTACTTCCGCTGTCCACACAAGTCCAAGCACTATTGAAAGGCAGCCATGAAGGATTGGAGCTATCCGGATGTGGGATTGGAAAAGTGTGTATGTGGGGGGGGGGGGGGGGGGGGGGAAGGTTGTATTTAGATGGCGGGGAATTTGTATGTATGTTATGTGGGGGGGGGGGGGGAGGTTGTATTTAGATGGCGGGGGATTTGTATGTATCTGTGTGTGTGTGTGTGTGTGTGTGTGTGTGGAGGGGAGGTTGTATTTAGATGGCGGGGGATTTGTATGTGTATGTAGGGTGGGGAGGTTGTATTTAGATGGCGGGGGATTTGTATGTATGATTATATGTAGATACATGTATATATATGTATGTGGTTGGGCTCTACGTATGTATGAGTGTTGGCTGAGCCCTATTCCTAGCGATCAGTGTTGAGAGTGAAGGCCTGGATTTGTCTGGGCGGAAGACTATCGTTGGCAGCTAAAGTTGCTGCCGCCACTGCTGACTAAAGGCCCTGTCACGTTACGACGCATCTCGCAAGCGTGCGGCCAAGACGTACAATTTTTACGTCGAGAAGAGTGCAGGGGCAAAGTTGACCGTATACATAACATATGGCCAACGTATGACCAACGTATAGCTAACGTGCCTCCCGGCGAAAAACGCTCGAATTACGCTCACGGTACATTCACAGAATGCCGGTAAACGTAAGATACGTTATTCGATCGCCAGAACTACACCTCATAGTCATACGTTACATAGGTCACGACACGCTGGAGAAACACTAAACATACGTTAAATGTATGTTAGATGTACATAATCCATACGATGTCAGTACACAGACTGTACATTCCCTCTGCTTTTAACATAGTGCAACATAGTGCAATGTAGTGAACAACATTTGTCTAACGTACGTCTAACGTACATCGACATATGCCTAACATATACATAACATACAGCTGACATAAAATCCACAAGTTGTCAAACATTGTCATACGTCAAAAGTTTTGTGCATGCATAAAACTTTGCCGACGTGCAACACCATATCCCGACGAACGTTGACGTACATTGACGTGTACTAACTACCGCCTAACACATGTGTAACACATAATGATGTATCCCGACATATCGGCCAAAAATCACTGATGTCGGCATACATTGGCGCGATGCGTCGTAATGTGACATCCCCTTAAAGATTAAACTGACACATTTCAATGACTAGACCATCATGGTGAATTGCAGTTGGAACGTCGGCACACACTGACAACTGATGAGTCATCAGTGACTGCAATCTTAAAGGCCACACAACAACTTTCCCATTGTTGGAGACTGCAATCTTAAAGTTGCCACACAACAACAATTGATATATCATCAGTGAATGCAATCTAAACACTGCCGCTCACTAACAGTAACTCAGAACTGTGCCATTGTAGGTGACTGAAATCTTAAAGCTGCCACACCACAAACACTGTGACATTGTCATGGGTGGCAATCTTAAAGTTGCCACACAAACAACAACTGTGACATTGTCGCGGGTGGCAATCTTAAAGTTGCCACACAAACAACAACTGTGACATTGTCATGGGTGGCAATCTTAAAGTTGCCACACAAACAACAACTGGGCCATTGTCATGATCTGCAATCTTAGTGTTGCCACACAAACAACTGTGCCATTGTTGCTGACTGCAAACTTACAGTTGCCACACACAACAACTGGGCCATTGTTGGTGACTGCAATCTTAAATCTGCCACACAACTGGGCCATTGTCGGTGACTGCAATCTTAAATCTGCCACACAACAACTGTGCTATTGTTGGTGACTGCAATCTTAAATGTGCCACACACCAACTGTGCCATTGTTGGTGACTGCAATCTTAAATCTGCCACACAACAACTGGGCCATTGTCGGTGACTGCAATCTTAAATCTGCCACACAACAACTGGGCCATTGTTGGTGACTGCAATCTTAAATGTGCTACACACCAACTGTGCTATTGTTGGTGACTGCAATCTTAAATCTGCCACACAACAACTGTGCTACTGTTGGTGACTGCAATCTTAAATGTGCCACAAACCAACTGGGCCATTGTTGGTGACTGCAATATTAAATCTGCCACACAACAACTGGGCCATTGTCGGTGACTGCAATATTAAATCTGCCACAAAACAACTGAGCCATTGTCTGTGACTGCAATCTTAAATCTGCCACAAAACAACTGGGCCATTTTTGGTGACTGCAATCTTAAATGTACCACACAACAACTGGGCCATTGTCGGTGACTGCAATCTTACATCTGCACACAACAACTGGGCCATTGTTGGTGACTGCAATCTTAAATCTGCCACGCAACAACTGGGCCATTGTTGGTCAACTGGGCCATTGTCACTGTAATGATATCAGAGTGAAGTTGCAGAGAAGACCCAGTACAACTAGAGTGAAAACACTGGTGAAATATAGGGCTATTATCACCACACAGCTACCCCAATCAGTAGTATGTTTGCGTTATAAAAGAACACAATAAACACGACGCCCTGCGAGGGAACCACTGCCATCGCAACACTGGAGATAGGGTTCCCGATCCGATAAGATTCGACAGTCTGGAATAAGTCACCCACAGACGACACTTCCGGTCATATACCCCGCCACTTCCTGTGCGGACAGCGACAGCACGCCCGTCAGGGAGGCCGACCTCTCGGAGCCGACCGTCCGACCGTCGTTGGTGCACACTCTTCACTATGTGTGCGTATGACGTCACGGCAATCGATCACCCAAGAAAAGTGTCCCTTTAGAATTTGAAACTTAAAAAAAAAAGGTATTCCGCCTACTCTTTCTTCTTAGTCTTACAGACATGTGTGGACATGCAAAATCAGCCATGCGATGATACATAAACACACATCGCAGTGTAATTTGAAGTGAGAGCTGGGAGACCGTTGGAGTCGGTTCCCAGGCGGGGGGAAGCAGAGAGTGCCCGGTTACAGGGGGGCCCTGCAGAGAATAAGGGGTGTTGGAAAGCGAGAGGTGCCCAGACAGGAGCAACGAAAAACATTAGGGACTATTCTTTATTTATATTCACATAATAAATTATATAGCACCTATACATGTATGCATACATACAGGCATTCTCACATACATACCCATATACATACGCACATACATACATACATACATACATACATACATACATACATACATACATACATACATACATACATACATACATACATACATGCATACAGACACAAGTCATCTGAATATAAATTTAATTTAAATAGTTTTCTCTAGAAGTCCCAAAATAAAATGATTTTGCCACAGGTTGTACATTTTCTCCATGTCGCCATGGTGCTAATGTCCCGGTCTCCTAGTGGAGAGACACTATAAAGTAACTACGAATGTGCATTGTCACAAGTTGGTACCCGTCCTAATTAAATCCTAGCTACTCGACGCGGTGGCCGAATCGGTAGAGCATGGCCCTCGCATGCGGAAGGTCGGGAGTTTGGTTCCCAGTCGAGTCATACCAATGACTAATAAAATTGATACTTATCGCTTCCTAGCCTGGCATTTGCCATTAATAGGATAAACCAATGACTGGTTAGCTCAGTGTCAAGATAATTGTGACTGAGTGGGATATCATATCATGGTGCCTGCAGCCTGATTTCACAGTTGGGCAACAATATAAAGCAACCATGAGTGTGCACTGTTCCAAGTCGGTACCCTTCTTGATATGGCCTTAGATGTTGCCAGGACGTAAAACTCCAAAACCAACGAAGCTACCAAATCTTAGCTATTGCCAGGATGTAAAACCCCAACAAACAAAACTACTAGAGCACACTGTTCACCAGAGACGAAAGAAACCCTCTATAGCCGTGTTCACACATGGGTGTTAACTCGCCTCAACTAGTTTGCCTTGTCTAGTTCGGCTCAAATTCGCTGTGTGGACGTGACGCTGAGGCAGATTAGGGCTGATTCGCCTCAACTATTTCGCATCAAGTAAACCGCGTCGCGAGGTAGGTTATATGAAGCGAACTAACTTAAGTCGGCCCACCTTGATTGTGTGGATGGTAGCGGTTTACTTGAAGCGGCTTAAGCACGTCACACGCATGCGCAGTCAAGACCTAAGTTTGTTTATTTTCCGGTCGATCAAAAGCGCATATTATATAATTTAGTCTATGAACTGGCTAGAGGTGCACAGATATTTTTTTCATGATTTATTTTTAGGTTTTCACTGGCCAGCAGAAGTTTTGATCGTTCCAAAACATTACGATTCATACATATCTAGGTCGAACCCACACTCTCTCGTGGCGATGTCGACTAAACGAAACTGGCGCTGGTTAGTATGGACTCGCTCATGCGCAGATATCGATTTCCACCTTAAACCGACCCAAGTGCTGCAAGTGTGGACACAACTCACTTTCACGCCTAGTTCGCCTCATCTAGTTCGCCTTATCTAGTTCGGCCTAAAGTTGTGGGTGTGAACACGACTATTGTATATATATATATGTATCTATATATATGTATGTGTATGTATGTATGTGTATGTAAGTATGTATGTATATATGTATCTGTATGTATGTGTATGTAAGTATTATGTATATATGTGTATGTATGTATATGTATGTGTATGTATGTATATATATGTATGTGCGTATGTATGTATGCATGTGTGCATGTCAGTAGTTATTGGTCTAGTCACCACGGACAGTCTTAAATCCCAAGTCCTCTCACTCGCACAGCACATGTTTGCTGTGTGCCAATATGACTCGGTAACCTAATCAGAGATATGCTAGAGAGCATTTGTCCGAGTGTGGGTCTGGTTTGTCCGGAATCCACAGCCAAACACCACCTTGCAAGATTTAGTCGTTGTCTAGGCGCTTTTAGCATCCAGACCCAGATGCTAAAATTAGGGCCAGTTTCCCTACCGTCTGGCGAGGTTGGTTGGTTGGTTGGTTGTTGGAGTTTTACATGCTGCAACATCTAAGGTCATATCAGGATGGGTACTGACTTGTGACAGTGTGCCATCTTGGCGACTTTATAGTGCTGCCCCACTGGGAGACTCAGCTGCCAGCACCATGACCTGATATCCCACTCAGTCAACTTATCCTGACACCGAGCCAACCAGTCCTTGCCCTATCCTAATAATACCGAGTGCCAGGCTAGGCAGCGACAAGTATCAATTTGTTTAAGTCATCGGTTTGACTCGACCGTGAACCGAACCTTACATCTATTACAAGTATCAATTCTTATGTCATTGCTTTGACTCGACCAGGGTTTTGGACCCATCGGTTCGAATCCCACGAACCCCCAAAACGGGAAACTAACGCCCAACTCATTCGGCCATCCCGTGTGGTCTCAAGACCTTAGATGTTGCTAGGATATAAAACAATAAACAAAGATGCCGTGACACTGGTGGCGCTGGTCGGTGGAGTGTCGGTACGCCGGGTACCAGTCTGCCGGAGGTGGGTGCTCCTTATAACCGTGACATATAGGCAAAGCGCGGCCCGGCGACTGACCCGCCCCCCAATACACAAATAACAAGCAGCCGCTCCGGGACTCATCCTCCCGGCATGCATCAGCAACGCGCCACGCAACCTTTGCACGGAAAATAACACACCTACTTCACTGTGATGTAGGGTTCGAATCCTGGTCGAGTCAAAGCAATGACTTAAGACAATTATACTTGTTGATTCCTACTAAGCCAGGCACTCGGCATTATTAGGATAAGGGCAAGGACTGGTTGGCTCAGATTTCAGGATAATGTGACTGAGTGGGATATCGGGTCATGCTGCTGGTGTCCTGGTGTCCCAGTGGGGCAGCACTATAATTAAGTCGCCATGAGTGTGCACTGTGACAAGTCGGTTGGCTTCCTGATATGACCTTAGATGTTGCATGGATGTAAAATTCTAACAACCAACCATCATCATCATCATGCTGTCGGTCCCAATGTGACAAAGACTGCTTTCATTACTTGACTGCCGCTCTCCATTTAGCTCTCTGCTGTGAGAGTGATGTCCATGAGTCGGTCTTAATGTCTCTCAGCTTCAGGTTTCTCTTGAACCAGAGACGAGGGTGCCCTCTCTTTCTGTAGCCAGAAGACAGTTGAGGTTAGAGGATCTGCTTTGGTTGCCTGTCTGATGACATCCTCATGAGGTGTCCAGTCCACCGGAGATTCTTTTTGATCAGAAGATCTTCCATAGAGGGCAGCCCCGTCCGTTCGAGCTCGTCCAACCAACCAATCACTGTGAAAACAGTACATTTACTCTCTGCTACACACACCTATGGTTGTCAACTAAAGGTAGGCTTTTTGCCCTGATTAATATAACAATTCTGTTCAGATGTATTTTTGGTGTTTTTTTTTGTTCAAACAGCAAAATCAATATATTCAATATGTTGCGTTGATTGGATTAACTTATTGAAGGAGGCGACAATATATTCAATATGTTGCGTTGATTGGATTAACTTATTGAAGGAGTTGGCGTAAGGAGGTGACGAATGATTAGTACACCGGGCGTTATGCTTGTTATAGGACAAGTGGCGTTATGTCCTGGGTGTGTTTTGCTAAGTAACCAGCATGAGTAGACCCCTTTATACTCTGTTAGCGCTATATTATGAGCCCTGCAAATTGCGGCAATATTCTCTTGTATGCTATTAGGCAGTGTGTACTAGGCAATATGGAAGACTCTCGGTTAATCCAGGTTAACTTGTAGCCACTTACATCAGCTGTTGTTTAAGTGCCTGTCACACTATGCCGGATTGAGCAACGGACAGAATTTTCTAGTCCGGTGGTGTTCGGGCATGATAAGTATCAAAATGTGTCAAAATGTTGCGATATCGTGTCAAAGGCTGCCGGACGAACGGACATGAAACAGATATGAACGGATAGCCAATGGACGATAAGCGAACTAAACGGACTCAGAGTCAGACCGGACAAGAACCATAGACGTCAATCTGTTGGCATCCATTCCAAGTTTTGTGCATGTTCAAAACTTGTAACGGATTGGGCCAGATATCAACGGATATCAACAGATAGCCAACGGATCTGCAACGGACACAACCCGGACTTTGCCGGATATCAATGGACTCTGTTCAGTTTCTTTCAGTTTCCCCAATCCGGTGATGTGTGACAGAGCCTTTAGGTTTGGTGTGGGTGGGGGGGAGGAAGCATTTTAGCTTCAAAATGGGGGTTCACACTGCATTCCATTGATTATTATGGTTGGTTGTTGGAGTTTTATGTTCTGGCAATATATAAGGTCATATCAGGACGGGTACTGACTTGTGACAGTGCACATTCATGCTGACTTTATAGTGATGCCTCACTGGGAAATCAGGCTGCCAAAACCATCCCACCCAGTCACATTATCCTGACACTGAGCTAACCAGTCCTTGCCCTATCCTATTAATGCCGAGCGCCAGGCTTGGAAGCGATACGTATCAATTTTATAAGTCATTGGTTTGACTTGACCGGGAACCAAATTCCCGATCTCCCACACGCAAGGCCCATACTCAACCGATTCGGTCACCGCGTGATGTTGTCGACAACATGTTGAGACAACGTGGTCCAAGGCTTACCGGGCACTCGACCCAATCACTCTCGGTCCCAGCAAGCTCTTCACGCATCATTTCCGAGGCGATCCCTGATAAACATGAGCGTAAAATTCATATCAAATTTAAGTCTTCCTCCCTCTGAATTCCCAAAAGTGCTTAAATCACGAAAGTAGGCCTCCGATAAAATCGACACCGGCAATTTTCAAAACCTGGGTTAGGGGGACTAGCATAAAGTATGCCATGCCGGTGGGGGTGTAGATAAAGGATTCACCCGGTACTCGCAGTACATGGGTGAATAACAGCCCTATATAAAAACGGTCGAAAAAGAGGGGAAATGAAATGAGAGCGTAACTTCACAATCTAAGAAGCAACATTTATTCTTTGTATATGTCTTCATATTTCCCCACTACCTTTGAGTTGAAAAATATAATATAATATCTAGTATAATAAGATTTAAAAGTTAAATCGACGGCGTTCTATGGCCGCCATCTTGTCTTTTTTCATTCTCTCCCATTTCACCAACTCTGTGCCTATATAAGTATCCATTTGATACTGGAGGCAGGCATTCTACTTCCTGTTCTATATTAAAGCTATTTTCACCCGTATTTACACTACGTTGTCGTTCACCCGTGTACTACAAGTACCGGGTGAATCTTTTATCTAGTGGTGGTGATGTTGATGGTGGTAGATGGAAACTTAACGTGGCAATGAGGTGGAAGAGGAGGCTGTTTATCTGAAGGTTAACCGCAGGTTTATTTATTGTAATACAGAAGCGCTATTTGAGAATTATGATTAAAGCTACATAGTCCGATGAAAACATAACATTTTCAAAACAAAAATAATTATCTAGATTTGCTTCAACATATCTAACTTAGACGCGTGCATGCCAACATTATTTTCACATGTTTGCATTTCAAATATCTCAAAAGTTAGCTGTATCAAATAAAAGTTACTTCAAACTAAAGTAAGGTAAATGACAAGAATCAATTTAATATATTTATCTCGGAAAAATTACAGAAGCTCAAAACCATCAGACTACGCAACTTAATGTGGGCAGGCATATTTGAAAATTATGTTCAAGTGATCGAGTCGAGTCAACCCAATGACTTAAATTTGATACATGTCACTTCCTAGTCAGGCGCTCGGCATTATTAGCAAATTATAATAGGGCAAGGACATCCCACCTCCCATTTTGGTATATCGTGGGATTTAAACCCACGGGTTCGGTTCGAACGCTGGTCGAGTCAAAAGCTATGACTTAAAAAATGGATACTGGCTGCTTCCTAGGCAGGCGCCCGGCATTATTAGGATATGGGAAGTACTGGTTCGCTCAGTGTCAGGATAATGTGACTGAGTGGAATATCATGTCATCGTGCTGGTGGCTTGGTCTCCCAGTGGGGCAGCACTATGAAGTTGCCACGAGTGTGAACTGTCACGAGTCGGTGCTCATCCTGATATGACCTTGGATGTTACCAGGACGTAAAACTCCAACAACTAACCCTCTATAAGAGTCGCTAATAAGAAGTGCTAACTGTGGCATTAGCGTGAGAGGGTGGTCAAAATGGTTGGTGGGTTGTTGGAGTTTTACGCCCCGGCAACATCTAAGGTAGTATCAGGACAAAATGCGCATGACGTGCTTTATGAACGTCCCCATTACTACATGTATGATGTAGCCGAGCCATATTTTAATCCATTTTTAATTTCCCCTTCGGCAAATGTGCGCATTGCATTTACCTTGTGTCCAGACCGGGTGTTTCTTGCAGATCTAGACGCTGCGGCTTATAAGGTTGCGTGGTAATTGGGGCTGGAGGAGTGCAGCTTTGCGGTTGGTTGTTGGAGTTTTACACCCCGGCAACATCTAAGGTAGTATCAGGACAAAATGCGCATGACGTGCTTTATGAACGTCCCCATTACTACATGTATGATGTAGCCGAGCCATATTTTAATCCATTTTTAATTTCCCCTTCGGCAAATGTGCGCATTGCATTTAGCTTGTGTCCAGACCGGGTGTTTCTTGCAGATCTAGACGCTGCGGCTTATAAGGTTGCGTGGTAATTGGGGCTGGCGGAGTGCAGCTTTGCGGTGGGTTGTTGGAGTTTTACACCCCGGCAACATCTAAGGTAGTATCAGGACAAAATGCGCATGACGTGCTTTATGAACGTCCCCATTACTACATGTATGATGTAGCCGAGCCATATTTTAATCCATTTTTAATTTCCCCTTCGGCAAATGTGCGCATTGCATTTACCTTGTGTCCAGACCGGGTGTTTCTTGCAGATCTAGACGCTGCGGCTTATAAGGTTGCGTGGTAATTGGGGCTGGAGGAGTGCAGCTTTGCGGTTGGTTGTTGGAGTTTTACACCCCGGCAACATCTAAGGTAGTATCAGGACAAAATGCGCATGACGTGCTTTATGAACGTCCCCATTACTACATGTATGATGTAGCCGAGCCATATTTTAATCCATTTTTAATTTCCCCTTCGGCAAATGTGCGCATTGCATTTAGCTTGTGTCCAGACCGGGTGTTTCTTGCAGATCTAGACGCTGCGGCTTATAAGGTTGCGTGGTAATTGGGGCTGGCGGAGTGCAGCTTTGCGGTGGGTTGTTGGAGTTTTACACCCTGGCAACATCTAAGGTAGTATCAGGACAAAATGCGCATGACGTGCTTTATGAACGTCCCCATTACTACATGTATGATGTAGCCGAGCCATATTTTAATCCATTTTTAATTTCCCCTTCGGCAAATGTGCGCATTGCATTTAGCTTGTGTCCAGACCGGGTGTTTCTTGCAGATCTAGACGCTGCGGCTTATAAGGTTGCGTGGTAATTGGGGCTGGAGGAGTGCAGCTTTGCGGTTGGTTGTTGGAGTTTTACGTCCTTGCAACATCCAATATCATATCAGGACGGATACCGACTTGTGACAGTGCGCACTCATGGTGACTTTATAGTGCTGACCCACTGAGAAATCAGGCCACCAGCACCATGATCCGATATTCCACCAAGTCACATTATCCTGACACTGAGCTAACCAGTCCTTGTGCTATCCTATTGGTGCCGTACACCAGGCTAGGAAGCAACAAGTATCAATTTGATAAGTCATTGGTATTGGTTTGACTCGACCAGTAACCGAACACTTGATGTCCCTCACGCGAGGCCTGCGCTCTACCGATTCGGCCACCGCATCTGGTCCAGCATTGCGCCTTACGCAGAAAGGAGTGAAGTGGCTTCTTTATGAGCGGTCTTTTACAGCACTCTGCCTGTGGCGTCGGTCCTATGGACCACCACCATGTAAGTGGGATAGTGGGGGGGGGGGGGATTGCTCTTTGAGGCGTTCTTAAGAACATCGACGTAGCCTGAGGTTTGGAAATGTTGAAGACGGTGAGCAGGACCAGCGACACATTCATTGCCATGGATGCCAACCCTTATGGGTTCGCCGTAAGGTGTACAATATTTTATGTCCCCATCATCACCTTACGCCGATCTTCAGGCTTTTTATAACAATATTATTGTGTCCAAACTGCACCACAGAGCATCTCAGATTTAAGCATTTTTCTGGGGGAATACTCCCAGAACCCTGAATATAATATCCCTTAAGATCTTCCGGTTTTTCATTTTCCAATGTTGGCAACCCTACATTGTTGCTGTTACTTATATGTATAGTCATAATATACATACTATATATATGCATATATATATATTTTACCTCTGTATATAGGTGAGCTTCTGAGCGAGTGGAGTGTGACGCCCCGGGCAGGGGGGGTGTGGAGTGGTGCATGCTGGTACCACCCCCCCCCCCACCCCCCGGTCCTCCCACGCTGGACAGGAGGGGGAGGGGCAGGACACTACAGACCTTATTTTATTACACACGATAAATGGTATATCAATGTCCATACATGTATATCATGTGTGCATACAATCCTCCAGTGCGACTGACACTGGTCAACATCTGGTTGAGAAGAGGTGGGCTGAGGTGTCGCCACTGGTATGGAGTATAGCAATAATCATAATAATATTAAGTACCATTCCCTTTCGTACCTTTATACTCCCATAATACGTTATACATCACACACATATAAATATGGCACACTGCTGCAAATGGTCCTATTATCAATTAGATATCAACTTGCCGTTAATTGTCAACACCTGTGTAATAGACCGACTAAAACTAGAATTAATCCCCAGGATTCCCACCTGTGATCACAGACCGAATTCGCGTTGTATGTATGGCGTGACTTGTGACGAATAAGCAACTACTAGCAACTAACCACAGGGAGGTTTCAATAGCTCATCGCTAGGGACCTGCTCGAAATGTACCTTTCATGAGGCAGCATAACCACACCCATACCAAAGACAATATACGATAAGATGGGCCACTAGACACTTTCCCATGAAATACAGCAAACAAGGTAATTGGACAGGTCCCCTAACCCAGCCTAACTGCTGTACCATTGAAACATGGGGACAGGTTCCCTAGCCCACCCTGACTGCTGTACCATCAAAGATAATGTACAACAATTATAGTGTATTATCTCCTTATATTAAAGCTGCATAGTCCAATGAAAACATCAAATTTTCAAAACCAAAATAATTATCTAGATTTGATTCTAGATATCTAACTTAGATGCTGGTGTACTTATTGAACATTTGTCGTCACATATAAGGGGATACTGAGTCAATTAATAGAACCTGTTACTGCAGGAGCCTTTGGGGTTAGAGTTTTGGTAAGCTTGCTCAAATTAATTTAGCATATTTCCATTTCAAATATCTCAAAAGGTCGTGATTTCAAATCAAAGTTACTTCAAACTAAAGTAAGGTAGATTATAATAAACAATCTAATATGTTTATCTCAGAAAAATGAGAGAAACTCAAAACCATCGGACTATGCACCTTTAATAAATATGGAAACAATGTTATAGTATAGTAAAGTTCAAACATCCTTTAAGCACTTTAATTTGTTCCATACGTAAATAGAATTTGTGATTATGTCTGAGTAATAGAACTACTACTACACCTAATCAAAGACGATGCACCTTGCTTGCCGTTGATTCGCAACACTGCCTGATAATTTAAGAATTTCCTACATGAAAGCGCTGAGTGGCGCGTCTTATCAGACATTGTCTTTGCCCATACCCACATCCACACCCACATCCACGCACCCAAAAATCCACACACACACGCCCACTCCAACTAGGAACAGCGTCTGAAATAAATGTATATCAAACAAGATTTGCTATTCATACAGAGTGTGCAGTGATTTTAAACTGGGCGAGTATTATATCATAGGTAGCCTACCTATGAAGACTATGGAAAATCTGTGCAAGAATCTTGTTCAATTATTTAGCCTTTTAGGACGTATCTCATGCAGTAGAGTGTCCACCTGTGAAGGTGTGGGTCATACGATCGATCCTGCTCTGTGGACCCATATGTGGTTTGGGCTATTTTCCATTCCAACCAGTGAATCTACAACTGGTTCAGTAAAGGATGTGGTATGTGCTGTCCTGTCTGTGGGAAAGTGCATATAAAAGATCCCTTGCTGCTTATCGGAAAGAGTAGCCTATGTGACGGCTGTGGGTTTCCTCCAAAGAAATATGTCACAATGATATATACTTGACGTCCAATAGCCGATGATATGAAAATCAATGTGCTCTGGAGGCGGTGTTAAATAAAACAAACTTAATTTGCATTTATATTGTGAACTATGTTCTGATCAATTGCCAATAATATGAAGTGCCAGAGATACAAACTAGGGCGTAGTGTGAAGTTATGGAGAGGGCCACTTTGCATGATAATATTTATGTGATACACTAATTATGAGTATAACATTAGGAAGCTAATAACAGAGCAATATGTGTGTGTATTCTCTATTGGGTGATTTAAAGGAAGATGTAGTTGAACAAAAATATATATATATACTGAGAACTCAGACACGATAGAACTCGATTAGGCCCTCTCGTTCTGTTTATAACACGAGCACTTGGTTTAACCGAGAAAGAGATGATTAAAATTTAAAATAAAAAATAAAAGTAAGCGTCCATTTTAATAAACGCCATCAGTTGTGTTCTGTTTCGAGTTTCTGATTGTGACTGCCTGGCAGACAGTTGAGCTCACCTCACATTTACCTTCGCTGACCAGACGGGATGGCCGAATGAGTTGAGCGTCCGTCGCCTGATTTGGTAGATCATTGGGTTTGAACTATGATCAAGTCAAACGAATCACGTACAAATTTATTGTCGCTTCCTAGCCAGGCGCTTTGGATTATTAGGATAGGGCAAGGACTGGTCAGCTCCATGTCAAGATAATGTGACTGAGGTCATGGTGCTGGTGGCCTGGTCTCCTAGACGCAGTGGGGCAGCACTATTACGTCACCATGAGTGCGTACTGTCACAAGTCGGTACCCGTCCTGATATGAACTTAGATGTAGCCAGGACGTAACACTCCAACAACCAACCAATCTACTCCCCGCTGAGCTCTCCCCCCACCCCCACACCCACACGCCCTCCACACGCCTACGCCCACCCACACAACCCACTCCGCCTCCACCCCTGCTTGTACATATGCATGTATGCCTCAGGGTAACCATCGATGCGAATATGTGCATATCTACAGCGCTATCGGAGCTCATCCATTTGCTTGACATGACAGGTACATTGGCCGGGGGAATGTTGGCCGGGACAACCCGAGCCGAGCCGGGGAGGCAGGTGCGCGCCGGGCGGCGAACGCCTGTCTGCGATGCGCAGCAACGACCCCAACGCCCGCCGGCGCCCACGTGCATGCGCATGCGCACGTGTGTCATGGTAATCGCCTTTAGAAAGCGCACTTCAGTCACCCCTAGCTAGCGCTACCTGGGTGGGTAAAGTTGTGAGTGTGTGTAGCACGCGTTGTTTACCACGTACATGTGCATGAGTATCATGGTAATTGTGTCATCGTAATCACCTTTAGAAAGCGCGCTTTGGTCACCTCTAGCACCACCTGGTGGGTAAAGTTGTAAGTGTGTGTAGCACGCGTTGTTTACCACATACATATGCACGTGTATCATGGAAATTGTGTCATGGTAATTGACTTTAGAAAGCGCGCCTCAGTCACCCCTAGCTAGCGCCACCTGGTGGGTAAAGTTGGAAGTGTATGCAGTACGCGTTGCACACCACGTACACGTGCACATGTATCATTTAAGGGCAGTTACCATTATACAATTTACTCATCTCTAGCGCCACCTGGTGGGTAAAATACATGTTGCACACCACATACATGTGCATGTGTGCCATGGTCATCGCCATTAAAAGCATGCTTCAGTCACTGCTAGCACCACCTGGTGGGTAAAGTTGTGTTTGCAGAACGCGTTGTACACTATGTACATGTGACATGTATCATGGTAATTTGCCTTAGATAGTACAAGTTACTCACCCCTAATGCCACCTGGTGGGTAAAGTTGTAAGTGTGTGCAGTACGCATTGCACACCGCGTACATGTGTACATGTATCATGATAATTGCCCTTAGACGGTCTCACTCACCGCTAGCTCCACCTGGTGGCTAAAGCTGTAAGTGTGTACATTACGCGTTACACACACCGCATACATGTGTACATGTATCATGGTAACTGCCCTTATACGGTCCCACTCACCGCTAGCTCCACCTGGTGGGTAAAGCTGTAAGTGTGTAAAGTACGCGTTACACACACCGCGTACATGTGTACACGTATCATGGTAACTGCCCTTATGCAGTCCCACTCACCGCTAGCTCCACCTGGTGGGTAAAGCTGTAAGTGTGTACAATATGCCTTACACACACCGCATACATCTGTACATGTATCACGGTAACTGCCCTTATACGGTCCCACTCACCGCTAGCTCCACCTAGTGGGTAAAGCTGTAAGTGTGTATGTACTGGTGTGTGGTGTGCTTTGCAGCACACATGCGCAAGTATATCGCGGTAACTTCCTACTCACTGCTAGCTAGCGCCGCCTGGTGGGTAAGGTGTGTGTGGTGGTGTGTGGTGTATATGTACAAGTGTATCGCGGTAACTCCCCAAACACCGGTAGCTCCATCTGAGGTGGAGGGTAAATCGGCAAGTACCTAGGCTGTCGACTGTGCAGGCAATTTGGAAGTAATAACCTGCATGGATACACCCAGCCTCTGCACCCCCCCCCCCCCACACACACCACGCCCATCCACCACCAGCTATTTGCTCAATTAGCATTTAGGTCCCTGAGTTGTAACGCTACTTGATTGATCCTCCCTACAGAGGGAGGGCGAATTGGAAGGTCCTCTCGTCGTCTGTGTCATTGTCTTATACCAATTAATATTGCGCAGAAAATTTCTTCTGCAGAAAATAATAATAATAGTACTGAAAGCAGCTGTATCCTGTATGACAATAATAATAATAATAATAATTATTATTATTATTATTATTATTATTATTATTATTATGTGAATCAGTAGTAGTACAAGTAATAATGTGAATAATAAGGTTGTTTGTTGGGGTTTTGTATTCTATCAACATCTAAGGTCCAGTCGACATACCATACGACAGGAGTGTGCACTATCACAAGTCGGTACCCGGCCTGCTATGCCCTTATATGTTGCCAGGACTTAAAAATCCAACAACTAAGCAATAATCTAAGTTGGATATGTAGGATCAAGTCTAGATCAGTGTTTGGTTTTGAAAATGTAATGGCTTCCCTCGGACTTGCAGCTTTCACCTCCCATGTTAAATTAGTCAGAGGGCGGGAAATCCATGTCCACCATCACGCATTAGGAGCGCTATTTTGGGGGCTGTACGTACCTCAGGCAGTAGAGTGTCCACCTGTGAAGGTGTGGCTCATCCGATTGATCCTGCTCAGTGGACACATTTGCAGTTTGGGCTATTTTCCATTCCCACCAGTGGTCCAAAACTGGTTCAACAAAGGCTGTGGTATGTGCTGTGCTGTCTGTGGGATAGTGCATATAAAAGACCCCTTGCTGCTTATCGGAAAGAGTAGCCTATGTGGCGGCAGCAGGTTTCCCCCAAAGAAATATGTCAGGATCACAATATGTTTGACGTCCAATAGCCGATGATAAAAATCAATGTGCTCTAGAGTAGAGGCGTCGTTAAATAAAACAAACCTTTTTTTAGGAGCACTTTTACTTCCGAAAATGTCTGTTGAATTCCCTGCGTAGTTTACTTCGCCTTGAACGGTTTTACTAACACTATAGGGGATAATCCCCCACTGTAATCCCGGCATTTATTTCCGGACACTTCCGGTGCAGATGTTGCCTGGGATGCACATCCGAAAGTCCGTTTTAATAAAATTCCAACAGTCGGAATGTCAGTCGCAAAAAGTATCATACGCTCCGATGATTTAGTAAACCGCCCCCCGGTGGAAATATTCCTTCCAAGAGCAATGCGGTATGACGTCACGATATCCTGACTTGCATTTGCCCTGCAATTTTCTACCTGATTTGGATAATTTCCCTTAATAACATACTTTCTTATTGGTGTTCAAATTGGTTAATTGTTATGCAACATCTCAATTAGTGGGTATAAGAAACCAAGCGGATGAAGAAAGTTTTGGCGAAAGATTTAAATAACCTGCAGCAAATGATCGGCTAATTGAGTAGGTATGACAATTATTGGCATCCTTATAAATTAAATCAGCTGGCAGGGCCAAGATTGTTCCATATATATTCCAAAGTGTCATAATCTAATTTGTCCATTTCTATAATTTGTATATTTTGAGTCGAACTGTTCTAAACAAAACCCATCCTGATATGACCTTAAATGTTGCCAGGAGATAAAACTCCAACAACCAACCATCTAAGCAAAGCTTTGCTACCATATTTTACCTAAACCCTGGTACTATAAGGAATCTGTTAAAGCTGCATAGTCCTATTCAGCATCAAATTTTAGAAACCAAAACACTCGCCTAGATTTCATTCTACATATTTAACTTAGATATTGATGCGCTTATTAAGAATGTGTTGCCACATAGAAGGGAATACTAAGTCACTCTAATACTAGTAGTAGAACCTGTTACTGCATAACCCTATGGTGTCAGAGTTTTGGTCTGCTCGCCAAAATTAATTTGGCAAGTTTGTGCTTCAAATAGACTTCTACCTCCAAAGTTAGCCATTTAAAGTCTAAATTACCGCATACTAAATAAAGCAAGGTAGATTATAACAATCAATTCAATATATCTCAGAAAAATAGCCGAAACTCAAAACCATCGGACTATGCGCCTTTACGCTCGCTCTGCCGGATCTCTAACAGACTACCGGCCGAGACTGGCCCGTCGTTTCTTTGTCCGCCTCATTACCGCCTCTATCTGCAGTCTCCGGTCCACTCCGCCATTCACTTGATTGTCCACAAATGCCGGACGTCAATTTGACAACTAGAAGAGTGGGGCATTGTGAGCTTCAGATGTTCCACTGACAGCAGTGAAGGAAGCCGTTACTACTCACCGCCCACCTCTGGCATGCCTCTCCCCGCCCCGCCCCGCTCCACCTGCCCCCCATCCAGCCTCGACTACCTGTTCCCCGCCCTGCACCACCCAGCACCACCAAGCCCAGTCCTGCCCAGTTTCACCCGCCCTTGTCCCCCCAGCCCAGCCCAGCCAAGCCCAGCCAAGCCAAGCCAAGCCAAGCCCAGCCAAGCCAAGCCAAGCCCAGACAAGCCCAGACAAGTCCAGCCCACCTAGCCACAGCCAGATCAGCACAGCCCAAACTAGCCCCAGCCAATCTCAGCCAGTCCAGCCCAGCCCAGCCCAGCCCAGCCCAGCCCAGCCCAGTCCAGCCCAGCCCAGCCCAGCCCAGCCCAGCCCCAACCAGCCCCAACCAGCCCCAACCAGCCCCAACCAGCCCCAACCAGCCCATCCCATCCACCCCATCCACCCCAGCCCGCCCTGCCCCAGACCGCATCACAGCGGCGTTCCCAACAGTCCCGGAGGGCACGCTGTTCAAACAGTAACAACAAACCTACATCAGCAAAGCTGGTGAGGCACTTTTAATAGACTACATCACCATTCCAGCCACGCAGTGCATCGTGGGATGCGTAGAAGAAAAACAAACCCACGAGAAGCACATGGCGCATGCTAATACACTGGGTCAGCTATGAAATGTGCTCATCCCAGCTCTTGTTTGAAACATAGAATACCAACTAAAAATATATATATAATAAATTAAGATATGAATAATTTATCCAGCATTGCATTTACATCAATATAATCAGCACATCTTATGCCATGTGCATTTAGATTTAGACAAAATCTGGGCACTCAGAATACTGTTAGAGCCATATTCAGTTTTACTTATTTTATTAATGTTTTTATTTATATCCTATGGTTAATGACATATGTAGAACTAGAACATGAGCAGGGTTAATCAGATATTGGTTATATATTTCTTTGAAACAAGTGTATGTTGACACATTTGGCATTTTAATATTTAGAACATGAATTAATAATGGTGATGTGGATATCAGCATTAAAGTGACTGATTGTTTTGTGTGGAATTGTATGTTTCTTAGCTCAAAATGTTTAACTATGGCTAGTTTTGTCTTAGCTATATTCATCAGATCATTATATTGCATGTGTGCATGCATGTTTATGCCAAATTGTTATGTATTTCTATTCATTTTGAATAAAATCAAAGTTTTACCCTACGCGTATCGGCAAACTCAATGGCCAGACGCATTTGCTTTGCTGACAACGCCGTTTTCACTGCATGCGCAGTCGGAACGTTGATCTCGTATATTTAGCGGCGGTCGTGCAATGTTAGCAGGCGTGTGCAGCCTGGGAATGGGAAGTTCACATGCCCTTTCAGAGAGCGTCCATTATGTCGCGAGTCACGTGACAATGTGTGGGCTAGGCCACGAGGTGTCGTGACTTCCGGGAGTAATTCCCTCGGATGTGACCCTCAGCATTTGGGGAGCATTTAGTAACACTGCGCCGAATGGGCGATACTACAGGTACTTCATTTAGTAAAACTGCGCCGAATGTGCGATAATATATGTACTTCAGGAGCACCCTGTCACTAGCTTATTTACTAAAGTGTTCCTAGCGCTTTCTGTTTGTGGACGAGCACATTTCCACTAGTCCCGCCTCCCCTCCCCTCCCCCCCCCCCCCCCCCCCCCCCCCCCTCGAGGGACTGGGCGCGGTGGCTGAATCGGTAGAGCACGGGCATCACATGGGGGAAGTTTGGAGTTTGGTTTGTGATCGAGTAAAACCAATGACTTATAAAATTTATACATGTCGCTTCCTAGCCTGGCGCTCGGCATTAATAGGATAGGGCAAGGACTTGGTTAGCTCAGTGTCAGGATAATGTGACTGACTGGGATATTGGGTCATGGTGCTGGCGGCCTGATTTCCTAGTGAGGCAGGGCTATGAAGTCACCATAAGTGCACACTGTCACAAATCGGTACCCATCCCAGTATGACCTTAGATGTTGCCAGGACTTAAAACTCCAACAACCAACCACCGCACCACCCCAGGGACACAATCACCTCCTCTCCCCCCCCCCCGCAATCTCTGACATGCATGTCTTAGTAACGCATAACCGACTCTTTTTCACAAATTTGCTCATTTCAATAAGACAACAAAAAAAAGCTAACTGTGGCTGGTGATTTATTTATAACAAGCCGTCATCTTAGTGATACCCTTTCAATGGAGCGGGTCGGGGGGAGGGGGTGGGGGGAGGGGGTTTCCTCTGTTCGCGTGTACAACACTCACGACCACCCGACCCCCTAATGACTGCCTGTTATCTCAGCTATCTAATTATTGTGCACTAAGTGTAGGCTGCGCGGGATGGGGGTGGCGGTGGGGGGGGGGGGGCGTTGACCCTTTGCGTACACGTCTCTTAGTGCTGTGTGAGCAGCTCTGTGTGTTTGGGGGTGGGGTTGGGAGTGGGTGTTGACGGCAGTGCATCGGGGGCGGGGTCTACTCACGTTTGCGCGCACGTTAGATGTAGTGGTTGGTTGTTGGAAGTTTATGTCCTTGCAACATCTAAGGTCATATCAGGATGGGTATCGACTTGTGAAAATGCGCACTCATGGCGACTTTATAGTGCTGACCCACTGGGAAATCAGGCCGCCAGCACCATTACTCGATACATTATCCTGACACTGAGCTAACCATTGATACTTGTCGCTTCCTAGCTTGGCACTGGGCATTATTAGGATAGGGCAAGGATTGGTGGTTAGCTCAGTGACAGGATAATGTGACTGAGTGGGATATTGAGTGATGGTGCTGGTGGCCTGATTTCCCAGTGGGTCAGCACTATAAAGTCACCATGAGCATGCACTGTCACAAATCGGGACCCATCCCGATATGACCTTAGATGTCACCAGAACGTAAAATTCTAACAAACAACCAATCAACCAACCTGGATGTGGACCGTCCTGATATGACCTTAGATGTAACCAGGACGTAAAACTCCAACAAACAAACAACCAACCAACCAATCTAGATGTGGACCGTCCTGATATGACCTTAGATGTCACCAAGACGTAAAACCCCAACAAACAAACAACCAACCTGGATGTGGACCGTCCTGATATGAACTTAGATGTTGCCAAGACATAAAACTCCAACAACTAACCAACCAAGCAACCTGGATGTGGACCGTCCTGATATGACCTTAGATGTTGCCAGGACGTAAAACTCCAACAACCAACCAACCAACCTGCATGTGGACCGTCCTGATATGACCTTAGATGTTGCCAGAACGTAAAACTCCAACAACCAACCAAGCAACTAACCTGGATGTGGAAGGCCGACGGCGTGTATGGGAAGGGTGAGCGGGTAGAAAAAAGAAAACATTGCCGTCGGCCCCGTCCTCATATGACCTTAGATGTTGCCAGGACGTGAAACTCCAACAACCAAACATTGCTTTCGGTCGCTGACTTGTCCCGAATCTAAAGGAGAGGATCAGCTGCAGGCGCCAGTGGTTCTAAATACGGCGCACATCCACTGTGTGCTTATTGCACGGGGCGGGTTCCCAACTACAGGTTCACAACGCCTGTCTGGTAGACGACACTGACGTCAGTCCACTCATGGGAGCAAGGGGGGGGGGGCCCATTCATAAAGTACAGCATCAGCTGTGCTATGCCTCTCCCTGATGCAGACTCCCTTCAGTTGTATGTAATATGCACATGGGTCCCTCCCTTCCTCTGGTCTTTCTTCACCCTCCCTCCCCTTCTCTTTCTGTCTCCCTCTCTCTCTCCCTTCCCCTTTCCTCCCTCCTTCTCTACGCCCTTCCTTACCCTCCCATCCTCCCATCCTCTCTCTTCCTCTTTCCTCCCTTCTCTACTCCCTTCCCCTCCCTCCCATTCTCTCTCCCTCTCTCTCGCTCTCTCTCCCTCTCTCTCCCTCTCTCCCTCTCTCTCCCCCCTCTCTCCCTCTCTCCATCTCTCTCCCTCTCTCCCTCTCTCCCCCCCCCCCATTCTCACCTCCTCCCCCCCTTCCGCCATTCTCTAGGCCCTCTCACCCCTCCCGTCTCCCCTCCATTCTTATCTCTTCTCCCTTCCCCTTCCCCCCCCCCTCTCCCCCTCCATCAACTTCCTCCCCCCCCCTCCCCCTCCCTCCCTATCCTCCCCTTCTCCTCCACTCTCTCTCTTCCTCCCCTTCCCCTTCCCCTTCCCCCTTCCCCTCCCTTATCTCTCTCCCTTCTCTTTCCTCCGTCCCTCTTACCCTCTCCACTTTCCTCCATTTCTCCCTGCTTCCCCTTCCTCCTCCCTCTATCCCCCCCCCTCCCTCCCTCCCTCCCTCCCCCTCCCTCCCTCCCTCCCCTCCCTCCCTCCCTCGCTCCCTCCCTCCCTCCCTCCCTCCCTCATCCTGTTGAAGTTGAATTATCATCTACTCTCAGGCGACACCTAACACTAG
Organism: Branchipolynoe longqiensis; assembly: GCA_030323885.1. NCBI lineage: Eukaryota > Metazoa > Annelida > Polychaeta > Phyllodocida > Polynoidae > Branchipolynoe > Branchipolynoe longqiensis. The sequence goes on along the minus strand of CM059190.1, from coordinate 99,616,621 downwards.
CCGGCTTTAGCTAAGAGACGGTCCATGAATCCAATAATTTCCACAACGCTAACAATGTTAAAAATAAGTTAGATTTCAACCCCCCCCCACCTTCCCCTTCACTAATCTTAACATTTAAACAAATTGATAAAAGATGACCGATGTAAGAGCCTGAAAAGCGATTTGAATAAGGCTTCCCCTTCTGAACATTTTTGAGATTGTGCGCACAAAAAACACCCAAATAATTATGGACCATCCCTGAGTGTAGACACCATCTGAGGGTGGGTGGGGGGTGGGGGCAGGTTGTGAAATGGAGTGGGAGGAATGCACACCTGGGTCCTACAGTCATAGTCTCACTCCCTCACCTCACTCTATCTTCGCGGACCGGGCGCCGTAGCCGATACGGTAAAGCGCAGGCCTCCCGTGCCGGAGCTCGGGAGTTCACTTCTTCCAAATCGAGTCAAACCAATGACTTATAAAATTGATGCTTGTCGCTTCCTAGGGCAAGGAATGGTTAGGTCAGGGTGGGATATCAGGTCATGGTGCTAACGACATCATTTCTCAGTAGGGCAGTGCTATAAAGTCGCCATGAGTGCGCACTGTCACAAGTCGGTACCCGTCCTGATATGACATTAGATGTTGCCAGGATGTAAAACTCGAACAACCAAATAACCGACCATCTTCGCGGAAATGGTGTTTGAACTGCACACCGCGTGCTATCAAATATTTGCCGATACATCCGGCTCATCATCTTTGCATTTTTAAGATTCCTTCATACAGATGGTCTGCCTTAATTGCGGACCCCCACCCCCCACCCCCCACCCCACCCCAAAAAAAACCCACAAAAACGCATCTTCTGCTTCATTATCTTTTAATAGCCGCGCATACCTGAGTATTACCAATTTGATCATTTATACAAATTTTAAAAAAGATAAATAAATTAGTAAAGATAACGGAGCAAAAACAACTATTAATGCATGCTGACATGATTATGAGTGTATTTTTGTTGGCAGTCCTTGGTACAGCGCGGACCTCGCGTGCAGGAGATCTGGAGTTTGCTTCCCGGTCGAGTCAAACCAATGACTTATATAATTGATACCTGTCCCTTCCTAGCCTGCCACTTGGCATTAATAGGATAGGGCAAGGACTGGTTTGGCTCAGTGTCAGGATAATGTGACTGAGCGGGATATCGGGTCATGGTCCCAGAAGCCTAATTTCCCCAGTGGTACATCACTATAAAGTCGCCATGAGTGGTGCACAGTCACAAGTTGGTACCGATCCTGATATGACCTTAGATGTTGGCAGGATGTAAAACTCCCAACAACCAACCAACCTCTTAGTTAGAACACATGCATGCGCATAGTATTGCTTAGATAATAATGTTAATGTGGACCGCCGAGGTGTGTGAGAAGTCTACAGTTGTCGCCGTGTGTTGGTGATCAGCTTCACCGGAGTCCCATCACGTGGTACCCAGGGAAGTGCAGCCTCACACGCAACCTCTACTACACTACCACGGATAGGGGGTTTGGGCTGAGGGGGGCTTGGACGGGGCGTGGGGGGGGGGGGGGGGAGATAATGTCATCTTAATGGCACACTGCTAATGGCAGATTTGATGCCTTATCACCATACCCACGTTTGACCTACTTAACGCTCTCACCAGTCGCTAAGTGATGAAATAAATATGGACTATATGGGAAGATCGCACATGCTTATATATTATTGCGCTTGACTGTTTGAAGTTATATGCATGCCTTATTGCAAATGGGAGTTGGGAGGTGTGCGTGGCATATTGGGCTTGTCTGTGGTGCCATGTGTATGCCTTATTGAGCATGAGCGTGGGAAGATGAGATTGCCTTACTGTGAATGAATATTGGGAAGATAATATTGCCTTATTGCATTGCATATGGGCATATGGGCATGGAAAGATGTGGTTGGCTTATTGTGAATGGTTGTGCGAAGATGTGATTGCCTTATTGCCTATGAGTTTGGGAAGATGTGATTGCCTTATTGCCTATGGGTGTAGGAAGATGTGATTGCCTTATTGCCTATGGGTGTAGGAAGATGTGATTGCCTTATTGCCTATGGGTGTAGGAAGATGTGATTGCCTTATTGCCTATGGGTGTGGGAAGATGTGATTGCCTTATTGTCTATGGGTTTGGGAAGATGTGATTGCCTTATTGCCTATGGGTGTGGGAAGATGTGATTGCCTTATTGCCTATGGGTGTAGGAAGATGTGATTGCCTTATTGCCTATGGGTGTAGGAAGATGTGATTGCCTTATTGCCTATGGGTGTGGGAAGATGTGATTGCCTTATTGCCTATGGGTGTGGAAAGATGTGATTGCCTTATTGCATATGGGTGTGAGAAGATGTGATTGCCTTATTGCCTATGGGTGTGGGAAGATGTGATTGCCTTGTTGTGTATCATCGTTGGGAAGATGTGTGACTTATTTCATATGGGCATGGGAAGATTTGATTGCCTTATTGTGTATCGGTGTTGGGAAGATATGTATGCCTTATAGTGATCAATGGGTGTTGGAAAATGCTGATGCCTTATTGTCTATTGGGGTGGGAAGATATCCATGTATGCCTTAGTGTACATGAGTATTGGAAGATATAAATGCCTTGGTGTGCATGAGTGTTGGCGGATGTGCATGCTTTATTGTACACGCATGTGCTTTATCGCGAGAGGAAGTCTACATGCCCGATTGCACATGAATGTAAGAAGATTCTCATGCCTCTTTAGTATCACCTCCCTTCATCTCCTTTCCACATGATGGGAGCTGCCTGGGCTCAGTTCCCAGTTCTCACATTATTCAATATAACCCAAGGCAGCGCTAAGTGTTGAGTGGCAGTTGAAGGCCTGTGTGATTGACAGCCTTCGGCACCACTTATCTGGGCACTCATAGACTACATCCGAAGCCTGATCTAATTGGGGAATGTTTCCTTCTAAAGCGGAAGGAGACTATGCTCATTCATCTCTATCTAGCTCATCGCCTGGGATACTAATGATGTATGAAATACCAGAATCTCTTTCCTACCCGGAAAGTCGCGGAAGGTCGGGAGTTTGGTTACCGGTCGAGTCAAACCGATTGACTTTAAAATTGATACTCGTCGCTTCCTAGCCTAGCACTTGGCATTAATAGGATATGGCAAGGACTGGTTGGCTCAGTGTCAGGATAATGTGACTGAGTGGGATTTCGGGTCATGGTGCTGGCGGCCTGATTTCCCAGTGGGGCAGCACTATAAAGTTGCCATGCGTGCATCCTGTCACAAGTCACCACCTGTCCTGATATGACCTAAAACAACAAACACACTTTCCGATCCAGCTCCTCTCCACATTTACAATTGACAGTACACAAGCCCCCCCCCCCCCCCCTTCCCCACCACTACCACCACCACCATCTTCACTACCCGCATACCCTTATCAGTTACACGCCACATCATGGATAAGTCTGAATAGACTTGTTTTCACCATTAGACAGTTTGTCGATAGAAAGCCCGAGCCTACACTTTTACCGACCCAAGGGATTTTTAACCTCCCACACCACATAGACATGGTATGAGAGCAACTGGCCTTTGATGACGCTGTAAGTTAACCACAGCGGTGGAAATCCAAATTGGCAGAGGTTGGGGGCATGGGGAATTGAACCACCGACCTTCAGATTAGGAGTCTGATCTAGAAAAAAGTCAGACACTCTAACCACTCCGCCACAGAGAACACCACGAATGTTGAATGATTTGACATAATTTTAAAAAGAAACAATCAAAGTTTGTAAATACAACTATTTTAAAAAAAGAACACAATAAAGATATGTTCATTTGCTGACAAGGTTAGGTTTATTTGTTGGGGTTTTACATCCTGGAAACGTCTATGGTCATATCAAGACATGTGCCGACTTGTGACAGTGCCCACTAATGGTGACTTTATAGTGCTGTCCAACTGAGATACCATGCCGCTATCACAATGACCTGATATTCCACTCAGTAGCAATAATAAAACTGGCACTGATCTAACCAGTGCTTGCCCATCCTATGCCTATCCTAGTAATGCTGAGCACCAGGCTAGGTGGCAACAAGTATCAATTTAGTAACAATCACTGGTTTGATTCGGCTTGGATTTGATCTCCCAACCTTCCATGCGGGAAGCCTGCGCTCCAGCCGACAGCCGATTCGGCCACTGCATCTGCCGCCATTATAGTAAATTCTACATGTGTTTGATCAATATGATATAGATATGAAATAAATATAATTAGATCTACTTTTGTGCTTTATCATTTCCCTCGAACAAAGGAAGATAATTACTCAAAGACAAACAAAATCAAATGCGCCAAGAAAAATTCAATAAATGACAGCCTCTCGCCCCCCCCCCCTCCCACAACACCCTCTTTCCACCCCTTTACTCTCATCTTCATCTCTCACGAAGTACTTAACCAGGAACTGTATTCGCCCAGCCAACCTGAGCCCCATCACTTAAGAGCCAACAGTGCCCGAGAGCTCTTCAGTCGCTGTGCTCATACTTTTATATGTAAATGGTGTCGACTGAGTGATCGGGCGAGGGTCATTATTAAACAGGGCTGAATAGTAATGACATCGTGAGTGGGGATGGCTTCCCTCACATTGCCATGAATTATGAGTGACAACCGAACGGGAAATCAGCCTGAGAAATTACCGTGTGTTGGTCGGTTGTTGAAGTTTTACGTCCTGGCAATATCTAAGTTCATATCCGGACGGGAACCGACTTGGGACAGTGCGCACTCATGGTGACTTTATTTTTATAGTGCTGCCCCACTGTTGTGAGACCAGGCCACCAGCACCATGTCTTCATAGTGCTGCCCTGCTGGTAAAGCAGGCCACTGGCATCATGACCTGATATCCTACTCAGTCACATCATTGTGACACTGAGCTAAGCAGTCCTTGCCCTATCCTGTTAATGCGGAGCGCCAGGCTAGGAAGCGACAAGTATAAATTTGATAAGTCATTGGTTTGACTCGACCGGAACCAAACTCTCATTCTCCCACACACGAGGCCCACGCTCTACCGATTCGGCCACAACGCCTGGTTAGGGAAATTTGTGTCCAATGATAACACTTCCATTGAGCTGCTAAGAAAGGCAGAAGGTTAACAAATATACATTTATCAATGAAGTACAGTAACCATTAGGACAAGATACATTCACACCCCAAACACACATATATATAATCCTTTAAGGTTTATCTTGTACACGTTTACCATACGGATGGCCGAATGAGTTTAGCGTCCGTCTCTCGTTTTGGGAGACGCGGGATTCGAACCCACAGCTTCGAACCCCGCTCGAGTCGAACCAATGACTTACTAAATTGATGTTTGTCACTTGCTAGCCAGGTGCTCGGCATTATTAGGATAGGTTGTCTCAGTGTCAGGATAATGTGACTGAGTGGGATATTAGGTCATGGTGCTGGTGACCTGGTCTCCCAATGGGGCAGCACTATAAAGTCGCCATGAGTGGCGCACTGTCACAAATCGGTGCCCGTCCTGATATGATGTTAGATGTTGCCAGGACGTAGACTCCACCAACCAAGCCATGAGGCAGTTCATATTCGAGTTGGGTGCCAGTAGAGTTGATGTCGATGAAATGTTATTTACTTGCTACAGCTACATGTTATATATATATACTATATATATATATATATATATATATATATATATATATATATATATATAAATTAATACAGCACCGTTCACGGCATCTTTATGCATTAGGGTCTCACGGTGCGGAAGATGTCGTTTATCTAACGGACTAGTGCTCGTGTGTGTTTATAGCTAAGCTTGGTAAAGGGTTGCGTACAAATACAGGGTTGCCAACCCTTATGGTTTCGGCGTAAGGTGTACATGTCCCCCAAAATCACCTTAAGCCGATCTACCGGTTTTTCATTTAGCCCTATTACAGTACATGAAAGATATCCTACAATAGAACTACACAAAAAAATGCAACGCAACACTATTAACAAGTAGAAGGGAAACACACCTGAAAATACTAGCACATCACTACACCACAAAATCAGGTTACACAATAACGCCCCGCAGGGACACTAGGCACATGGCGGCCCAATACTACTGACGGAAATGAGTAACACAAAAATCTATGAAAAAAGGGCACTGGCCATGGCAGCACATGCCTGGAATAAACAAAACACAAAACAATGGGAGAACCGTAACCTTGACCACTACACAACTTCCTAAAGAAAACAACTACTTACTGACACAGCAAAATCACACCTGCCCCTGAGTGCAGTCGCTGCTCGCTGTGTACTGGCACAAAAGGCAAAAGACAGGCCAGAGAAAATGGTAGGTATTAAAAATAGGACAATTAGCCTTCCTAAGTACAAAGGAAATCAGGAAAGCTATCACAACATGGCGCAGTCCACCTGGGTATTTCTGTGATGGCACAAACCATCACAGAAATGGACAGGCCACGATCATGCATCTGATCCACCCTGAAATACAAAATTGCTAAGCAAACAACACAACCATCCCACCTGGTCGCTGTCCTGAAGGGTTCGAGTGTGTTGTGGCACACTTGTGCACTATCTAAGGACACGGATTGGGTGAAAAGATGCTGTAATAAATCAAAATGGGATGGGGTCCTCTCCCGCAAGCCTGCATGACACCCAAGTAGATGTACATAGTAGGCTAAGGTATCATACTCAGACTAGACAAAACTCTGGAAAAATACCAAAAAAAATAACAAAGGCTCATCACAGTCATGCTGTCGGTTGCGATGCGACAAAAACTGCTTTCATTACTTGACTGCCGCTATCCATTTAGCTCTCTTAACATCTACATAGGCTACTAACACCCACAATCGCAAAAGGCTGGCCTGAGCAGAAACAGGTAAACACTCTTGGGCGAGGGACCAGACCAAGACAGCACCACAGCTGTCCAGCGTTGAAAACAAGCACCCTCACGGGAGCTTATGCATTATGGGCAGAGTAAATACCTTGTCAATAAACAAATCTTTTTTAAATGTTAAGCAAATATATAAATCTTACCGATTACTGTGTCCAAAATACACCATGGAGTATCTAAGATTTTAATATTTTTCTTGGGGAGTACCCCCGGACCCACCAATATAACATCCCTTAAGACCTTCCGGGTTTTTATTCTCCAATGTTGGCGTCCCTGCAAATATATGATGCTTAATGCAAATCCGCAATGCTAGCATTATTACACTGGTGGAGATTTACCACAGTCCCTTTGATCGGAAATGGGTGATCCAGCAGCTGTCAGGGTCCAGCCCCTCTCCCTCCTCCACCCTAATAAATATATGTAAGTTCCGCGAGATAGACACAAGCATCATATGGTTGACAATATCTTATATTGTATAGATCGTCTGGCTAGGAAGCGCCCTGCCCACACATTTACATCAATCATAAAATGATTGTCCACCTGGGTATGTGTAATGGCACAAACCAACACAGAAGTGGACAAGCCACGGTCCTGCAACTGATCCACCCTGAAATACAAAATGGCTAGGGAAGCAACACAGCCATCCCACCTGGCCGCAGTCCTAAAGGGTCCGAGTGTGTTCTAGCACACGAGTGCACTATCTAAGGACAGGGTTTACGTGAAAGGATGCTGTAACAAATAACAAAAATCTGAATGGAACGGGATCCTCTCCCACAAGCATGCATGTCACCCAAGTAGATGTACATAGTAGGCTAAGGTATCATTACTCAGACTAGACAAGAAAAAACTGGAAAATTACAAAAAAACTAACATTGGCTATTACTAACAACCAACATTGCAGAAGGCTGACCCGAGCAGACACATGTAAACACTCCTGGGCAAAGGAACAGATCAAAACAGCACCACAGCTGTCCAGCGTTGAAAACAAGCACCCTGACAGGAGCTTATACGTTATGGGAAGAGTAAATACCTCGTCAATAAAAAAATAAAAAAATAAAAAAATAAAAGAACAAATGTTGTGTTCACCGATAGTGCAGTGGTAGTGAGAATGGCCGTTCTGCTATGGCTAGAGGGGTTTGAGCCTATGGGCCTAAAGTGCCTGTCACACTATGCCGGATTGAGCAATGGACATAATTGTCTAATCCGGTGGCGTTCGAGTGTGATAAGTATCAAAATGTTGCAAAGTGTTTGCGATATTGGGTCTAAGGCCGCCGGACGAATGGACATGAAACGGACATGAAACGGACATGAATGGATAGCCAACGGACGAAACGAACTCAAACCGGACAAGAACCATAGACATCAATCCGGTGGCATCCGTTCCATGTTTTGTGCATGTCAAAAACTTCTAATGGATCAGGCCGGATATCACCGGATATGCAACGGACACAAACCGGACTTTGCCGGATATCAACAGGCTTTGTTTGGTTTCTTTCCATTTCCCCCAATCCGGTGATGTGTGACAGGGCCTTAAAGATCTGAGGTCATCAGTCATCATACAGCTGGTCATGCCACTGATCACGGTATCTACGCACCTGAGGGTGAGGCAGGGGGGGGGGGGGGGCTAGGGGGGGGGGGGGTAGGGAAGGCACCCTACTGGCTCCCCCGCTCAGTCTACATACGTATATTGCAATATACATAGTACAGTAAAACCTCTCTAAATCAAGTGACCATGGGACCGACTTTAAATGGTCCATTTAGGGAGGTGGTCAGTTTAGGGAGGTGTTCATGGACGATCATTTGGGACCCAATTGAAGCGATTGATATAGGGGAGTGGTCGATCTGTGGAGGTGGTCGGTTAGAGAGGTTTTACTGTATATATGTGATGTATACGTATTATACGAGTATAAAGGTGCAGAAGGGAGTTATTATTATTATTATTACTATTCTATTCACCACTATTCGTTGTATCATTTGGTGCGGAGTACCCCCCTCCCATGTGACCACTGGCGCCGCCACCGCCTTCTTGCCTAACCACGGACGCTCAACACTGTCATTCGCGCTCACGAATTTTTACGTTGGTTGATGTATGCGATCAAATCTTGCAGACCATCTCATACGCCGCCTTACACTAGCCGATAATTGGACTTGAATCCGCTTGATTGACTATCAAAATGTCGAGTCCACATTCATACATTTGGCGATAAGAGCTGATATCAGCACGTGTCATGTCTCCCATCTCACCACGCACCCTCTGAAGCGCACATCAAAGTCTGCCCCGTCCGTTGCCAGGACGTAAAACTACCACAACCAACCAATCAAATGGCTGCCGGCCATTTGGCTGTACTGGGGCGGCGACACCAAAATAAATACCCGATCTGCGATCAAAGGGAAGGAACCCAGTCAAATTATCATGTAGAGTGAGGCGCCATTTATCTCTGACTCTAGAGGCGTATAATACGGGCCGCCTGCCCGGCTGCATGCCAGGCTGCATGCCTGGCTCCATGCCTGGCTGCATGCCTGGTTCCATGCCCGGCTCCATGCCTGGCTTCATGCTTGGCTCCATGCTCGGCTCCATGGCCCGTTCCATGCCCGGCTCCATGCCCGGCTGCATGCGCGGTTCCATGCCCGGATTCATGCCCGGCTTCACGCCCGGCTTCACGCCCAGCTCCATGCCCGGCTCCATGCCCGGCTTCACGCCCGGCCACCCCCAGCTCATCGTTTCATCACCGCCGACATTTCTATAATTATACTCTAAATAAGATATGCACCGGTGGGGCTGTGTGTATTAACAGCGGATGTAGATGTGGCCGACCTATGTGGCTGATGCTGCTCCACGGATGATTGAAAGGGGCCCTGCACGTGTAGGGATACATCTATGTATATATGTATATATATAATATATATAACATACATACACACAGATATATATGTGTATATATGTGTGATGGTTATATGTATCAGCAAGTATACATGGGTTTATGCATATATAATATAAATAATATATAAATATATAAATTTATATATAAATATAGGCTGTATAAGAATTATAGAAGTATAATAACCCGGAATATCTCTCCTTTCCCTCATCACTCATTCAGCTCTATGGACTGATGGAGTCTGTCCTAGTCATCTATTGCTCCAGCCTTCCCAACCCCAGCTCCGATAGTGGCGCCACCACTACTGCACGCTGTAACCACCACTCACTGTACTGCTGAAAAAAATGAAAAAATATATATTGATATATGCATAAACCCGTCTATAGGGCCTACTTGCTCATATAGATAACCATATATACTTTCATACAGATAGACTCTATACATATTCAATCAATCAATAGTTCCGTCCTCTAGTCGAGGGTTGGATGCAATGGTTCTCCACTTGTCCCAATGGTGTGCTGTTCTGATAAACTGTGAATAATTCAAGCCTGTCCACTGTGAAATATTTGTATACCATGATGTTCTTGGTCTCCCTCTCCCTCTGCTGCCATTCACCTTCCCTTCCAACAATGTACGGTATATTGAACTCTGACGAATGATGTGGCCAAAATAAATAATAATACATATGTGTGGCCAAAATAAATAATACATATTATATATACATATTTATGCATATATATATATATAAATATATATATGGAGAGAGAGAGAGAGAGAGAGAGAGAGAGAGACAGGGAGAGAGAGGAAGAAAGAAAGAACTATGTTTACATCTTCGGTTCAGGTTTAGCCCTGACTAGTTAACAGAAAGCAACTTTCCCCAAATTGCCGCACTCTGTACATCGCAGGGAAATCGATATTCGCAGACAGTATCCTGATGGTGACAGATTTGGAACAGGGCCATGAAGACCCCAAGATTAATAACAGACTTAACACATGCAAATAGATACGCCGCGCGTAAGCTTTAGGTGATGGTCACCCCTCGGGAGGTGCAATAATTCATTATCAACTCCGCCGTCCTTGCCGTCATCCTCTCCCCTCTCCCCTCTCCCCTCTCCCCTCTCCCCTCTCCCCTCTCCCCTCTCCTCTCTCCCATCTCTCATCTCCCCTCTCCCCTCTCCCATCTCCCATCTCTCATCTCCCCTCTCCCATCTCCCTTCTCCTACTCTCCGCTCCCCTCTCCACTACCCCTCTCCTCTCTCCTCTCTCCTCTCTCCTCTCTCCCCTCTCCCCTCTCCCTTCAGGGCAGTACGTATAAGCAGTAGACTCTATGCCAGCATCTTGCAGCAGGTCAAGTAGATAGGTGCGGGTATTTAGACGAGGAGGAACGGTGGGGTTACGTAGCCTATGCCCCCGTTCACACACATACCTTAAGTGGCTTCAATTAATTCGCCTCATCTAATCCACCTCCCGAAGCGGTTTATATATGAGCCAAACTAGTTGAGTCGACTCAGCCGTAATTTGCCTCAGCGGCACATTCATGCGCACGTTTTGAGGCAACTTAGATGAGGCGAATTAGTTGGGGCGATTTAAGATGCATGTGTGAACAGGGATTCATATAATACTTGCAGCAGGGTGCCTAGATGGGGGTTGGTAGATAAAGGAGGAATGACAGATTTACATCGAAAGCTACAGCGCTTGCCGCAGGGTGCCGAGATGGGGACTGGTAGGTAGAGGAGGAATGGTATAGTTACATGGATTAATATAGCACGTGCAGCAGGGTGTTTAGACTGGGGCTGGTAGTGGCAGTCAAGTAATGAAAGCAGTCTTTGTCGCATCACGACTGACAGCATGATGATGATGATGGTAGTGGTAGGTAGAGGAGGAATAGTATAGTTACATGGATAAATATAGCTCGTGCAGTAGGGTGTTTAGACGGGGGCTGGTATGCACACCCCATACACATCCACAAGTATAGTGGTAGGTAGAGGAGGAATCGTATAGTTACATGGATAAATATAGCATGTGCAGTAAGGTGTTTAGACGGGGGCTGGTAGTGGTAGGTAGAGGAGGAATCGTATAGTTAAGGCCCTGTCACACTACGACGTTTCCCCCGGCGCGCCGGCAACGCGCAAAATATTTGCAACCCGTCGACACATGTCCAACTCTTCGGCGTTTTGGTAGAAAGTTCGACGGGGTGCAGCGCGTAGTGGCGGGTTGGAGGCGCGTTATTGGCGCGTTAGTAGCGTGTCGGTAGCGTGTTATTGGCGTGTTGTCGGCGCTTTTACGGCGTGGAGGCAGCGCGTTGGTATCGTGTTAGTATTGTGTGAACCGCCAACGCGTCCAGGCGTGCCGGCAACACGTCCAACGCGCCGAGATACGCTGGAGCAACGACAATAGCGCGCCCACTACCCGTCGATGGGACGTTACAGACGCGCTGACTGAACGGTCGCATTTTGGGGGGAAAAAAAGCTAACGTTAACCTACGTTGATCAATGGTCTGCCAGTGTTCTGCGTGTCGCTAACGCGTTGCTAACGCGTGTTGCTAACGCGTCCGTAACGCGCCCGCCAACACGCTTACGCGCGTTGTGGCCCGTCAAAAGTTTTGTGCAAGCACAAAACGATCGGCGCACCCCGACGGGCGCCGACGTGTTGATTCACATGTTGCTATCCCTCAACGTGTACCGACGCGCCGGTAACGTACCGGACGTGTACCGACGTTTCGACGAAAAAGGCAACACGTCGACGTGCGTTGGTGGGAAACCTTGTAGTGTGACAGGGCCTTTACATGGATAAATATAGCATGTGCAGTAATGTGTTTAGACGGGGGCTGGTAGTGGTAGGTAGAGGAGGAATCGTATAGTTAGATGGATAAATATAGCACGTGCAGTAGGGTGTTTAGATGGGGGCTGGTTGTTAGAGGAGGAATGGCAGGGTTATGTAGATAATTACAGCGCTTGCAGCAGGGTGACGAGATGGGGACTGGTAGGTAGTGGAGGAATGATGAGGTTACATCGAAAGCTACACCACTTGCAGCAGGGTGACAAGATAGGGGTTGGTAGGCAGAGGAGGAATGGTGGGGTTGCATGGAAATCTACAGAACTTGCAGGAGGGTGTTTAGTTTGGGGTTGGTAGCTAGAGGCGGAATGATGGAGTTACATCGAAAGCTACACCACTTGCAGCAGGGTGACAAGATAGGGGTTGGTAGGCAGAGGAGGAATGGTGGGGCTGCATCGAAAGCTACAGAACTTGCAGCAGGGTGTTTAGATTGGGGTTGGTAGGTAAAGGCGGAATGATGGGGTTACAACGAAAGCTACAGCACTTGCAGCAGGGTGCCTAGATGGGGGCTGGTAGGTTGAAAAGGAATGGTGGAGTTATATCGAAAGCTACAGTGCTAAGTTGTCAGCAGGGTGCCTAGATGGCGGGTAAAGGAGGAGGAATGGCGGGTACAGCCGGGTGACTATACTGGGGAGGAATGCCTGAGCTGCTCCTGGTGTAGTGAGCTGCGGTGGGGAGTGGACAGCCAGGGTTGCCAACCCTAACGGTTTCGCCGTAAGGTGTACAATTTGGTATGTCCCCATCATCACTTTACGCTGATGCAATGATTTTTCATTTTCCAAAGTTGGCATATTGGCAACCCTGCACCATTTAATATAGTAATATTATATCAATCTTACGAATTATTGTGTTCAAAATGCACCACAGAGCATTTAAGAGTTTAACATTTTTCTCAGGAAGTACCCCCACACCCACCAATATAACATCCCTTAAGATCTTCCGGTTTTTCATTTTTCCAATGTTGGCAACCCCTGACAGTGGCCGGCCGGCCGGCGGTGGTTGGGATGCATTGCAAGGACAAGAAGCAGGGCCCTGTGCCGGCATCACCTCCTGTACGACAAATGACACCCAGCCAAAAGGCCAAGCGGTTAACATTAGCCACGTAAGGCGAGCTTGGGGAGCAGATGCAAACTGAGCAGCTCGGGCGAGATGAGGAGGAGGCTTATGTAATGGAACCATCTATCGCGCAGTAGATAGAGCTGCCAAATCATATATATGCAATAGTCGAGTCTGGCTATGAACATGGCCTTTTTGTGGCTTTTCTTTGTTGTTGTTGTGGGTTTAGCGCATTATTGTGTCAGTAAAGTTGCTTATGACCTCATATGTTGCTAGGACATCAATCTGCAGGTAATTAAAGTTGCATATTCCGATGGTTTTGAAGTCCTGTAATTTTTATGAGATAAATATATTAAATTGATTGTTATAATCTACTGTACTAAGACACAAACAATATTCTTATAAGAAATACGTGGTAGAATATTCTTATAAGAAATATGTGGTAAAATCACGTGACAAGATCTTTATAGGAATCTCCCATCCAATCATTGTAACGGTTAAATCAGAACACTTTACTAGGAAGTGCATCCCACCAAGCACAGTAGCTATCGTATTGAGAAGATCTGGTGTGTGGAATGTGATATCGAAAACGACCTTGTAGAGGTGTTGATGACAGATCATTACCATGATGTCTTGTGCCATTGCAAGAGCTCCTTCAGCCAGTGGACATAAAACATTATTTTGACCCTAACTTCATCACTGTCTTGTGATCATAATATTAAGGATTAATGCCGTTTCAGTGACCATTTTAGATGTTTATGCCTAGCACTACAATGAAGCATCAAAGTAATGACACAAACAGATTCCTTGCCCCCAAAAACCTATGTCTAGACCCCAAAATCACCTTCCTAAGTCTATTCGTTCAGAAGTTATTGCATTTCTAGTATTTTGGCGGCCATTTTATCCACCATCGTGGATTATGAAAAAGCCAAGCCGGTGTGAAGTTCACACCCAGCGGATTCTGTTTCTAGAGGACATGTCCCGATCAAAAATGCAGAGAACTGCTTGTAGCGAGACATTGCAAGGTCTTCTAATTGAGCAACTGGACTATAGACAATGCATGATTGTGTATATATCTCAGGGATGAAAGATCTCCGCGATTTCGCGGATTTCCGCGATTTTTCCTGTAGGCCCCTATTGCAATCCCGCAGCACAATCAACGTATACTACTAATACGTGCTTCAAACGGAGCAGCACTATCAGCGTATACTACTAATACTTGCTTCAAACGGCACAGAATTATCAGCATATACTACTGATACATGCTTCAAACGGCGCAGCACTATCAGCGTATACCAATATATATGAAACCTGACTTCCAGGAATTTTCCGCAATTCCCTGACAATGCTAATCCTATGGGAGAATATCCGTATTTCCGCTTTTTTGCCGGAGACCACGTTCATCCCTGTATATATTATCTGTCACGTCGAATTGTTAGGTTACGCTATAATCTGTCGCTTAGGCCACAAGAATTTGTCCTGAACCCATTCTATCTGGAATCTAGTTCACCCCCCCCCCCCGCACACAGTACAAGTTCATAGGTCGCCCTCTTAACAAGTGACCTTCAGAGCTGTCACCTCAGTAACTCGTGGCCATTAGCAACTCCGCCAATCAATTATTTGGCTGGAAACCGGAAATGGGAATCTCGGTCACCGATCAAAGGGGCGTTATGATAAATTATCGTGTAGCGTACGACTGCATTTAGCCTAGCCTTAAGCCTCCTCTCCACTTGTTGCGAAAGATAATGTAGGGTAGCCTCGAACTGAGAAACCGTATGAAAAGCTATGCAAATTATGTCACTGTAATAATGATACGTATGATAGGCACACACTGTAACGATGATACGTCAACTCCCCCCTGGCCCCCCACCCCCACCCACCCAACCACATGTACCTAACGGTATCAGACGGCCTGCGTTCTTGTAGCAGTACCACCGGACACGCTGGCCGAATCGGTAGAGCACAGGCCTCGCGTGCGGAAGATCGTGAGTTTGCGAGTTCGGTTCCCAGTGGAGTCAAACCAATGACTTAAAAATTGATACTTGTTGCTTCCTAGCCTGGTGTTTGTCATTATTACGATAGGAGAATGGCTGGTTAACTCAGTGTCAGGATAATGTGACTGAATGGGATATCGGGTCATGGTGCCGGCGGCCTGATTTCCCAGTGGGGCAGCACTTTAAAATCGCCATGAGTGCGTACTGTCACAAGTCGGTACCTGTCCTGATATGACTTTAGATGTTGCTAGGATGTAAAACAACAAACAAACGAACATGTAACAGGACCAATGCCGCATCCGTATCGCCTTTACCAGATACGCACAGTAAGGCGACCGGGCAGCATTGTATTGAGGGGTAGGGGGTGGGGGGTGGGGGAGACAGCATCAAGCGTATGCAGAATCTTCATGTGGGTGATGAGAGTGGCTTGTGCCTGGTATTGTGTTTGATGTCAGAGTAAACAGTGTCCGTGTATTGTCCACGATGCTCATCCTCCCGACTGATGTCATCAAATGACATCATGCTTCGGTGCAACTGACACTGGTCAACATCCGGGGGGAGGTGAGGTGGGTGAGATGGCGCCACCATTGCAGTGTTGTATCTTATGGAGGATAACAATAATAATAAGTAATATTACCTTGCGAATCTTTATACTCGCATAATAAGTTATACATCACATATATATTATATATATATATTGAAGTGAGGCAAGAGGCAGACGGTGCCGGTGCCGAGGTCGGGAGCGGAGAGAGTGCCCAGACCAGGGTTTGCTCAGAGTCATTGTGGTGGATAGATGGGGGGGGGGGGCCCAGAAGGGGCCCCCGGAAACATTATGGTCTATTCTTTATTTATATTCACATAATCACTTATAGAGCACATATATTATATCTATACACACACCGAGTAAAACCTCTATAAATCGACTGACCATGGGACTGACTTTACATGGTCCATTTAGGGAGGTGGTCGGTTTAGGGAGGTTTTTGTATCATTACAATGGTATTGTTTCGGCGATCGTTTACGACCCAAATAAAGCGATCGATATAGGGGAGTGGTATCTGTGGAGGTGGTCGGTTAGTGAGATTTTTACTCTCTCTCTCTCTCTATATATATATATATATATATATGCTTCTGATGTCGCTATCGCGAATTAATTAAGTTGATGCGCGTTCTCAAAGGGATGGATGTAACAGCAGCCTCATGGTGATGTCGAGACGTTAAATGTGGGATTTAGCTTCCTTACAAAAGGCACGCCCATATTGCCTATCTCCGTATATCCCAATCAGAGTGAACCTGAACATGGTGTCACCATCCTTGACGGGGGTGAGGATTGCACGGTGTTCTCTGTGGTGGAGTGGTTAGAGTGTCTGACTTTTTTCTAGGTCGGACTCCTAATCTGAAGGTTGGTGGTTCGATTCCCCATGCCCCCACCTCTGCCAATTTGGATTTCCACCGCTGTGTATAACTTACAGCGACATCAAAGGCCAGTTGCTCTCATACCATGTCTATGTGGTGTGGGATGTTAAAAATCCCTTGGGTCGGTAAAAGTGTAGACTCAGGCTTTCTATCGACAAACTGTCTAATGGTGAAAACAAGTTTATTCAGACTTATCCATGATAGGCAGTATAAATCTTCAAGAAAAAAAAGCAATATCTTCCCACTAATCCTTGCCATATGAAATCGAAATTCTAAATGCAGTTGATAAAACCGGCGAAAATAAAGGTTCCGTAGCTAATATATTTTCTTTCTGGATTCTGATAATGATTGGTTGGTTGATTGTTGGAGTTTTACATCCTGGCAACATCTAATGTCATATCAGGAAGGGTACCTACCTACTTCTGACAGTGCGCACTCATAGCGACCTTATAGTGCTGCCCCACTCGGAGACCAGGCTGCCAGCACCGTGACCATGACCTGATATCGCACTCAGTCACATTATTCTGACACTGAGCCAACCAGTCCTTGCCTTCCTAATAATGCCGAGCACCTGGCTAGGAAGTGATAAGTGTCATTTTTGTAATTCATCAGTTTGACTCGACTGAGAATCGAACTTCCGACCTTCCGCATAGATTAGGACACTTCGTCCGGCGGATTCTGATAATAAATTGGATGATCTATTTTGTGCAGATGGCTGTATTTTTAATTCGTTTACCCTATGGGTGAATTGCTTTGGCATGTTGATTGAAAATGCAGCAGTTGGTAGTTGCTGAAGTTGTTCAACAGCATTTGCTGAACTGCTAGCATTTGCGGATCGTGTGGGCGGAGAGGGACGTAGCTCAGTCGATAGAGTGTCCTCCTTTGAAGCTGTCAGTCATCGGAGTAATCCTTCTCAGTGGATCCATTTGCAATGTGGGGTATTTTCCGTTCCAACCAGTGGTCCACAACTGGTTCATCACAGGCTGTGGTATGTGTTCTCCTGTATGTGGAAAAGTGCATATAAAAGACCTCTTACTGCTTATCGTAACGAGTAGCCTATGTTATGGCAGCGGGTTTCCTCCAAGGAAACGTAAGAATGACCATATGATTGTTGTCCATTAGCTGATGATACAATAAATAAATCAAAGTGCTCTAGAAGTGTTCTTAAATAAAACAATCTTAACTTTCCTTTTTAGCGGTCGTGTGTGTGTGGGGGGGGGGGGGTGAAGTGGGGGGTAGGGGCAGGCGGGGGGGGGGGAGGGGGGATGAAGTCGAATGGGATTGCAGCGAGGCCCATCATGGATTTGAGATAATCCTGAGGGATTGGGATCAGCTGTATTTATCATACAAGCGACACGGTCCTTGTTGTGGGAGCAAATACAGCCCTTACCTCTCACAGGGGCATATCTCCACATCTCTAACACACGTCCCACATGCGCCATATCACCAATGTATTGACCGGGCGCGATGGCCTCATCTGTAGAGCATAGGTCTCGCGTCGGGAGTTTGGTTCCCAGTCGAGTCAAACCAATGACTTACAAAATGTATACTTGTAGCTTCCTAGCCTGGCACTCAGCAGTATTAGGATAGGGCAAGGACTGATTGGTTCGGTGTCCATATAATGTAACTGAGTGGGATATTGGGTCATGGTGCTGGCGGCCTGATCTCACAGTGGGGTAGCACTATAATGCCGCCATAATACCCGATACCCATCCTAATATGACCTTAGATGTTGCCAGGACGTAAAATTCCGACAACAAATTAACCTCACAAGGAAATATCTTCACATCTGTCACACACCGAGACACATGCACCATATTACCAATGACTTATACATGTAGGCCATCAATACATGATAAGGCGCCCTATATGATGGGAAATCATTTCTCCTATCATGTCCGACGGGTACGTTGCTTATCTGGGGTTTCCGGACTTTCTGTAAATGGCATCTTTATTAATTCAAGGAAATATTGATCCTGATAGCATGTGATGATGAGAATCAGAAGAAAGGATGCTGTGTGTGTATGTATGTGCCTGTGTGTGTATGTGTGTGTGCGTGAGTATGGTTTAAAAAAAAGTACAGCTTGTTCTATTTAACGATGCCTCTAGAGCACATTTATTTTTTTATCATCAGCTGTTGGACGTCAAACATATGGTCATTCTGACATATATCTTTGCAGGAAACCCAGCTGCCGCCACATAGTGCTACTGTTTCCGATAAGCAGCAAGGGGTCTTTTATATGCACTTTCCCACAGACAGGACAGCACATGTGTGGTTTGAGTACACGTGTAATTGGAAAACGTCCTAGATGTTATGTGCTGTTTTCATGCTGCACGCCATGGAAAGTAGGTCGAACATCTAGTGATGAACGCGTGTAAAGAATGTTTTGTCGGTTTGTAAGAAGCGACATTCGTGTAGACTCGGGTGTGTGTGCAATGTTTCCCGTCCTTGATTGACGGCACCTAGAGTTTTCAGCGTTCCCCATTGGACGTGGTGGCCGAACCGGTAGAGTCATGCTTCCCGTGCGGAAGGTCAGGCGTTCGATTTCGCTAGGAAGCGCCAAGTATCAATTTTATAAGCCATTGCTTTGACTCGACCGGGAACCGAAGTCCCGATCTCCCGCACTCGAGACCCGCGCTCTAACGATTCGGCCACCGCGCCCAATTTGCTGAGGGAGGAAAACGGGGCGTGACCTGGTTACTGGTCACGTGGGGCCGTGAGGGGAGGGTGATTAGGCCACAGGGCGAGGTGGGCGTGTCACTGTGTGTGATTTAATGACGGTGAGTAGGATGGACACCTAACTAGGCCCTAGATTGCCTACTGTGTTCGGTGTCATTGATGATTGAGCTAGTCTCTTCTGGCCAACCAGCACAGCAGACTCTCGTTTGCAGACGGTTGCATTTAGCGTTGCATAGTTCGACGTTTTTGTCTTCTTGTTTTGGGGCTATATATGTCTTTGAGCGAGTGGCACAGGCATGAGGCAGAGCCAGGCTAGGAGGAATAGGCTAGGTGGCAGCACCAGGCGAGGCAGAAGGCCTGAGCCGCCGCTTCAGTAACTGAGTGTCATTAGTCGTGTAGTGTCATTTGGTGTCAACTAAGGACACAGTTCATGGGTAAATAACTTTACGGATAATTATACTCGTATAATTGCTTACACAGCACATATATATATATAATATATTATGTGAGGTAGAACGAATTATGCGAGTATGAAAGGCGCGGAAGTGAATTAATGTTTATTTTATTGCACCGATTATTCTTTATTGCTTCCGCTGCTTGACGTTGGTGCCGCCACCGGTTCCAATTGTTACTACGGGGGGGGGGGGCGCCAAACTTCCACTCACGCCGTAGGATTTTTCTTTTTTTGTTAGGCCAGGGCCCACCATCCCCTTGCCAGAGAATATACTACTCATGCTTGTTCTAAACCACCTTGCTTCAGTTTAAAGTAACTATTATCTTAAATGGCCATCTTTGAAGATATTTGAAGTGAAGAGATATCAAATTAATTTGGGCATATATATAACAATTCTGACACTATATGCTTCAACAGTAAAGGGTTCTATAGTAGTAGATTTACTTACTATTCCTTTCCACACAGCAATAAATGCTCACTAATTACACCAGGATCTAAGTTGGATTTGTAGCATCAAATCTAGATTGGTGTTTAAAAAAAAAAGAAAAAAGGTCAATGTTTTGATCGGACTATGGAGCTTTAATCAACCACTGCTGGCTCGTCTTACTGTATATATATATATATTTAAAAATCATATATATATATGTTATATATATATATATATATATATATATATATATATCTTTTTCTGGTGAATTTAGTTACCGCGCCAATAACAGATAAGTGTGTTAACCCTTGTTTTCACCATTGAGCGGTACTAGTCCAATTTTATTCAAATCTTTCTTTTTAATAATAATTGTTAAATCTTTAAATATTAAATGGATTTACTTACGGTCAAAGCGGAGATTTTGACTGTTTGCAATCTACAAACATTTACAACCCGACCCTTTGATTTCAGTGATGTCGTTTACTTTTCCAAAGATCGTTAGGTTTGAAAGTAATGGCGTCGATGCGTGCATTCGCACTTTGGTTTTTATTACAGCTTCAAGTGCACCAGGTGGGAGTGGGAGAATGAACCTGTGTCTGACAATGGTGCGGACGGACAGGTTGGGGTGGTTTGTATTTGTGTGGCACGCAGAACAAGATAGGCTGACTCTTTCAATGGAGGGCGACGTCAGTCACTTGGAGGTGTCAACACAAATTACATGTCAGTACCCAGTCGTCAGTTAGTGCCGCCTGGTACCCCAACCTTCTAACTGTAGCCATCAACAGGGCGGTCCAGTGCTGCCCCCACGCGGAGAATGTTGGCATAATAACGGAGCCACAACGCCCGCTTCAAACGGACATTTTCCATGTACTACTTACCAACTGATATAAATTTGTGTCCAGTATTTAACTGCTCATTCATTCTTATCTGTTATGCATTAGTCATTCAATGGTTTGTTCGGATTTCAAATAGAGTATTGTGATATTTTATTTATCTCAAATAGGATGTTATATTTTAAAATAGTGCATGCAACTTCCCTAAAATATAGGTAAATGGACTAACTTGAAATGGAAACTGGATTGACTTAAGCCAAGGTCAAAGCCAGATTTTTTACTGTTTGCAATCTACAAACAGCTACGACCCATAAACAAGAGACGACAACAAAACCAAAATTATTATTCAAACAAAATTCTAAAGATTTGAATAACATTGGACTAGTACTGCTCAAGTCAATGGTGAAAACAAGTGTTAACACACTTATCTGTTATTAGTATGGTAACTAAATTCCTCACAAAAAGATATGTATATATATATAATCATTCAGACCAAAGCAATTCAATTTACTCTCATAAATACAACTGAAGAACTGTAAATATTTACAATAATGTCGAAGAATTATATCTTTGGTTTTGCTTAAATTAATTCTTACCCCTGACCCTTTGATTTTGGTGATGTCGCTTACTCTTCCAAAGATCGTTAGGTTTGAAAGTAATAGCGTCGATGCGTGCACTCGCATTATGGTGATTTAGCGCGATGCCCGCAACAAAAGCGATATTTCTTTCGCAAGATAACTGAGTGGTGTGGAATGCCGCTAACTTTGCCAATTTTGTTTTTCTCTTTTCTGCGCTTAGGAAAGTCGCCTTTCGGGTACGCTGATGAGGGCCATTACCAGGAGGAGGGGTGCGACCAGACTGTGCCCAACATGAGTTCCCCTTCCAGGGGCTCGCCCAACTCACAGTCAGGGGTGGAACGCATAGAGCGCTACTCACGCAAAGTCTTCGTTGGCGGTCTGCCGCCCGATATAGACGAAGGTAAGTCTGAATACAATAACGCAGCAATAGTAAATATGGTTTGGGAAACATTTTGATGGTCAGTTGGAAAAAGATTGGCCAACCCTCATTTTATATTAAAAATATACTAGCTTTAAACCCGTGCACAGGTTAAAGCTAGTCTCTGCATCAATCCGCTGACCAATATTGTGTTGAACTGTCCGTATACATATATTCACGGTCTCTGACTATATTGAGAGACCGTTTATATATTTACGTTCTGTGCATTTTCTGGACTTGTGCACGGTCCCATTTCAATATAGTGCCACCATCTGGCGGAATCCATCTGTACCATTATGCGGTAGACCATTTCGGTGGCACTATCTAATGGTGGAGTTAACAACACTTGTGGTTACGATGCCACTCTGGTTGAAGTGACCAAAGTTAGTAAAAAATCATCAAAATTAATATGAAATGTGTATGGTTGGCACAAAAAACACACGTTATTAACAACACATACATGGTGAAGAATCAGTGGAGTATGACGATGCGCATCGGCAGCGCCAATTAATAGAGGAGTAGTGAACAGAATGACCCTAAAACTTAAACCACCATTTGGTATTATATGTATATCTTTATATATATACATTTTTTTTTTTTTTTTGGAGCGACTGGTTCAGGCATGAGGCAGAGCGTGGCTAGCAGGAAGAAACCAGGTGGCAGCACCATTCGAGGCAGAAGGCCTGACAAGTCGCTTGAGTATCTGAGTATCATTAGTTGTGTAGTGTCAGTTGGTGTGAACTGAGGACACAATTCATGGCCAATTGGTTTCCGGATAATTATACTCGTGTAATTACTTATACAGCACATATAGGTAAATTCTAGTGCGCTAGTTCAGCGACATACTGTGGAGAAGTACATAACTAACTACACTAGAGTAACACTCAAATATTTCTAAAAAAACTGACATTTATATACCGCTTGCCTAACTCCAACTGAACATTAAATCTTACTACAACTTTACCAAATGAATACAGAAGATATCTTCTGTTTACATTCTAAATACTATGTAAATACTCACATCGATCTGACTAAAATGGATCTAGTTACATGACACTACTGTTAGTGTTACCATATTGCTATGGAACTTTTGCGTTACAGGAATTTCATTGTGTTACATGCTGCAAATTGTGTATTCAACAGTTATTGTATACCGTATTATATATAACTTTTGTGTAAATAACCCTGAATTGAAAGATGGCTGGAACACCAGTGCTTCTGCACTGGCAAAAGACTTATTCAGCAGAATAAACATATTTACCACAACAACAAAAAAGAGAAAAAAAGTAACACACTTAACCGAGACTGCTGCACACTTACTTATCTCTGCCCGCCCTAGTGGGTGATCCGCGCATTGGTAGGTGACAGCGTGGGCGTGGGCGTGGGCGTGGACGTGGGCGTGGGCGTGGGTGGGGGTGGGCACTCGCGCAGTTGCGCTAGACGTCGCCGTGACAGCACCTCTCGGAACATCCCGATATCTCATGGTGAAATCTGAAAAACGATGCGACTGCCGTGCTATCGCTGTCACGTGTTTGGCTGGAATACTGATGTTAATCCTTCACAGAACCAGTCGGGTCGGGGTGCCGGCTTTCCGGGGTTTGAAGGGGGCCTGCAGTATTCATTACAAGGCATTAGGGTTTCCCGCCACCCCGCTATTCACCTCTCCTCCCCAACCCCCATCTTACCTACATCTCACCTCCCTCCCTCCCCCTCCCCCTCCCCTCTTCCCTCCTCCCTCCCCCTCCCCCCCCCCTCCCTCCCTTCCTCCCTTCCTCCCTTCCTCCCTCCCCCTCCCTCCCTCCCCCCCTCCTCCCACCCCCTCCTTCTTCCTTCCTCCTTCCTCCTCCCTCCCCTTCTCCTTTTATCCTCCCTTATCTCCCTCTCCTTCCGTACCTCCTCCTCCATTATGTCTCCATAGGATCCCTCTCCTTTTCTCCTCTCTCCACTTCCCCTCTCCTCTTCAACCTCTCCTATTATCCATCCCTCGGTCACTCACCCCTCCCCGACTTATGCACTTCTCCCTTTCCCATCCCCTCCTCCCCTCCTCCCTACCCCATCCTCCCCTCCCCCTCCCCCTCCTCCTTCTCCCCTCCCCCCCCCTTCCCCCCTTCCTCCCCTCCCCTCCCCCTCCTCCCTCCTCCTCTCCTCCTCCTCTCCTCCCCTCCTCTCCCTCCGCTCCTCCTCTCCTCCCCCCCCTCCTCCCTCCTCCCCTCCCCCTCCTCCCTCTCCCCGACCTCCTCCTCCTCCCCTCTATCCTCCCCCTCCTCCCACTCCTCCGCTCCTTCCCTCCTCCCCTCCTCCTCCCTTCCTCCTCCATCCTCCCATCCCCTCATCACCTCCTCCCTCCCCCCTCCTCCCCTCCTCCCCCTCCTCCCCTCCTCCCCTCCCTCCCCTCCCCCCCCTCCCTCCCCCTTCCTCCTCCGTTCCCCGCCTGCCTGCCTTCAATTTTCCCCCCTCTTCCATTCTGCCATCATATATCCTCCCTTATCTCTCCATCCTTCATTACATTCCTTCCTCCTTACCTCCCACTCCACTCCACCTCCCCCCCCTTTCTTCTCCTCCATCCTCCTCCATTCTCCTGCAGCCAGCCCCCCCCCCTTCCCTCCCGCTCCCCCCACTCTCACGCCCTCCCCGCTGCCCCCCACCACTCCCCCACTTCCCACACCTCTCCCCACCCTCTTCCCCCACACACACTCACCCCCCCCCACCCCCCCCCCACTCACCACACCCAACTTGCCACCCCCCCGGCTCACACCCCCTCCCCCCTGGCGGTGTAGTTGTTTAGTGGCTGGATTAGGCGGTGTTTTCATCTGAGTGTTGACTGGAGGCACGCCCGCCATTCATGCAGTCAGTTGAGGAGGGGACACTCTCCAACATAAGGCCCTGCATCAAGGCCTGTAATCAGTCAGCGTCCGCGTGTAGGGGGCAGCACTTGCATGCCCACACGCCCCGTTGTGTGTGGGTAAATTTACATACAAGTCTAGCTTGTTTACAACGCGAGGTCTTTTCCTCATGGCACTAGAATAATTCTGGGGGGAAAAAAGGAAAAGTTATTGTCCTACAGTTGTTGACATCATTATTAAAGCAGGCAGGATGCCCACACCTACACCCACACCTACACCCACACCCACACCCACACACCTACAACCACACCCACACACCTGCAACCACACCTAAGCCAACACACACCATGTGAGTAAATGCATATTTCACCCCACCTCATTATCCCATCATCCCACGCTCCTAGACATTCACCACACCTTACAAACCGCACCACCTCTCACCACCACCCCACCCCACCTCTCCTCACCTCCCTCAATACCCCCAACACCCCTTATCACCCTACCACCCCTCACCTCCCCTCACCACCCTTCATCACCCATTCCCTCGCCACAAAACCCATAACCTCCACTCCACTCCCCTCCCCTGCGCTCCCCTCAACACCTTTCCCCTCACCCCTTCTCCTCCCCTCCCCTTTCCTTTCCTCTCCCATCCCCTCACCCCCCATCTCCCATCTGGCCTCCCTCTCCCCACCATCCACTAACCCCTTCCCCTCCGCCTCCCCTACTCCTCCCCTCCATCACCGCTCCCCAAGACATACTGCGCTAGCTGGATTTACCCGCCTCCCCTCCCCTCCCCCTCCGATCCCACCATCCCCCCTACCGCCTTTCCTCCATCACCGCTCCCCAATCCATACTGCGTTAGCTGGATTTACCCCCGCCTCCCCTCCGCCTCCCCCTCCGATCCCAACCCATCCCCTCCCATTCCCTCCCCATTCCCTCCCCACCGCCTTCCCTCCATCAACCGTTCCCCAAGCCATCCAGCGCCTCCTGGATTTACCCCACCGCACCCCACCCGTCCACTTCTACACTTCTAATAGCTGCTCGATAGGAGGAGGAGGAGGAGGAGGGCGAGCGGCTGTACTGCCGGGGGCCGGATCAAATGTGACCCGCTGGTCCCCGACATCTCAGAACCGAATACAACCGCCGTCTCTAAGTCATCAGCGGGAGGCTTTGATGGCGGCCCGTAGAGGCCGGCCTGGCGATCCCCGATTTAAGATGTTTGCCCTCTCCAAGCACCGGGAGACCGGCGCCCACCGCTAGGGCACGAGGTCCCAGCATCATTTGGGGTTTTAGTTTTATGTGCTTTAAGAAAATATTTTTGTGTTGGTTTGTTATTGTTATGCGTATGTTGTTTTTTTTGGTGGGCTTTCTTCTGGTAGGGTCGTTTTTTTCTGAATGAGTGGAATGTTATGTGTGTTGTATTTCTTGTGTGGTGTTTTATGGTGCATTCTTTTCTGAGTGAGTGGTATTTTGTGTGTGGTTTTCTTTTTGATTGGGTGTTTTTGGGGGTGTTTTATTCTTACTGAGTGGAGTGTTGTGTGTGTGGTATTTTTTGTGTGGTGTTTTTTTTTGGTTGGGTGTTTTTTGGGGGCTTTTTTCTGAGTGAGTGGAGTTTTATGTGTGTGGTGTTTCTTTGTAGTTTTTTTTTGGTTGGGTGTTCTTTGGGTGTGTTTTTTTCTGAGTGAGTGCAGTGTTATGTGTGTGCTGGGTTTTTTGGTAGTGTTTTTTTTTGGTTGTGTCTTTTTTTTTTCTTTTCTTTTTTTTTCTGAGTGAGTGGACTGTTATGAGTGTCGGTTTTTTGTTGTATTTATTTTTGGTTGAGTCTTTTTTTCCCCCTTTATTTCTTTTTTCTTCTGAGTGAGTGGAGTGAGTTGACATTTTGTGGTCTCTCCTATCTCTGGTCCCATCCGTGACCCCGTCTTGACCCCCAGCCTCATGTGATCAAAATCCACACGGCCGACCCGGCTCGGCCCCCCAGTCGCTGTGAATTTAATTAAGTGACGTGATGCCTGGGTCACGTGCCTCGCTCTCGGCCAATTAGAATGGCGGGATGATTTTCGAGGGCGGAAGTGACGTTGGGTAAGGGCGGGTATGGGTTGGTGTGGGTCTGAGTGTGAATGTGTGTGTGTGGGGGGGGGGGAGATTAGTGGTTGGGATATTGAGAGTGAAAGGGGGGGGGGCGCTTATTCCAAGGGGGCAATGACTCCTGCTTTGATAAATGCCGGGCATTTATTTCATCTTTGAAAAAAAGAGGTTTAATGCCATCCCCAACCCCCCACCCCCTCCACCTACCTTCCCCCTCCATCTCACCCTCCCCTCCCTCCCCTACCCCTCCCCTCTCCCCTCTCCCTCTCCTCTCCCCTCCCCTCTTCCCTCCCCTCTTCCCTGCCCTACCACCTACCCCCTCCCTCTTCCCTTCTCCCTCTCTCCCCTCCCCTCTTCCTCCCCTACCCCCTCCCAACCACCCCTTCTCCTCTCCCTCCTCCCGCCTTGCCCCTTCCCCTCGCAACTCCCCTCTCCCGCCTTGCCCTTCCCCTCGCAACTCTCCCTCCCCTCCCCTTTCCCTCTTTGCCCCCCTCGCCTGTTCCTCTCCCCTCCCCCCCCCCCCGCCCTCTCCCTACCTTCCTTTCCCCACACACACGCAGCAGAGCAGCTTCACATGG
Source organism: Branchipolynoe longqiensis (assembly GCA_030323885.1). NCBI lineage: Eukaryota > Metazoa > Annelida > Polychaeta > Phyllodocida > Polynoidae > Branchipolynoe > Branchipolynoe longqiensis. The sequence continues at coordinate 99,588,680 of CM059190.1, read as the reverse complement.
TTGGGTTCCCTTTTGCGGTTAGTTAGAAGTTGAAGTGTTGTAAACTGTGACGTCATGACATGATGGCAGTGCAGGCTTGTAGATCTCTGTGTCTGCGCGCATGCGTGGCTGACTTCTGTGTCACATGCTCTCAGTGAGATTAAAGAACTAAAGTGAGACGTGGGTGCATGCACTCTGACTCACACTCACACTCACATCCTGTCACACCCAGCCAGTGCGGTCGGTGGCCATGGCAATCCACCCATCATCCACACGGAAATATATACCTGCGTAGTTAGATAAAAGATTCACCCCATACTTGCTGTAGGGGTGAATGCCAACGTAGTCTAAATACAGGCGAAAATAGCTTTAGTATGGAACAGGAAGTGGAATTCCTGGTTCCAGTATCAAATGGCTACAGTAGTTTTGTTGGGTGCGACTGGAGACCGAGTGACGAGTCCAGTGTAACTTGGTCAGCAACAGGGGCGCCTGCGAGTGCAGCGCCGCGAGCACCCCTGGTATCGAACCCGGGAACCACAGTGGTCCTTCTTGCCTTACAGCCGCATTCAGGCCTAAATACGAGTTATATATATATATATATATGTAAATTTGACCGTCCCGACGGGCCTATAGGCTTTAACGGCCAGACGCAACTGGCATACAGTGCCTAGAGCCCCTCACAGGTGGCGCCAGTGTGGCCCATGTCATACTACACAGAGTCAGTTAGATAGGGTAAGCGCTAAACTATTACATAGGGAACTGAAGATACATAGTGTCCTTGTTTATATTCCCATAATGGATTAGAGAGAACATATATATATAAGTATATATATGTATATATATATATATATATATACACACACATATATATTCACATTCTGTCTGGTCCTTGTTACATTACCAGAGCATCCTCCTGCGACTATAATGAGTGAGTTTACAGCGGCTTAACCCACACAATGTCTACAGCACCACATCAAAGCATTAAGCAGGTCTAAGCGCCAGTCCTTTGACATCTAAATGGTCTGGCAAGAGTTTAGCTGTGTACAACTGCACAGAGATCAAAATGGATCGGTGCAGATACCGACACAGGATAAAAATGGAAGCAACGATGGAGGAGGTCTCCTAGTTGTTGGCGGATAATACACAGAGCAGCCGACTGAGGGACTGGATAAGCAGTCATTTATCGCGGGATAATGGGTGGATGACTGAAGTCCGGTGGGAAATGAGAAACTCACTTATGTGTATTTGTTATAGGGGCAAGGTTCTAGGGAATGTTATTTACATTTCAATTAGGTTCACGTTATAACATGATATAGTTGACTATGTATTATATTAATATATTATATATAATATGGTAAGATATATAATATATTCTAATAATATATACAATGTATATTATCTATATGTGAGGTATATAATATATATAATGTATATAATATATATATAATATATATAATATATATATAATGTATATAATATATATAATATATATATAATATATATAATGTATATAATATATATAATATATATATAATATATATAATACATACTATATATAATATGGTATGATATATAATATATTCTAATAATATATACAATATATATTATCTATATATAATGTATATAATATATATAATGTATATAATATATATAATATATATATAATATATATAATACATACTATATATAATATATATATTATATAATAAATATAATATGTGATGTATGTGCATTATACAACTAATTAATCAGATCCTTTCACACCTTATTATATTCGAACTTATCTACTGTACTGATCTTTATTAAATTCTTCATCTATTATGCAACCTGGATTATTGTGTCGGCCCCCTGCCTTCAAATTCTGTAACTTGTCTGGCGGCGCTCACTCACTCTACCCGCGATTTAATATATGTAATATATAATCATAGCATTATGTATATAGTATTATAGTGTTGTATAATACATCGCATAATACATGGAATGTTATGAGATAATATACAATATTATATATACATACATATATACATACATATATATATATGATGTCATGTTGATTTCATATATGATATATGATATGCGGCATATTCTGTGTAGCATATACATGTATTATATATAGTATTATATATGTGGCTGGAGTCGGCGTAGATTGTACAAATAGCGGTAGTGAGTGAGGAGTGGTAGTGGTGGTGGGGGGGGGGGGTGCGGGGAGTGGTAGCCTCGTGTGGGTTTATTGAGGCTACAGAACTAAGTAAGTCAAGTGTAGACTTGTGGATGGAGATCCTGCGTGATATCACATTTCTCAACAGGATGATTCAGTAGTTCTTGCACACTGGAGACAGCATCGGCAGTAATGATACTTTATGGCCGCTATGATGATGGTTTATTGGATGCTGCAATCTGGGAACATGGTCCACCCTGAACCAGGCGCACTGCACCGGTTTGTACTTTGGGGCTCTTTTTGTGTGTGTTTGCGGGAGGAGGTTAGTTGTTTTTGTTGTTGGGAGCATTTTCTAATGTTTAATAAACTACAGTAAAACCTCTCCAAAACGACCGACCATCGGACCAACTTTAAGTGATCCATTTAGGGAGGTGGTCGGTTTAGAGAGCTAGAATATCCTTACAATGGTATTGTTGGGACCCAAATAAAGCGATCGATATAAGGGAGTGGTCGATCAGTGGAAGTGGTCGGTTAGAGAGGTTTTACTGTACTAAAAAATAAATTGACCTAGAAAAACAGATGATGTTTGTTGTTACATGCCATGCCATAAACGAGAAGCAGGGAATCCAAAATTATTACTAAAACAAAATTCAAAAACTTTGAATCAAATTGGACTGGTGCTGCCCAGTGGTGAAAACACGTGTTAACACGCTTACCATTTTGAGCAGGGTAAATAAATGCGTGTTCAAAATTCCGCCGTATGACAGCGTATGTCGTACGCTGACGCAATACGGCATAGTGTGACAGAGCCTTTAGATGTTCCCAGGATGTAAAACTCAAACAAACAAACTAGCCGACCGTCCACCAACATGACGAGCTGTGTCTTATGGTGCCGTTAGACCACCTGTAAATTACCCAGGGTGCACCACCCATTGGAAGGCGTGTGCAGTGCATGGCCGGTGTGGCAGCAAACCCCTGGAAATTGCACATCCTGGGGTTTGCGATTTACTAGGAAATCACAAATCCCCCCCTGGAAATCGCAAACCCCCCATGCTTTGTAGCATTTATCACCCCAAGCACGGCAGCTATATGTTTGATTTTGAACTTCTACCAGATCTGGGGGCATAAAATGGATTCAAGGAGGATCAAGATGGATTAATCCTAATGGAAACATCTTTGCGATAGTCCAGTTCGTAATTCCGACCACACATGCACTGAAAACGGTAATGATACAGATAGTTGTACTGGCTTTTCTTAATGATATAGTTTAGTATCGTTGACACAAATTGACCTGTTCCCCTATCCTTCTTGTGAGTGATCGCAGGGACTATGGCCCTTTGCTGTGACAGCCATGAAATTATAAATAATCAATTAATCCATCTTGTGAGGGATCCCCCTAATATAAAAATAAATGTGGCTTAATTGTGTTTACATAAATACAATTTTTACAATAGACCAGTTCGTAATTCCAGCGTCACGGTGCATTGTGGGAATTTTAAAAGGAAAACAAACTTGCACAAAGCCCATGTACTTGCTTTAAGACTGCCAAACCTGGGGGGTTTGCGATGTCCAGGGGGGATATGTGATTTCCTAGGAAATCGCTAAACCCCCATGCCCATATATGGTATGGGGGGGTTTGCGATTTATCACCCCAAGCATGGCAGCTACATTTTGATTTTGAAATAACAGGAAATCACAAGTGGGGGTTTGCGATTTCCTGCTACACCGGTTCCCCGCCCGCCACAATGCAATTCGCGCTAGGTCCACACTTGTCGCCGTCACCGGGTGGCAGTAGTGTGCGCGTTTCCCGCGCGTGGCGCCACCGAACGGCCGTGTGTGTGTGTGTGTGTGTGTGTGTGGGGGGGGTGGAGTGTGTGGTTGGAGTGTGAGTGAGTGAGTGTGAGTGTGTGAGTGTGAGTGAGTGTGAGTGTGAGAGTGGGTGTGAGAGTGGGTGTGAGAGTGAGAGTGGGTGTGAGAGTGGGTGTGAGAGTGAGTGTGAGAGTGAGAGTGGGTGTGAGAGTGAGAGTGGGTGTGAGAGTGGGTGTGAGTGTGAGTGTGAGTGTGAGTGTGAGTGTGAGTGAGTTGAGTGTAAGTGGGTGTGAGTGTGAGTGAGTGTGAGTGAGTGTGAGTGTGAGTGTGAGTGTGAGTGTGAGTGTGAGTGTGAGTGTGAGTGTGAGTGTGAGTGTGACATCATCACTGTCAGGTGCGGGCTCACTCTGAGAAGGCAGAAGGCAGAAGGCGGTCACCAGGTCTTAATATAATAATAGGACGGCTGAGTCTGGTGAAGCTGGGTGTAGCCAGAGTGGTGGCTGTTAGGTGGTTGTTGGAGTTTCACGTTTTGGCAACATCTAAGTGAGGATGGGTACTAACTTGTGACAGTGCACACTCATGGTGACTTTATCAATTATAGTGCTGCCCCATTGGGAGACCAGGCTGCCAGCACCATGACCTGATATCCTACTCAGTCACATTATCCTGACAATGAGCCAACCAGTGCTATCCTACCAATGCCTAGCACCAGGCTATGAAATAACAAGTGTACATTTTAAAGTCATTCATTTGACTCGACTATGGGAATATGAGATGGCCGAATGAGGAAGCCCTGATCCCGTTTTGGCAGATCGTCGGATTCGAACCCATGGGTTCGAACCCTGGTTGAGTCAAACCAATAAAAGGTGATACTTGTCGCTTCCTAGCCAGGCGCTCGTCATTACTATAAAGTATCTATGAGTGAACACTGTCACAGTTCACTACTCGTCCTGATATGACCTGAGATGTTGTCAGGACATAACACTCCAATCACCTATTATTCCAAGTCTTCTTAATGGGACACCATATCAAAACAGTCATTACTCTTTCATGATTATCTCAAATGTGCTATTTATAAATAGTCAAAGTAAGTATTGCCCCTTTCATAAGAAATGCCACTCTGCCTTTGACGTGCCCCTATAGGGTTGCCTTATACTGAGCGCGGGGAGATACAAATGAGGCGATTAGCTGTTAATTATGCACGTTAAGGAGTGTTGTCTCCCTTGAAGGTCAATGACCCCCCATGGCGGTCTTAGTACTCTGTGGTACTAACAATATACAGTACAGTAAAACCTCCCTCACCGACCACCTCCACAGATCGACCACTCTCCTATATCGATCGCTTTATTTGGGTCCCAACGATACCATTGTAACCATATTCTAACTCCCTGAACCGACCACCTTCCTAAATGGACCACTTAAAGTCGGTCCCAAGCTGGGTCGATTTTGCGAGGTTTTACTGTATTAGTTGTCTATTACATCATACTATTAGTCCCGGACTTGTTACACTGACCGACAACACTGTGGCATTGACATGTAGTATGCTATAACTACAATCGAGTATTTGTTACACTGTGGTGTGTAGTGAATGGGTCTGTTGGTGTATACCTATCGACGCTATTCACGCGGCAGCCATGTTGAAACCATACCAAGGCCACGTACGCATCTACGAGGCGACGCTGTATAAAAACTGATGCAGATACCTTTTCGGCGAACACTACCTCTCAAAATCACTCAAATTTGACGGTATTCATTTTTTTAACTACCATATCTATTAGCCAATTTTCACGAAGATTGGGTGACCCTTGCATGGTGATTTTCCCATTCTTTAACTACAATGTGATTGTCAACTTCAAGTCTGCATAGTTATGGTGGTATCATGTACCATGCAGCACTGTCAGCGCAGTTATCTGTGTAACACAGTTAAACAACTACTCTTAGTAATTACAAATTAATAAAAGCTTTAAAAGGGTTAAAATATATTTTTAAAATATATATATATTTAGAAAGTTATGCAATTTTGAATTTAAGAAAAGATTGGCAATCATCACTCAATCTTCATTAAAAATTGACCAATAGATAGAAAAAAGGTTTACAAAAATGAATATGATAGTTTCAAAAGTGAATATCTTCAAATTTTACTCCTTTAATTTCTGTAGTAGTTCATACACATCGGCACACAGTAGTGTCTTATGGCCATTTCCAATACCCGAAGCGTACTCAGCCTCGTTCTGATGCCGAATTAGGTCAGGCATGAATAGTGTGAATACTGTGTGTACATTTGGTGGTGGGATTGTAGTGTGAGGTTTGTCCGGTGGCGGCGTTGTTGTGTTAGTGTGTGGCGGCCTATGGGTCCTCCTCATGATCCGTAGGATAACCCCGCCCCCCACCTCAACTTGTATGCTAATTTATCAATGACTATCTCCCTAGAGCCCTAATGAGGGAGGGCATGACAGGACGACCGGGGGTAGAGGGGTGAGTGACAACCCCCCACACCCACCCCACACCCACCCCACACCCACCCCTACCCCCACACCCACCCCCCACCACTCACCCACACCTGGGTTAGCATAACGAGGGACACATTGTAACCGTCAGGGTTGAAGAGAAAGAATGGGCACACGAAGAGAAAGTGACATCCAATCACCAATCACCTCGGGCGTATTCGATTAATCAACTCGGGTCATCCGAGCCACTTTTTGCCGCATGCGCAGACTCTACATCCTCGGGTTGCATAATCAAACACGCTCTGGGCGGGAAAAATAGTGGCTTAATCCAAAACTTTGTTGTTGTTGTTAATAACCGATATAACTACATCAACTTAGGATTTAAATTATTTTATGATCGTATAGTTTAATTATATTTCCATTTCATTAATCTGATTTTGTTGTTAAGCCATTAAAAAACCACATAGGGTTTGTAGTGGTACAGGACGGTACCAGCACAAAGGTGACGTCATCGCTTCTAGCCAACCCTAGTCAAGACATGTTTTTTTTTGTACATTAGTTGATTAAGCAGGCGAAATTTCAGTCGCAGACGACTGGTCTTCCTCATTCCACTGCTCCTTGCCCTATCCTAATATTGCCGAGCATCTGGCGAGGAAGCGACAAGTATCAATTTTTAAGTCATTTGTTTGACTCGACCAGGATTCGAACCCACGATCTACCAACACGGGAGACGGACGCTCTAACTCATTTGGCCATCCCGTCTGGTTGCTGGGGTCGGGTCGTTGTGCACACTACACGTGTATTTGTCGACTCCACTCGCGGTGTTCGATTTGAAATTCTATCAACTCGGGTGATCCGAGTCGCCCGGGTCGTGTTAATCGAATACGACCCTCCATTTAATTCTCTGAGGCCGTATTTGATTATGAAGCTGTAGTGTGGCTGAGGCCGTATTGATCTATAAATGGATGCTCTCTCGCATATATATACGCTTGCGACCACTTTACAACCACTTTGTGACCAAAAGCTGGTGACCTCCTTGCGAATAAAGCACACAAAAAAGGCGGGAAAAGCAATTTTCGACAATCGGTCAGAGATTGGTCAGCGACTGGTCGCAAATACTGAAAATGGTCGGTGACCTTACGATCGTTTTGGTTGCAATGAGATTGTTGGTGCAGCATGTGCAGCCAGCCTCCTTGCGACCAAAATGGTCGCCCGGAGGTCGCCGACCGATCACCGACCAGTCGTTGACCACTTTACGATCGCCCCTTTTTGATGGTCGCAAAGTGGTCGCAAAGTGGTCACAAGCGATCAGAAGCGTAGTGTGACTGGGGTATATAACTAATGCATTGAATACATTTAGTGGTGGCGGATAATAGGACAGGGCGGTGGCTCAGTGGGGGATATTAGTAAGGCAATGTGGTTGCCAGGTGGAAGTAATATCTTTGGACTATATTAGATACCCAGAGATTTGCCTGGAGATTCGCAGTCAACACACGGACTATTTAATGTGTTGTTTAAGCTGTTTACGGTGTCATAACACAGCTAAGTGGCAATAACTTTGGTATCGCAGGGGAACACTGTTTTTTAATTCTTTTCTTTCCTCCTTCCCCTGATGTTGAGATTGCCAAGTCGGATAAACCGGTCCCGCCAATTTACTTCCGCCAACAGCAAAATCGTGTGGTGGCCTAGGGCGATCAGAGCGCCTTAATTCGCATTCAGCGGATGTGGTAAACAGGAGAATCACCGTCCGCATATGGCCTAGAGATTCACCGCATACTTACAGTTTGGGTGAAAACCAACCCATTAGAAAAACTGGCAAAAAATATCTCTATGCTGGGTAAATGAAATGAGCAGATAAATTCTTAATTTAAGAAGCAAAATATATTCTTTATATACGTCTTCATATTTACCCCCTTACTTATGAGTCGAAAAAATATAACATGTAGTTTAATGACCTTTAAAAGTGAAATCGATGGCATTTGATCGTCACTATGTCATCTTTTTGCTTTCTCTCACATTTCACCAACTCTGTGTTGATATAAGTAGCCATCTGATACTGGAACCAGGAATTCCACTTCCTGTTGCATACTAAAGCTATTTTCGCTCGTATTGAGACTACGTTGTCCTTCACTCCTACTGAAAGTATGGGGTGAATCTTTTATCTACGTATGGCCGTGTCCGTTGTGGCGTGGTTAACAGGAGATGGGCAATTCGTCGCGCGCACCGCCCTTCGCTCTGATTGGCTGAAACGGGGCACGTGACTGTGACGAGCCTTATGTTAAGCCAATTAACCCGCCTTCTGGTGTGGGCGGCGCACGTGATGGCGATATTCACCATCTCCTAGTAGGGGGATGATATGTCACACTGCAGTGTTTCTAGACCGGGGGTGGCCGTCGGGCGTGCTGTATTGGTGTCACGCACGGAGAAGGGAGATGCAGTGTCATTCATCGCACACTCAACCGTTAATGGCGACAATAAGTGTTTTATAGGGTTCACCTGAGAACCTGACCACCACCAGAACCAGCAGCACCAGTATCACCACCAGCACCACCACCAGCACCACCAGCACCACCAGCAGTACTACCACCACCACCACCAGCACTACTACCACCACCACCACCACCACCACCAGCACTACTACCACCACCACCACGATCACCACCACAATCACCACCACTCACACCACCACCACCACCACCAGCACCACCACCAGCACTACTACTACCACCACCACCACCACCACCACCACCAGCACTACTACCACCACCACCACCACCAGGATCACCACCACCCACACCACCAACACCAGCACCACCACCACCACCACCACCACAACCAGCAGCAATCCAACCACCACTACCACCAACACTACCATCATCATCACAACCACCATCACCACCACCATCACCACCACCATAACCACCACCACCCACACCACCACCACCAGCATCACCACCACCCACACCACCGCCACCACCAACAGCAGCACCCGCACCAGCAGAACCACCACCACCACCACTGCCACCAGCACCTCCACCGTCATCACCACACCAGCAGCAGCAGTAGCAGCACTACCAGCACCACCACCAGCAGCAGCAGCACCACCACCACCACTACCACCCATACCACCACCACCCATACCACCACCACCTACACCAGCACCAGCATCCCCCCCACACCAGAAACACTACCACCACTACCCATACCACTACCACCACCACCCACACCACCCACCCACGCATACACTCGCATCTACTGGTGCGGCCATCACGGCACAACCTCCATTGATTGCCCAAGAACACGCAAAAGCAGGACCGTATTTAGAATAAATCACCATGAAAATAACGCGCATTAATATTGATTATAGAATTCAGACATTTCAACCCAACCCCAACCCAACCCACCCCAACCCCAAACCCAACCCCAACCCACAACCCACCCCAACCCCAACCCCAATCCCAACCATTCTCGCCGTGAATGAGGCCCATGCTGCCGACACGGCGTAAAGGAACCACCAATCAATCATCAATCAATCAAACCAACCCCAACCCACAACCCACACCAGCCCCACTCCGCTCAGCCGGAACAGTGCTTGTTTCTTTGGTTTAATTGACTAAAGCGTGGTGGATTTTAGCTTAACGTTGCTGTTGTAATCAGCCACCCACCATGAAATAAATGCAAGAATGGCGCCTGATTGTTTCCAGCGACGCAGTTCAATAAACAATGCGCAGCCATTGTGCACGAAGGACCAGACGGGATGTGATGGCCTTATGAGTTGAATGTCCATCTCCCGCTTCGGTAGATCGTGGGATTTGAACACCCGAGGTCAAACCCATGTCGAGTCAAACCAATGACTTAAAAAATTGATATTGTCGCTTTCTAGCCAGGCACTCAGCATTATTAGAATTGGAAAAGGATTGGTTTGGCTCGCTGTCAGGATAATGTGACTGAGCGGGATATCAAATCATAGTTCTGGCGACCTGGTCTACAAAGTCGCCATGAGTGTGCGATGTCACAAGTCGGTACCCATCCTGATATGACCTTAGATGTTGCCAAGACAATAAAACTCCAACAACAAAAAAACCTTTGTCCACCACACCTGCCTTCTCCGACGATTGCCTCTTCTATCCCTCTATTAACCCCTCTACCCCCCACCCACCCACCCACACTTACACCTTTCTCCACCACGTCCTTACTCCTCCATTCCCTCTTCTGTCCCTCGATTTACCTCCAGCCCCTTCCTCCCATCCCCCCTACACACCTTCCTCCACCACACCTCTGCACCCCCTCCCCTTCCACCTTCTCCCCCCGGCCCACCACTCCGCCTGCCCGCCTTCCTTCCTACCCGCCTGCCTTCCCACCCGCCTGCCGGCCTTCCTGCCTGCCTGCCTGCCTGCCTGCCTGCCTGCCTGCCTGCCTGCCTGCCTGCCTGCCTGCCTGCCTGCCTGCCCTGCCCTGCCTGCCTGCCTGCCTGCCTGCCTACCTACCTGCCTGCCTGCCTGGCTGCCTGCCTGCCTGCCCTGCCTGCCTGCCTGCCTGCCTGCCTGCCTGCCTGCCTGCCTGCCTGCCTGCCTGCCTGCCTGCCTGCCTGCCTGCCTGCCTGCCTGCCTGCCCGCCTGCCTGCCCGCCTGCCCGGCTGCCCGGCTGCCCGGCTGCCCGGCTGTATGGCGGGTTTACCGGGCCCCGGTGCGCTGACGCCCAGCCCCGAGCCGATGCTGGGCCGGTATCAGCTCTGCAGACTTCCTCTCGGGGGAGGGGGGCGTCTTATTGCTCACGTTCCTTGTTTGCTACATCAAAGCGTCACGTGGTTGCGCGTTGCCATGGTGCTGATCACAGCGACACGCCGCCTTGCGGGTATGGGCGCAACTACACAGGTCCGGCAGAGTGTACGAAATAAGTGGGGGCAGTAACCCCAGTCATTGCCTTGTGGCACTGATGAAAGCGTGTGTATATACATGCTTTATCGCCCCCATGTATACAGCGCCCCAGTGGTGAATTATTGCACTAAACGGGCGGGGGCCTTTTATTTTGAATGTGATGTATAAGCCATTATGTTATTATAAATTTAATACAACTAGTTGGCAATATTTGTCCAGTTCCTCCCATGCAGTACACGTTAGGCCGTGTATCCATGGACTGTTCCCTTGTGACATGTTCCCTTGTGACATGTTCACATGTAAGTCGTGTATCCATAGATTGTTCCTTTGTGGCATGTTCCCTTATTCTATGTTCGCTTGCGAAATGCCACACGGACAATAAACCTGTGTTTTGCTTAGTGGCCGTTCCCATAGGTTGGACCCAGGGACCGTATGGCCTTGTGCACAGCACATGTGACATACTGACCGGGTACATAACAAAGGAACATGTTCATTGTCTATGTGGCGCATCACAAGGTCACAAGCGAACATGGAACAAGGGAACACACCACAAGGGAACAGTCTATGGATACACAGCCTTACGGAGTACTAGACAAACTTGTTCCACTTCACTCTTCTCAGTATATGTTTCATGCTATCTATATATGGTGTTATCTATGTGACATATTTTGTTATGGATACCCACGTAAGGAGTAGCAATGTGGATTTATACCTTGGAGGCGGGCATTTGATTGATGGGGTGTTATGTTATGCTGCTGTCACACTACGACGACAGGCGGCGACGACAGCCCAGCGACAGCGACTTCCGGTCTGTCGTCGAGTGTCGTCAGGTGTCGCTCGACTGTCGCCTGATTGTCGCCGCGTCACCTCCATTTTCTCGACTGTCGTCAGGTTGTTGCCGGCTTTTTGGACATGTTGAAAAACTTTGGTGACAGCCGACGACAGCCGATGTCGATACGGTGTCGGTACAGTGTCGATACGGTGTTGTCTTTGTCGTTAAGGTGTCGTCTTTGTCGTTAAGAAGCAGTCTTCATGAGAAATATGAAGAATGGGACGGTGCAAACATGTAGGTTTATGCGGCGGACCTGTTAGGAAGCAGTCTTCATGAGAAATATGAAGAATGGGACGGTGCAAACATGTAGGTTTATGCGGCAGACCTGTTAGGAAGCAGTCTTCATGAGAAATATGAAGAATGTACTTTTTATATACTTGTGTGTCTGTGTGTGTGTGTGTCTCTGTGTTGTGTCTCTGTCTATGTGTGTGTCTCTGTGTGTGTCTGTGTGTGTCTCTGTGTCTATGTGTGTGTCTCTTTGTCTCTGTGTGTGTATGTGTGTGTGTCTCTGTGTCTTTGTGTCTCTGTTGCTGTGTGTGTGTCTGTGTGTGTATCAGTGTGTCTCTGTGTGTGTATCTCTGTGTATGTGTGTGTGTCTGTGTGTTTGTCTCTGTGTCTGTATGTGTCTCTGTGTCTATGTGTGTGTCTGTTTGTGTGTCTCTGTGTCTTTGTGTCTCTGTTGCAGCCACACAGAGACACAGACACACACACATACACACAGAAACACAGAGACACACACACAGACACACACAGAGACACACAGAAACACAGAGACACACATGGAGACACACACAGAGATACAGACACACACATAGATACACACAGAGACAGAGTCACACACACAGAGACACACACACAGATACACACACAGAGACACACACACAGAAACACACAGACACACACACACAGACACACACACACAGACACCGCTTCCCCACCCTTGCTCTCATCCCCTACCCCTCCTTCCGCCCTCGTTCCTCCCAATCCACCTTCCATTCTCCCCCTCCATTCCCTCGCTTCCTTTCTCTTTTCCTCCATTACCTCTCAGTGCCTCCCATCTCCCTCTCCCCCTCCCTTCCCCCTCCCTTCCCCCTCCCTTCCCCCTCCCTTCCCCCTCCCTTCCCCCCCCACCTCCTTCCCCCTTCCTTCCCCCTTCCTTCCCCCTTCCTTCCCCCTCCCTCCCCCCTTCCTTTCCCGTCTCCTACACTCCTTTTCCTATACCTCCCTTCACTCCTTCATTCCTTGTCCTTCCTATCCTTGTCCTTCCTCCCTCCCCCTTCCCCTTCCCACACTTCATCCCCGTTCCCCCCTCATCCCTCACCCGGGACCACCCCCCCCCCCCACCACCCACCACTCACCACTCACCACTCACCACTCACCACCCCCACACCGCGCCCTCCCCCTGTCCTTCTCCCCCGTCACCGGGCCTTGGCGCCCATTGAGCCGGGTGACTGATGCCGTGACGTAATGGGCACCGCGCCATTTGTGTCTCCTCCAGGGCTGCGGGGTGTGGGGCGCCCGGCGGGTGGTGGCGCCACTGCTGACCCACTGACCCAGAACCGCTGCTCGCCTACACCACGTGACCACACCTCAGCGCCTCCTACCGGGAGCGGTGGCCGATTCGGTAGAACGCGGGCCTCACATACGGGAGGTCGGAAGTTCGGTTCCGATCAAGTCAAACCAATGACTTATAAAATTGATAGTTGTTGCTTCCTAGTCAGACGCACTATACAATCACCATGAGTGTCACATGTCGGTACTAAAGCACTGACCCAGATTTGAGTCTACATATTTAACTTTGATACTGGTGCACTTCTTATTAAGCATTTTTTTGCCAGATATAAGTTATTATAAGGGAATAGCATGTTATCAGAGTTTTGGCATGTTTGCAAACATTAATTAGGCATTTTTGGAGTTCAAATCTCTACCTAGTTAGCCATTTAAAATCAAAGTTACTTCAATCCAAAGTCAAATAGGTTATAACTATTAAGCTTATATTTTTTGTAGAAAAGGACATAAACTCAAAACCATCGGACTATGCATCTTTAATGTTTAGTTCTAATAACAAGTTGAATTGAATGACATCTCGCACATATTGTCGGTATGTCAGTAACCGGTAACAGTGCGACGTTCAAGACCCGGAGCGGGATGATTCACAAGGACAAATTATCGCTTAATATGAGGCGGACTTGATTAAATTCCACATTCCATCGAGAAGCAAAGACACCCAAATGCGACCGACAGTTGCCGGTTGGCAATTGATGATAGTTGGCAGTTGGCGATTGACAGTTGGCAGTTGACAGTTGACAGTTGGCAGTTTGTTTCCTTCACACGCCCCTCCTTTCCGAACAATCCCGAGCATCTCCGAGAAGTTTACCCCCCCCCCCCGCCCACTCCTCCCCTCCCCACCAACCCAGTCTAGTTGCCGGCTGTCTCAGATGGCCCATCCGAGTTGCTCCGAGTACCCCCGAGTGACTCCGAACTGCTCCGAAAAGAGTTGGGTCCGCTGCACGTCGAGAGGGGCTCATCGGCACCGTCCATCACCCATACAATGAGAGCTAATGGCGGCCAGCTGCACTAACAGGCCACCGATCAAAAGCACCAATATCCGACCCAGTGACCGGACGCCGTAGCCGAGTCGGTGAAGCGCAGGATTCCCGTGCGGAAGGTCGGGACTTCAATTTCTGGTAGAGTCAAAGTCAAAGTCTAGCCAGGTGTCGTGATATAACCTTAGATGTTGCCAGGATGTAAAACTCCAACAACCAACTGACCATCCTAGCCAGGCGCTGGGCATTATTAGGATGGTTTGGCTCGGTGTCAGGATAATGTGGCTGAGTGGGATATCATCAGGTCATGGTGCTGGCGGCCTGGTCTCCAAGTGGGGCAGCTTTATAAAGTGGCCATGAGTGCGCACTGTTACAATTCCCCGTCCTGATATGACCTTAGATGTTGTCAGGACGTAAAACTCCAACAATCAACCAACATAAATCATAAATGGTGAGTTCACTTTAGACGCTTAATGACTCATGATAATGGCGATTGGTTGGTTGAAGTTTTATGTCCTTTCCTGACACTGAGCTAACCAGTCCTTGCCCTATCCTAATAATGCCAAGCGCCTGGCTAGGAAGCGACAAGTATCAATATTTAAGTCATTGGTTTGACTCGACGAGGGTTCAAACTCATATGAAATCCCACCATCTACCGGAAGGGGAGGCGGACGCTCAACTCATTCGGCCATCCCGTCTGGTCCCGATAACACCGATGACATATGCGTGCACGCGTGCGTGTGCGCGTGTTATCCAGACCATTTCATGTCATCTCTCTTGAACTTCCCATCCTGCAGTTTGTTGAAGGTGTGTGTCGAATTGTTGGTAAGCCAGGCGGTGCTGCCCCACTGTGGGGATGCGAGTAGATGGGCGGCCCAGCCAATTACTGCGTACAGGGGCCTTTTAACCAGCAGCACCAACCACTGCGCGCATGCGCACAGCACTAGGGTAGCACAGTGACACCACGCACCATCCTGTAGGTGACTGTGTAGCCACTTGATTACTTCTTTATATATTGGTCGAGCTTTTCCCACGATTGACACCGGGCGAACCAGTAGAATGTGGGCCTCGCGTGTGGGAAATCGGGAGTTTGGTTCCTGGTCGAGTTAAACCAATGACTTATCAAATTGATACTTGTTGCTTCCTAGCCTGGCGCTCGGTATTAATAGGATAGGGTAAGGACTAGTTAGCTCAGTGTTGGGATAATGTTACTGAGTTGGTGGATATCGGGTCATGGTGCTAGCCACCTGATTTCCCAGTGGGGCAGCACTATAAAGTTGCCATGAGTGTGCACCGTCACAAGTCGGTAGCCGTCCTGATGTGACCTTAGATGTTGAAATAAATAGTACACAACACCACACACACCATCAAATGATAACACAAGACACACCCCACCCCCACCCCACTCCCACCTCACCCCACCCCACCCCCAGAAATAAATAAAAGCCACACAAAAAAATACAATTGAAACACGAAAATAAATCCGACAATTCATCAAAGTACCATGGATTATGTTCTTTCATAATTGAACACTTTTCCATTTAAGCGTTCATTAACTTTATTTTTAATTATTCAGCCCGCCTGATTATTTCCTAATACTAATAGTGATTTTTGTTTGTAATTAATTGTTGTTGTGTGAGTCCGTGTGATTTGGAGCCTCCTTATTCTGCTGTCACGCACCGCGTGCACGTTAGTTGTGTTTGTTTGTTGTTGTTTTACATCCTAGCAACATCTAAGGTCATATCAGGATGGGGTGGGTGCACAGCCTGAGCCCCCCCCCCCCTGTGTCGCCCTTCATGTTTACCGCGTTGATGTTTTAACTGGAGGCTCTGTGAGCGTTTCCTCCCGGTGGGGCTGTACTGACTGGGTAAGTGATGCCATCAGTGGTAGTGATAGTAGTATATGGAGAGGGTCCCCTGTGTCTGGCACCATGCGCGCACTTTTTAAAATTTGTTGGGGTAAATATTTTATTCATCTGGACAAATATTTTGTCAGCGCCGAGGTATAATATAGTGCCTCTGGTGCATTCTAGTTTACAGTCTCTGACACCAGGCATGGCTGGATCTCTGGTGACTTCTAATTTACAGTTTCTGACACCAGGTATGTAATCTGGTACCTTCTAGGTTACAGTGTCAGACACCAGGCATGCATCTCTAGTGCATTCTATTTTACAGTGCCTGACACCAGGCATGTATCTCTGGTGACTTATAGTTTACAGTGTCTGACACCAGGCGGATATCTCTAGTGCCTTCTAGTTTACAATGTCTGACATCAGGCATTTATCTCTAGTGCATTCTATTTTACAGTATCTGACAGCCGGCATATATCTCTAGTTCCTTCTAGTTTACAGTCCCTGACATGAGGAATGTATCTCTAGTGCATTCTAGTTTACAGTGTCTGACAGCCGGCATATATCTCTAGTGCCTTCTAGCTTACAGTCCCTGACATGAGGAATGTATCTCTAGTGCATTCTATTTTACAGTATCTGACAGCTGGCATATATCTCTAGTGCCTTCTAGTTTACAGTCCCTGACATGAGGAATGTATCTCTAGTGCATTCTAGTTTACAGTGTCTGGCAGCCGGCATATATCTCTAGTGCCTTCTAGGTTACAGTGTATGGCATGAGGAATGTGTCTCTAGTGCATTCTAGTTTACAGTGTCTGACACGAGGAATGTATCTCTAGTACATTCTAGTTTACAGTGTCTGACACCAGGCATATATCTCTAGTACCTTCTAGCTTACAGTGTCTGACACGAGGAATGTATCTCTAGTGCCTTCTAGATTACAGTGTCTGACACCAGGCATATATCTCTAGTCCCTTCTAGCTTACAGTGTGTGACACCAGGCATATACCTCTAGTGCCTTCTAGCTTACAGTGTCTGGCACGAGGAATGTGTCTATAGTGCCTTCTAGTTTACAGTGTCTGACACCAGGCGGATATCTCTAGTGTCTTCTAGCTTACAGTGTCTGACATGAGGAATGTATCTCTGGTGCCTTCTAGTTTACAGTGTCTGACATGAGGAATGTGTCTCTCATGCCTTCTAGTTTACAGTCTCCTTCAGCCGGCATATATCTCTAGTACCTTCTAGCTTACAGTGTCTGACAACAGGCATATTTCTCTAGTGCCTTCTAGTTTACAGTCTCCTTTAGCCGGCATATATCTCTAGTACCTTCTAGCTTACAGTGTCTGACACCCAGCATCTATCTATAGTACCTTCTGGCTTACAGTGTCTGACACGAGGAATGTATCTCTAGTGGCTTCTAGTTTACAGTGTCTGACACCAGGCATACCTCTCTAGTGCATTCTAGTTTACAGTGTCTGACACCAGGCATATATCTCTAGTACCTTCTAGCTTACAGTGTCTGACACCAGTCATATATCTCTAGTGCCTTCTAGCTTACAGTGTCTGACACCAGGCATATATCTCTAGTACCTTCTAGATTACAGTGTCTGACACCAGGCATATATATTTCTAGTGCCTTCTAGCTTACAGTGTCTGACACAAGGAATGTGTCTCTTGTGCCTTCTAGTTTACAGTGTCTGACACCAGGCATGTATGTCTAGTGCCTTCTAGTTTACAGTGTCTGACATGAGGAATGTGTCTCTAGTGCCTTCTAGTTTACAGTCTCTGACAGCCAAAATATATCTCTAGTACCTTCTAGCTTACAGTGTCTGACACCAGGCATATATCTCTAGTACCTTCTAGCTTACAGTGTCTGACACCCAGCATATATCTCTAGTACCTTCTGGCTTACAGTGTCTGACATGAGGAATGTATCTCTAGTGGCTTCTAGTTTACAGTAGCTGACACCAGGCATATATCTCTAGTGCCTTCTAGTTTACAGTGTCTGACACAGGAATGTAGCTCTAGTGCCTTCTGGTTTACATTCACATGAGCCTTTTTCTAATATATCTGCAAAGCCTAGTCATTTCCAGCAATAATGTCTTCTCCAATCTGGAATCAACATTAAGGTCAAATTATTCTCGAAACAGCTTTTTTAAAGATTATTCTCTAAGTAGTTTTTTTTCTTCCACTCAAGATTGTAGAAATTAATTTTCTGTAAAAGTTAATTGTGGTGTAGTGTCCCCCGTCCCCATCCTCACACCAACAGTCTTCAATCCCCAACCACTGAACACGTGTATTGGCCATATGGAAGTCAAGGTTCTCTTCTTCTTTTTTTAAAAGATCATTAACCATTTCATGGGCTCTCATTGTTTTTTTCGGCATCCTTCCCTTATGAACCGATCAATTCTCACTGTGGTCAATTTTAACAAATGTTTGTCGGCACCTGTCGTTAAGGCTTATGTTGCAAACATTCGCATGAACCCCTTCCTAGAAAGTGACTACCAATGCCCACTGATGAACATTGGGCTTATACTTACGCCTGCCACTAATTGTAGCGTCGGTGTCAGTACGACGAAATGAATGAACACCCTTTATGCATATGCATTTCGCTTGTCTATTAAAGTTGCATAGTGTGATGGTTTTGAATTTCTGTCGTTTTTCGTAGATTGATATATTCAATTGATTGTCATAATTTACCTTACTTTAGTTTAAAGTAACTGATTTAAAAAGGCTAACTTTTGAGATATTTCAAGTGTAAAGATGTAAAATTAGTTTTGGCAAGCACATCAAAACTCTGACACAGTAGGCTTCAACAGTAATAGGTTCTATTAAATCGACTCAATATTCCCTTCTATGTGGCAACAAATGCTTAATAAGTGCAATATTATCTAATTTAGATATGTAAACTCAAATTTTAATAATTGTTTCAGTTTTGAAAATTTGACGCTTCATCAAACTATGCAGCTTTAAATGTGGCGCTACCAAGAAAGGAAGTCCTCACTTCTCTTTGGCTCTTTATTTTGGCGCTCTTTCGTATCGAACACTGAGGGCGCTTTGTGACGGTCGATCAAGGGGACGGTCAGTGCTGGCGGGTCCGGCCTCCCCTCCCCCTCCCCCCTCCCCGCCCCTCCCCCTTCCCCCCCCTTCCCTCCCCCTCCCATCCTCTCCCATGCCCCCATCCGCTCCTCCTTCCCCTCTCCCGCTCTCCATCCCCAACACACACACCCTTCCCCTCCTCCCTCCCCTCGCCCTGCCTCCCGCCCCCCTCCCGCCTCCCCTTCCCCGCTCTCCCATCCCCGGCACACCCCCTCGCCCTTCTCCCATCCCACCCCCTCTCCCTTCGTCTTCCACTCCCACCTCCCTTCCTCTGCCCCCTCCATTTCCCCCCATCCCCAACACACCCCCTCCCACCCCCTCCCCCTTCCCCATCCCCAACACACACATCCTGCAGGTGTTTGCGCCATTAGACTAATATAAAGCGCTAATGGACCCGCATGTGGGGCGGGGGTGGACTGGGTTTTGGTGGGTGGTTTTGTTTTGTTATGTAGTCGGTACCCGTCCTGATATGACCTTAGATGTTGCTAGGACGTAAAACAGCAACAAACAAACAAACGTCCAGTGGCATCATTATATGTGCTCACCGTGGCGAATGATAGACGTGTGTGTATGTATGCGTGTATGCATGTATGTGTGTATGCGTGTGTGTATGTATGTGTGTATGTGTTTATGTATGAATGTATGTATTATGTCTAGACAGCTATATGTACTGTATAATTTATTATGTGGATATAAATAAGGGCAGCCATTAATGTTTGTCTCTGTCCATATTAACCTCGATGATATTCGCTGCGGGGCGGCCATTCTCGCCTTCCCGCCTCCTTCCTGCCGTGAGCCATAGGTCATTCTGCTCACTTTCAAACGTTTATCGGTAGGGCATATATTCTCCTGCCAGAGAATAAACTCAACCCAAACCAAGTCCTAGTGTTAATCCTCATGTCACAAATAAACTATTCATGTATATGTGATTTATAAAAGTAAAGTGAGTATAAAGGCGCGTAAGGGATCAATTTGATAAGTCATTGGTTTGACTCAACCGGGAACTGAAATCCCGATTTCCCGCACGCGAGACCTGCGCTCTATCAATTCGGGCATCCATCCCGGTCACAGATAGACGAGATTTGGGGATAGTGGTGTATGTTATGGATGGAGATTGTTTCTTTAGTTTAAATAAACATCCACTCGTGGAGCTTGATCAGAGTGTGGCGTTTATTCGAGTTTAAGGTGGGGGGGGGGCGTAATCGCGGTAATACGGTAATTCTTTCATCATGTCCTACTCGCTTTGTTTCTAACGCACACTCACATACACACACTCACACACACACTCACACACGCATACACGCACTCACACACATATACACATACACACACTCACATGCACACTCACATACATACACACATACACACGCACTCACATACTCAATATACACACTCACACATGCACACATACACACATACACACATGCACATATACACACATACATTCACATATACATACACACTCACACACATACACACTCACACATACACTCACACACATACACACATACATACATACATACATACATACATACATACATACATACATACATACATACATACATACATACATACATACATACATACTCACACCTACACACATACACACAAATCCACACTCATCAAAAGCTTCTCAGCCCACAAATGCGCCTAGTCCATCGGGTGAACTCGGCAGACATCAGCCAATAACAACAGCAGTGGGTCCCCACTGTAGGCAGATAGCACACAGTCTATTTCAACGACGTCACGTTCAATTAATGTCTTCATTTACCACATAAAACATGCCATTTAAAAAAAGACCCAGGAAAGAGAAAAGACTAAAAGACCCAGTGCTGGTGCATTCCAAACGCAACACACGAGGCCTGGCTCCGATAATAAAGCTTTCCGAATTGCCACTTATCACCATAGTGCCTGCCGATGGATATTTATTAGTCTTCTGGGGAAAAGAACTGGTTGGCAAAGAACTAGGAATAATGTGACTGAGTGGGATATCGCACTGTGATACTTGTAACTATAATACAATCACCGTGATCGCAGCCTGTCTCAAAAGTCGGGTACCCAGTACAGATATGACCATCTGATGCTGCTAGTATATAAAACCCCAATATAATTGTGCACACTCTCAACTCACACCATGGCAACCACACAGTAGTCACAACGACCGATCACCCTGTTCAACCTCAGTCCCTCCAGACGGGATGGCCGAATGAGTTGAGTGTCCGTTTCCCATTTGACCTTTTTTTTTAGTAGATCGTGGGATTCGAAACCATGAGTTTGAAGCCCTAGTCGAGTCAAACCAATGACTTAAAAATGTATGCCTATCACTTCCTAGCCAGTTGCTCAGCATTATTAGGATAGGGCAAGGAATGATTAGCTAAATATCAGGATATTGTGACTGAGTGGGATATCAAGTTATGGTGCTGCTGGCCTGGTCTTGCAGTGGGGCAGCACTATAAAATCACCATTAGTGCACACTGTCACAAGTCGGCAGGTACCCATCCGTATATATGACCTTAGATATTGCCAGGAAGTAAAACTCCAGCAACCAACCAACCAACCCAGTGGGGCAGCACTATTAAGTCACCATCAATGCGCACTGTCACAAGTTGGTCAGTCCCCATCCTGACATGACCTTAGATGTTGCCAGGACGTAAAACCCCAACAAACAACCAACCTCAGTGCCCAACAAACCCTGTTCGCCCTCCTTATCAGCCAGGCCCGTCCGCTGCTAGCATCACACGGTGCCTGCTCTACGCTGATAAGGTGATAACGCCACAGTGATGCTAACTTTGGCCTCGCCCGCCAGTGGGCGCCACCGCGGCCAGGCATGCTGAACGCCTCAACGGCGCATGCGTAGCCTCATGCCTGGGTGACGTCACGGGCCGGGATGTGCGCAGTGGACCGGTTAAGTTCCGCTCGGCGACCCCGGTGCTAATTTTTAAAGTGGTGCCGATAAAAAGGTCAATTGTTTGCTATGGTGGGGCGCGCCTCTGGCGGGGTGATTAAAAACTACGCCGGGGCCGCCCCAGCAGAACAACCCTTTCGACACCCCCGCCCCCACCACAAACCCGCCCCGACACAAACCCTGCCCCCACGCCAAACCCGCCCCGCCCCCAATCCTCTCACCACAACCCCGCACCCAGCTCCCACTCCAACCCCGCCCCCACCTCCAACCTCGCCTCCCACCTCCACTCCAACCCCGCACACACCTCCCACCTCGCCCCCAAGCTCCCACTCCAACCCCGCACCCACCTCCCACCTCGCCATCACCTCCCATTCCAACCTCGCTCCCACCTCGTCCCCCAGCTCCCACCACAACCCCGCCCACACCTCCCCACTCGCCCCCGCCAGCTCCCAACCTCCCACCTCGACCCCACCTTCCACTCCACCCCGTTCCCCACCTCCCACCTCGACCCTCCGCTCCACTCCAACCCCCGCCCCCACCTCCAACCTCCTCCCACGCCCCCATCTCCCACTCCAACCCCGCCCCCCACCCTCCAAACCTCCCCCTCGCCCCCATCTCTCACTCCAACCCCGCCCCCACCTCCAACCTCCCACCTCGCCTCCAACCCCCACACTCTGCCCCGCTTTTACCTCAGTCCTCGATCCCCTTGTGGGGTAAGGTTTCCTTCTCTATCTCACCCACTCAGCCTATTTCTGTATAGATAATATAGTGTATACATATTTGTGGGCTATATAATGTAAACTGGAATTGATAGATACACAGTGTATGTATTACTATTAGTAATGTAAACTGGGATTGATCGATCGATCGGTGATAGTCTAATATCGTATCACTATCACAGCACCCCGCTGATCTAAATTAGTCCGAAATCGCCATTCGCTATTTTCTTCTTCTTCTGAAATCCAAATGAAAATAGACTTGAATTCCTATATTAAAAAAACAGTCTTCAAAAGCCTTGAAATAACCGTGAATTCCATATCTTCACATGTGTACGGATCCTGTATGATAGTAATATTAGTATTGATGCAGTATATAGAGCCCTTCCTGCAAGATTCTAGTCAAATTGATTTGCGGGTGGGCACGGGGGGGGGGGGTGCGGGGATGGGGGGGGGGGACATGCCTCCTGCGGACACATCATTAGGTCTTCAAATAGGTTTTTTGCTCGGACTACAAAGACAACTAAAGTGTACCGGGGTCCCTACTCGGCATAGGCCATGCATTACGTACGACAGGCCTATTTGGTGTGTGTGTTTGGGAGGGGGGGGGGGGGGCAGAGAGCGGGGGCCGAGGCCAAGTGCGGCCACCCCTCCGTCTTGTCTGACAGTGTAGTTTTGTTTTCGCCGCTCGTATCACCGGTCCGGGCGGAGGCAAGGGATTGGTTGTTGGGGGTTTTATGCCCTGGCAACATCTAAGGTCATATCAGGACGGTTACCGACTTGTGACGGTGAACACTCATGACAACTTTACACTATTACTAGTCCTGCCCCACTGGGTTGGTTGGTTGTTGGAGATTTACGTCCTGACAACATCTAAGGTCATATCATGACGGGTACCGACTTGTGATAGTGCACACTCATGGCGACTTTATACTTGTCCTGCCCCACTGGAAGACCAGGCCGGTAGCACCATGCCTTGATATACCACTCAGTCATATTATCCTGACAACAAGCCAACCAGTCCTTGCCCTACACTAATAATGCCAAGTGCCTGGCTAGGAAGTGACAAGTAGCAATTTTTAAGTCATTGGGTTGACTCGTCCAGGGTTCGTACCCATGGGTTTTGAATCCCACGATCTAACAAACTGGGAGATGGACACTCAACATATTCGGCCATCCGGTCTGGGGGGGGGGGTAATTAAGGAGAGTGTGTGGGGGGGGGATCTCTTGGTAGGTTGGTTGGTTGATTGGCTGGTTGGTCGATTTGCAGGTTGTTTGTGTGTGTGTGTGTGTGTGTGTGTGCATGTGGGTGCGTGTGGATGTGTCGGGGCAGAGCAATGGTTTCCTATGGGCGCTCTAACTGGTTGTCATTATTGGATTACTGTCACCATCGCACTGCGAACATCCGCCATTGTCACCCTTGCAGTGACAGCAGACATACTTGATTAGGGATGATAAGGTGAGAGGTGCGGTCTTTGGGGGGGGGGGGGGCTGCAGGGTTGCCAAACATTACGGTTTCTCCTTAAGGTGTACAATATTTTCTGTCGCCATCATCACCTTACGCGGTGCGGTTTCTGTTGCTTTTGTGTTGATTTTGTTCATTTAAACAAAATTCCCATGTTAGTAGTATCTTTTTTTTCAGCACCGAGACTGAATTTTCCAATGTTGGCAACCCTGCAATACCATTAATATAGTATTATTATATAAATCTAATGGATTATTGTGTCCAACATGCACCACAAAGCATCTAAGATTTTAACATTTTTCTGGGGAAATACCTCCAGACCCGACAATATAACATCCCTAATCCGTTTTTTCATTTCCAATGTTGGCGACCCTGGTGATTGGGGGGGGGGGGGAGGTAGGGGGCACTGCTCAGTTCGTAACATTAACCTTCGAACACCGGTGACGTCCTCTTGTGTCAGAATCTGACAAACTGATAACGGTCGTGCCCTCTAGTGATTACAGCCATGGATGGTTACTGGTAGCAACAATGACTGACCAGTAAGTATAACAGAAAGTGGTCGACTGGTGGTAACAGCAGTGGTCAACTGGTGGCAACAGCAGTGGCCAGCCAATAGTAACATAGTAACAGCAATGACCAATCAGTGGTAACAGCAGTGGCCAACTGGTAGTAGCAGCAGTGGCCAACCAGTGGTAACAGCAGTGGTCAACTGGTAGTAACAGCAGTGGCCAACTAGAGTTGCCGCAACAGCAGTTCCCCGCCCGGTGCTAACAGCAGTTGCTGCCCGGTGCTAACAGCAGTTACCCGCACGGTGCTAACAGCAGTTGGCGCCCGGTGCTAACAGCGGTGATCCTCCGTTGTCAGCGCCTAGTGGAGGTGTGTCTGGAGGTGTGAGTGATGGGGTAGGCCCGATCTCAGCCGGCCAGTGTCCAGCGCAATGATCACCGAGTGGCCGGGCTGTGGCGACTGTGCCCCCGGTCAACACTGGTCAACGTGCCCGCCATGATTGCATCTACCCATGCTTTATCCGCTCTGCCCCCCCCCCCCCCAACCCTCCGCCCCGCCCCGCCCCGCCCCGCCCCGCCCCCAACCCTCCTTACCCCCTTTGCCTTATCCACATACGGACTATAGAAAACCAACCTAAGGACCAACTCACGCACCGAAGAAAACAAAAATTGAGCTTCTTCATTCTGTATTGGTTGCACATTTGTTTCGACTCTTCACAAATCAACCGTTCACTTAGTTGCATGGTCCGATGGTTTTGAGTTTCTGTCATTTTTCTGAGATGGGTATTTGAAAAGAAGAGAACAAAAAGTATATATATATATATTGTTTATATTTAGTTATTTTAGGTGGCCTAATCAATGACTTTTAAAATTTATACTTGTCGCTTCCTAGCCTGGTGCTCGGCATTAATGGGATAGGGCAAGGACTGGTTAGCTCACTGTCAGGAAAATGTGACTAAGTGGGATATCGCCATGAGTTCGCCGCACTGTCACAAGTGGGTACCCATCTTGATATGATCTTGGATGTTGCCAGGACGTAACAACTCCAACAGTAACATAACAATTACCCAACAAAATTATATTAAATCTGCAACGCGGTCGACTTGGAGAGAGAGTGGGCACTGCAGTAATGGAATGAAATTAGCACCCACCGACCCGCGGCGCCCCGGCTTTACAGGGCCGTCATGCCGGCGTGAGGCGTGTGTCGGGGGGGGGGGGGGGGAGCGGAGAGGTTCGGGGGGGGGGGGGGGGGCGTCAGGGGGCACTCAGCTCTTATACGTGTATCACAAACAGCTATTTGCCACCCACCAGGGCGTGGCGGTGCGGTACGGCGCGGGGCGGTGCGGCACGGCCCGGAGCCGACAATCCGCGCTAAAAGCGGGTGGAACTGAGAGAAGGGAATGGACGGGGACCGCGGGCGGGCAGCACCACGTGTACTATGTATGTGTGTACATGTGTGTACATACTTACTTACTTAATATATATAAAATATGATGTGCATAATGTACATGGTATACGTGGTATACATGGTATACATGGTACATGTGATATACACGATATACATGGTATACATGATATACATGATATACATTGTATATGTGATATACATGATATACATGGTACATGCGCTATACATGGTATATGTGTTATACATGGTATACATGGTTTACATAGTATAATGATATACATGATGTACATGATATACATGATATATGAGGTATTCATGGTATACATAGTATACATGATATACATAGTGTACATGATATGATATACTGGCATACATTATATACATGGTATGCATGGTATACATAGCATAAATAGTATACATAGTATACCTAGTATACATGATATGCATGATTACATGGTATACATAGTATACATGATATACATAGAATACATAATATTCATAATATACATATAATATCCATATATATCAAACATACATGTAGACATACATACACTCATATACATGTGTGCTTACATACTTATACATACATATCTATGTACATCCATACATAATATAGATACATATGTCCTTTCATACACATACATACATACACATGTAGGGCCACTTACGTACATCCATACATACATATATACACACATACATACACATACATACACACATACATCCATACATACACATATACATACACACATATACATCCATACTTACATACGTACACACATACATACATATATACATACACACATACATACATACATATACATACATCCATACATACAAACATACATACACACATATACATACATACATACACACATACATACACACATACATACGCATACATACACATACATACACATATACATGCATACACACATACATACATACACACATACATACTCATGCATACATACATACACACATACATACATACACACATATACATCCATACATACACACATACATACATACACACACTCTGCGTGTATTGTGGTCCCACGCAAGTGGCGCTGGCGTTGTAGGTTGTAGAACTAGAGGTTCTCGGAGAAATACATTATGTGTAATACTAATAGCTAGTAGAATAGCTGTGTGTGTCCATGGACTATAAATGGTCAAGTTGCCGAAACTTACCATTGTCTATAAGGTATAAATGATAATAGTGTCGAAGTAGAATATATGTAGTTAACAAGATTCAAATTCTGATGAGGGTGTGGGGTTTCGAAATTTGCTTTGTTGGTGGGTGGGGGAAGGAAGATCCTGTATTCAATTTTAGTGTCAGGCAATTAGACGTGCTTTGAAAGAGGCGCTGTTGTAAATTAGATAACACCTGAATTCAGCCTTTCCATTTAATTATAAATAATCCCAAAAAGAATGTGCTGAGGTGGATGGCAAGATTGTATCGCTGAATCTTGAATGGTCCCAGACTCTTTTCTCCACCGTACGTATAACCACAAATACAGTAAAACCTCCCGAACCCGCCTTCCCAGACCTCTTCACTATAATCAGATTATTGCTGGACTGTACTTTCTACAGGGTCTGTTTGACCCTCCCCACCC
The DNA here is from genome assembly GCA_030323885.1 of Branchipolynoe longqiensis. Taxonomy (NCBI): domain Eukaryota; kingdom Metazoa; phylum Annelida; class Polychaeta; order Phyllodocida; family Polynoidae; genus Branchipolynoe; species Branchipolynoe longqiensis. The sequence continues at coordinate 99,560,471 of CM059190.1, read as the reverse complement.
GCCCTCCCAGACCTCTTCACTATAATCACAGCATTGCTGGACTGTACTTTCTACAGCCCCATCCACCCACCCACCCTCCCAGACCTCTTCACTATAATCACAGTATTGCTGCACTGTACTTTCTACAGCCCCATCCACCCACCCACCCTCCCAGACCTCTTCACTATAATCACAGTATTGCTG
>CM059190.1:99425816-99559791 GCA_030323885.1 Branchipolynoe longqiensis | reverse complement strand
TGGTGTATTTTGGAGGCGAGTGAGGTAGAGCCGCTGTGCGCGTGTGTTGGCGGGGTTGCCAATATTTGAAAGTGAAAAACCGGAAGATCTGAAGGGATGTTATATTGGGGGAGTCTGGGGGTATTCCCCCGGAAAAATGTTTAAATCTTAGATGCTCTGGTGTATTTTGGAGGCGAGTGAGGTAGAGCCGCTGTGTGCGTGTGTTGGCGGGGTTGCCAATATTTGAAAATGAAAAACCGGTAGATCTGAAGCGATGTTATATTGGGGGAGTCTGGGGGTATTCCCCCGGAAAAATGTTTAAATCTTAGATGCTCTGGTGTATTTTGGAGGCGAGTGAGGTAGAGCCGCTGTGTGCGTGTTAGCGGGGTTGCCAACATTTGAAAATGAAAAACCGGAAGATCTGAAGGGATGTTATATTGGGGGAGTCTGGGGGTATTCCCCCAGAAAAATGCTTAAATCTTAGATGCTCTGGTGTATTTGAGGCAAGTGAGGTAGAGCCGCTGTGCGCGTGTGTTGGCGGGGTTGCCAATATTTGAAAATGAAAAACCGGAAGATCTGAACGGATGTTATATTGAGTGAGTCTGGGGGTATTCCTCCAGGAAAATGTAAAATCTTAGATGCTCTGGTGTATTTTGGAGGCGAGTGAGGTAGAGCCGCTGTGTGCATGTTGGCGGGGTTGCCAACATTTGAAAATGAAAAACCGGAAGATCTGAAGGGATGTTATAATGGGGGATTCTGGGGGTATTCCCCCAGAAAAATTTTAAAATCTTAGATGCTCTGGTGTATTTTGGAGGCGAGTGAGGTAGAGCCGCTGTGCGCATGTGTTGGCGGGGTTGCCAACATTTGAAAATGAAAAACCGGAAGATCTGAAGCGATGTTATATTGGGGGAGTCTGGGGGTATTCCCCCGGAAAAATGTTTAAATCTTAGATGCTCTGGTGTATTTTGGAGGCGAGTGAGGTAGAGCCGCTGTGCGCATTTGTTGGCGGGGTTGCCAACATTTGAAAATGAAAAACCGGAAGATCTGAAGGGATGTTATATTGGGCGAGTGTGGGGGTATTCCCCCAGAAAAATGTTAAAATCTTATATGCTCTGGTGTATTTTGGAAACAATAATTTGTAGTATAAAACCGGAAGATCGGCATAAGGTGATGATGGGGACATAAAATATCGCACATCTTACGGCAAAACCGTAAGGGTTGGCAACTCTTGTGTTGGGCGTGTGCTTGGAACGAGTGAATAGAGTGAATGTGAATTAGGCAGGTCTCTCAACCCCCCCCCCCCTCACATGTAACATAACTGGTGGCCTGTTGCCGAACGAAGCTATTTACCGGCACCCTTGGTATGAAGGCCTAATTTACACTGGCTCGTATTAAAGTCAGGCAATTATTCACATGCGAAACGGCTTATTTGCACACCTCCGTGTAAATGTAATATAAGCAATTGTCAACGTGAGAAATAGCTTATTTGCACAGATTAGTGTAAATGTAGTTGAAGCAATTATTAACATGAGAAGCAGCTTATTTGCACACATTAGTGTAAATTTAGTTTAAGCAATTGTTAATAGGAGAAGCAGCTGATTTGCACACATTAGTGTAAATCTAGTTTAAGCAATTATTAACATGAGAAGCAGCTGATTTGCACACATTAGTGTATATCTAGTTTAAGCAATTATTAACATGAGAAGCAGCTTATTTGCACACATTAGTGTATATCTAGTTGAAGCAATTATTAACATGAGAAGCAGCTTATGTGCACACATTAGTGTAAATCTAGTTGAAGCAATTGTGAACGTACACGGGAGACTGGATATATGGCTGGTGGGTGTGGGGGTGGAGGGGTGTTGAATATCGAGGAAACCTGGGATATGTGTTATACATATACTATATAATTTGACAAGACCAAATGAGTTGAGCGTTCGTCCCCTGTTTCGGGAGCTCGGAAGATCCGAACCCATGAGTATGTGTGTTTGAACCCTGGTCGAGTCAAACCGATGACTTAAAAAGTGATACGTGTCGCTTCCTAGCCTCGCGCTCGGCATTTCTAGGATATGGCAAGGATTGGTTTGCTCAGTGTCAGGATAATCTGACTGAGTGGGATATCAGGTCATGGTGCTGGTGGCCTGATTTCCCAGTGGGGCAGCACTATAAAGTCACAATGAGTGCACACTGTCACAAGTCGGTACCCGTCCTGATATGACCTTAGATGTTGCTAGGACGTAAAACAACAAACAAACTATATAATTTATTATGCGAATATAAATAACGGCGCCCTATATACATCGCACTGCGGGTACGAATCTATTATACCGCTGTACAGAACCGTTGCAACTGGCCTCGACACGCATCACTGGGGCCACATGCGTGCCGTTCCGCTCCAATGGCGCCCAACCATTCCCTTCCTACTCCTAGTTGGTGAATGGTTGCATGTGCACATATAAAGAACCATGCTCATACAATACATGCACCCATTAAAGTGCACATGAGGCTCACATGAGAATTTAGAATTCACCAAGCCGGCCGCTTTGGGATTGAGTAGGTCTAAAGCTAAGATTCCATATATGCAGTATGCGGCATTCACATTCGCATTCGCACTCGCACCGTTGAGCGATCCACTTTGCCTCATTCGCATTTGTGTCCGGACATATGGAAGCAACACCGTGCACTTACATGCTTTTCCATTTGTTGCATTCGCATTTCGCATATATGGAATCTTAGCTTTAAGCTAAGATTACATATGCGCGGTATGCGAATGCGACAAAAAATGGAAAAGCATAAAAATGCACAGTGGTCCTTCCAGATGTTCGGATGTGAATGCGAATATGAATGGGAATGCGAATTAAGCAAGTGAATCGCTTAATGGATCGATCGTGAATGCGAATGCGAATGCGAATGCAAATGCTGCTCCATTTACCATAGAGAAAAGAGGAACTTTGACTTTCCTATACAGATTTGAAGCAAGAAAGACCGAAAATGGGATGCCGCATGCCGCGCATGTATTCGCATGCTGCATACCGCATACAGTAAAACCTCTCCAACCGACCACCTCTGCAGATCGACCACTCCCCTATATCGATCGCTTTATTTGGGTCCCAACAATACCATTGTAATCATATTCTACCTCCCTAAGCCGGCCACCTCCCTAAATGGATCAGTTAAAGTCGGTCCCAAGGTCGGTCGATTTAGAGAGGTTTTACTGTACAGTATAACCCCGTTAAACCAAACTTGAAGGGACCCTTTGTTTTTTTTGTTTTTTTATTGAGTCTGTATTTATACTGTCCATAGCATATAAGCCTGGGTATTCAGGCTTGTTTTCAATGCTGGCCAGATTTTGTGTTGGTGTTATCTTATCACACAGTAGCTGTTGATAAGGTATTTGATTGCCTGCATTTCAGTAGCAGATAGATAGTTGGTTGAATTAACCAATCATTGGTTTAACCGAGCTTTGGCTTCGACTTTGACTTGGCTTTGGCAAAAACGCAGGTGCATTATGAATGCAATATACAATGTATGTGGACACTTTGATTATTGTTTTTTTAATGTATATATATATATATACAGTATAACCCAGTTAAACCAAGTTCAGTTAAACCAAACGATCAGTTAATCCAAACTTTTTTCGCCAGTCCGGCAAAATACTACCGCTTATCATAAAAAAAAGTCTCAGATGACCTTATAACCACATGAAAGTTTGGTTTAACCATACCGGAAGTGGCCTGGGCCCAACAATTTTGTTTGGATTAACCAATAGCTTGGATTAACCAACTTTGGTTTAACCAACTTTTTCATATGATAAATGGTAGTATTTTGCGGGGCCGCCGAAAAAGGTTAGGATTAACCGATCGTTTGGTTTAACGGAGCTTGGTTTAACAGGGTTGTACTGTATGTATATGGAATGTTACTTTAAAATTAAAATGCCTGTCACACTATGCCGGATTGAGCAACAGACAGAATTGTCTAGTCCGGTGGTGTTGGGGCATGATAGTATCAAAATGTACTAAAATGTGTCAAAATGTTGCGATATCAGGTCAAAGGACGCCGGACGAACGGACATGAAATGGTCATGAAACGGACGGTAAGCAGACTAAACGGACTCAAACCGGACAAGAAACGTCCAAGTTTTGTGCATGTTCAAAACTTCTAACGGATCGGGCCGGATATCAACGGATATGCAAGGGATATGCAACGGACACAAACCAGACTTTGCCAGATATCAACGGACTTCGGTTTCTTTCCGCTTCCCCGATGCGGCGAGGTGTGACAGCCGCTTTACCCTGTGACTTGGGCTCTAGGTGCGTGTCCGTACGTCACGTATGCATGGTACTCGGCTAATAATACCATATCTGCTCCCACGTCCTCTCCCCCTCCCTCCACCCCCACCCCAACCCCTCGTGACATATGATCAATGGCTATTGACGTCATCGATCTCACCTCGGAGGCACGAAAGTCCCCGGAACAAGCCGGCCGACAGACCTCCGGTAATGCCGCCAGTCGGCGCCCTCTCCGGGCCACAAAACGCCCCGCCCCGCCACGCTCGGCCAGCCCCCGCCCCGCCCCGCCCGGCCACAACAGGCCCCCACCCCGCCCCGCACCCTCTCCAGGCCACAACACGCCCGGCCAGCCCCGCCCCGCCCCAACCTGCCCTGCCACAACAGGCCCCGCCCCGCCCCGGCTCGCCCCGGGCCCTCTCCCGGCCACAACAAGCCCGGCTAGCCCCCCACAATATGCCCCGCCCAGCGCCCTCTGCCGGCCCCGCCACGCCCGGCCAGCCCCGCCCGGCCACAACACGCCCCGCCCCGCGCCCTCTCCCGGCAACAACACGCCCAGCCAGTCCCGCCCACTCTCCCGGCCAGCCCCGGCCCGCCCGGCGCCCGGCCACAATACGCCCCGCGCCCTGTCCCGGCCACAACACGCCCCGCCCCCCCCCGCCCCCGCCAGGCCAGCCGTGTGTGTGCACGCTGGTGTGCTTAGTTGTACTTGTAGACCGGTCCCCGCTACAAATAGCAGGCGGGTGGTAACTACTGAGCTGGTTGATGAAGGTCACATGGGTGTGGGCGGCATGTGTTGAGGCATGAGTTGAGTGTATGTGTATGTGTATGTGTATGTGTATGTGTATGTATATGTACATATATGTTTATTGTGTGCATGCTTTTTTATATTGTTGCTTTTTTCTTTCTTGAAAATTGTATACTGACTATCGTGAATAAGCCTAAATAGTCTTCTTTTCACAATTAGACAGTTAGTCGATAGAAAGGCCGAGCCGACACTTTCACAGCCCGAAGGGATTTTTACCCCCCCACAGCACATAGACATGGCATAAGAGAAACTAGCCTTTGATGATCCTGTAAGTTATACACAGCAGTGGAAATGCAAATTTGCAGAGTGATGGCATGGGGAATCCAAAGAGCGACCTTCAGATTAGGAGTCTGACCTAGACAAAAAAACAGACACTCTAACCACTCCACCAATGATAACACCACCTATCGCTTGCTGAGTAAATGGTTGGTTGTTGGAGTTTTATGTCCTGTCAACATCTACGGTCATATCAGGACGGGCACCGACTTGTGACTGTGCACTCATGGCAACTTCATAGTGCTGCCCCACTGGGAGACCAGGCTGCCAACACCATCACCTGATATCCCACCCAGTCACATTATCCTGACACCGAGCCAAACATTCCTTGCCCTAGCCTATTAATGCCAAGCGCCTGGCTGCGATGTGACAAGTATCAATTTGCAACTTAAGTCATCAGTTAGACTCCACCATGGTTCGATCCCGTGGCCACATCTGGTAATGGCAATGGCATCACGGCTGTACAACAAACCCAGTTCAATGTGACACCCAATCAATACCGCAAACCTCAAACCGCCAACATGCGTGCACAGTTACCTGGTGAAAACCTCAATTTCCAATCAATTCCCAATCAATTCCCAAACTGCCACTCACTGTATGCATTAGCAGCCAGCAAGCACCGGGCACCCGGCTCGCCTCGCTGCCCGCCATTGTTTGAGGCCGCAACGCGTGGGAGTCGACCGAGTTCGATTTTCATGCACACGAGTTGTAAATTTAGGGAAGCTGTTGTACGGTGCTCTGAGCTGCTCGGAGAAACTCGGAGCTGCTCAACGCCAACACAACCCGCCATGACGACCAGACTACACTCCATGCAGAATGCGCGCGCGCGTGTGTGTGTGTGTGTATGTATGTGTGTATGTATGTGTGTATGTATGTGTGTATGTATGTGTGTATGTATGTGTGTATGTATGTATGTGTGTATGTATGTGTGTATGTATGTGTGTATGTGTGTATGTGTGTATGTATGTATGTATGTATGTATGTACGTACGTACGCACGCACGCATGCATGCACGCATGCATGCATGCATGCATGCATGCATGCATGCATGCAAGGTGAAGCCATTCAGAGAAATTAACTATTGGTAACCAACCAATTATCCGATCGACAAACTCAGAGGTTTGGGGGATGTGGGAGAATGCTTACAAATAGAGAAAGAATGCACGCAGTAGTTAGCTACACAACTACTGCTGTCATTAGACTTAACCGTTATGGGCAGAATAAATACACCCATCACAAAACAAAATGTATGTGTGTATGTGTGTGTGTGTGTGTTTGTGTAAACAAATGACTAGCACAATATAAAACACGCATTAGCAGGTACATTAAAGCTGTATAATCCGATGGAAACATCAAATTTTCAAAACCAAAACAATTATCTACATTTCATTCTACATCTCTAATTTTACCAGACGGGATAGCCGAATCAGTTGAGCGTTCGTCTCCGGTTTTGATGGGTTGAGGGATTCGAACCCCCGGGTTCGAATCCTGGTTGAGTGAAAACAATGACCTAAACATTTATAGTTGTTGCATCCTAGCCAAGCGCTCAGCATCAATAGGATAGGGCACAGACTGGTTGGCTCAGTGTCAGGATAATGTGACTGAGTGAGATATTGGGTCATGGTGCCAGTGCCCTGATTTCCCAGTGGGACAGCACTATAAAGTCGCCATGGGTGCGCACTGTCACAAGTCGGTACCCACCCTCATATGACCTTATATGTTGCCAGGATGTAAAACTCCAACAACCAACCACTGCATTCATGAACGGTTTAATTGAATCCCTTCTCCATCTATACACACACACACACACATCCTACACACACACACACACATCCTACACACACACATAAACCCACTGCCCTCTCCATAATTGCCCCCCCCCCCCTTCAAGACACCCCCCCTCCCTCCTGTATCCTCATTTGAATAAAGCCAATCCACTACTAACATCCCCCCCCCCCCCCCCCCCCCGTGCACAGAACTACTAAATATCCCAAAATGCACTAAAAGCCCCCAAAAGGTGGCATTTATTAGACGTTCACCTTTATTATGAGACGTCAACGGACCGACGACAAATCGGGCCGGCGGGGTGTGGCTGAATAAGGGCCGGCCAAAGTGGACATTTCAGTGTCCTTTTATGGACCTTGTTCAATCTGCACCCCAATGCACTGACCTTGTCAGCAAATGCACCTAGTGCAGCTACACCTCTCGCCCTACAGACACTACGCCCTTTAAAATTAGTCAACAATTTACTTCACTGCAAAGAAACCTCAGAATATATTATATATATTATTAGTAGTAGTATGGAACTCCCAACATCTCCCGACCAGCCACTGCAGGGACAAATAGTTTTGCGCCTGTCTTGACATGTTCTTGCCGGTGTGAAACCTCTATTTGCTCCCCGAGAGAGTGCCGCTGGTAACTTGCAAAAGCCAGAAGCACCTCAATGTGACATTAAGACTGACTCATGGACGCAACTCTCACAGCAGAGAGCTAAATGGAGAGCGGCAGTCAAGTAATGAAAGCAGTCTTTGTCGCATCGCAATCGACAGCATGATGATAATGATGATGATGATTAATTCACATTATTAAATTTATTATCATTTTAGCGCAAGTTATAGTTATTTTAGTGTAAGTTATCATCATAACTATCATGATCATTATTTCAGTACTTCATCATCACCACCAGATCAGCGATGAAAGTGGCCTCTAGCAAAAATTGCAGAAATCAAGCCGAGATTATTACACCGGCGGCGAATTTCCGCGAAAACGCGGATTTCCCCCCATGGGATTAGTACTGACAGGGAATCGTGAAAAAAATGATGGAAGTCAGATTTCAACTATCCTTGTCGTGCCTATATTATCGCCCATATCCAACTCGTTTTTGCTTGGGTTTTATGTTCTACCAACATCTAAGGTCATATATAAGAATGGGATTCGAACTCAATCGTTGTCATATACATCCAGATTCCGTGGTATTGTGTTTAAAGTTAATCGGTAGATATAAAAAAATCGCGGAAATTCGCGAAATTGCAAAGATCTTTCATCCCTGGAAGATGTATATTCAATGTGCCTGAGTCCGGGAGCAGTTGGTGATAAGGACAAACTAGGTAACCGCCAAGCCGAGCCCAATGGCTGCCATCAGCAGCCTACCTGGGCGCCCTCTCTCGGTGGAAACAGGTCCCCCGAGTAGCCGCTAATAGGCAGCAGGACGCCTCCAAAAATTCAATTACACCATCACAGACAGCACTCCATTGCAGGCATTCACTTCGCTTGGCGAACTCTCTTCTCGTTACTGACATGGCTACTGGTACTGTTACTCCATAGCCTGGCGCTCGGCATTACCAGGATAGGACAAGGACCGGTTAACACAGTATCAGGATAACGTGAATGTGTGTGATACCAGGCCAAGGTCTCCCAGTGGGGCAGCACTATAAAGTCGCCATGACTGCGCACTGTCAGTCACAAGCCGGTACTCGCCCTGATATGACCTTAGATGTTGCTAGGACTTAAAACTCTAACAACCAACTAACCTATCAGGAATCTGAAGACGTATATTCCACATGTGAGGTCTCCAGGAGCAGTTGGTGATAAGCACAAACTAGGTAATCGCCAAGCCGAGCCCAATGGCTGCCGTCAGCAGCCTACCTGGGCACCCTCTCTCGGTGGAAGCAAGTCCCCTGAGTGGCCGCTAATAGACAGCAGGAATCCTCCAAAATATTCAATTACACCATCACAGACAGAACTCCATTGCAGGCGTTCACTTCGCTTGGCGAACTCTTTTCTCGTTCCAGACGCGCCATCGACTCAGCTTTCAACTCAATTTGCAATCCGAGGCTCGCCGTAGAAACTAGCTTTTGCCCCTTCTTTCTTTGGGGTGATGTGGGGGGTTCGTGATGGTTGGTTGGTTGGTTGGTTGTTGGAATGTTATGTCCTAGCAAGAACATCTAAGGTCATATCAGGATGGGTACAACTTGTGACAGTACGCACTCATGGTGACTTTATAGTGGTACCCCACTGGGAGACCAGACTGCTAGCACCATGACCCAATATCCCACCCGTTCACATTATCATGACACTGAGCTAACCAGTTATTGCTATATCCTATTAATGCTGAGTGCCAAGCTAGGAAGCAACATGTATCAATTTTATAAGTCATTGGTTTGACTCGATTGGGAATTGAACTCCCCATCTCCCACACAGGAGGCCTGCGCTCAGCCGATCCGGCCACCGCTAGCTAACTAGTCCTTGCACTATCCTCATCGAGCGCCAAGCTAGGAAGCAACAAGTGTAAATTTTATAAGTCATTCATTTGACTCGACTGGGAACCCAACTCCCGGCGCTCTACCCATTCAGCCACCGCGTCCAGTGAGTGGGGCGGGGAGGAGGAGGAGGAGGGAGGGGGAGGGGGGGGGGAGGAGGGAGGAGGGAGGAGGGGAGGAGGTGAGGTAGGGAGGGATGAGGAGGAGTGAGGAGGAGGGGGAGGGAGCGAGGAGGAGGGGAGGAGAAAGCGGGTGGAGAAGAAGGAGGTTGGAGTACGAGAAGGTGGAGGAGGGAGAGGAGGAGGAGTAGGGAGGAGGGAGGGAGGAGGGAGGAGGGAGGGGAGGAGGAGGGGAGGAGGGGAGAAGAGGGGGGAGGGAGGAGGGAGGGGAGGAGGGAGAGGGAGGAGGGGGAGGGAGGGAGGGGGAAGAGGGAGGAAGGAGGTGGTGGTGGAGGAGGAGGAGGAGAATGAGGAGGAGGAGGAGGAGGAGGAGGTGGTGGTGGTAGAGGAGGAGGAGGAGGAGGAGGAGGATGAGGAGAAGGAGGTGGAGGAGGAGGGTGAGGGGTCGTCGGAGGCTTAGTGGTACTGATTGCTAGAGAATTATCACCTGGGGTAAGAGCCCCCAGGGCCCCATCTTGCTGACACCCACCCTCTTATCACTCTCACCCCAACCCACCTTATTTATCAACCCATGCACCCACTGTCCAATCAGGTGCCTCCTCACAAACCGGCGTCGGCCGGTGTGATTAACACATTCCCATGTGTGTCACCAATATATGTCATGCTCTTATTTGGTGACCAAATTAAGCGACACCCTAGAAAAGGAGGACTTGCTATACAGTTAAACCTCTCTAACCGACCAGCTCCATAGATTGACCACTCCCCTATAGCGATCGCTTTAATTGGGTCCCAAACGATCGCCCATACACTACCATTGTAATGATAAAAAAAAGACTTCCCTAAAATAGGGTAAAACCTCGCTAAATCGACCGACCATGGTCCCGACTTTAAGCGGTCCATTCAGGGAGGTGGTCGGTTTAGAGAGTTAGAATATCCTTACAATGGTATTGTTATATATATGTGAATTCTCCACCTCTTTAAAGGCCCTGTCACACATCACCGGATTGGGGGAAACGGAAAGAAACCAAATAAAGTCTGGTTTGTGTCCGTACAAGTTTTGAACATGTACAAAACTAGGAACGGATGCCGCTGGATTGATGTCTACGGTTCTTGTCCGGTTTGAGTTTGTTTCGTCCGTTGGCTATCCATTCATGTCCGTTTCATGTCCGTTCGTCCAGTGGCCATTGACCCGATAGCACAACATTTTGACACATTTTAATACATTTTGATACTTTACACGCCCAAACACCATCGGACTAGACAATACTGTCCGTTGCTCAATCCGGTGAGGTGTGACAGCCGCTCTAAACATGTATAAAACAAGTAGGTTGAACTGGCGACTCGTTTGGCAGTAGGTTTGACGCGGTAGACGACACGTAAATGTGCCCTAGACATGATGGGTCCCCTGTCGGCTGTGGTAGGGAGAGGCCAATTGCCCCACTGCACGTCGTAAAGGGCAACTCTGAGGGACTGGCACCGCCTTAAGTAGAACTAATCATGACAAAGTCTCGGACACCTAAAGGGCTCAAAGCTGGGGTAATAATGATGATAACGATGACAGATTATTGGGGTTTACGTCCTGGAAACATCAAAGGTCATATCTGCGACGGGTACCGTCTTGGGACAGTGCTTAATAGTGCTGACCCATTGGGAGACCAGGCTGCTGGGGTTATTTGTTTGGTGTTGTTTTAGGTCTTAGTAACATCTAAGGTCATGTCAGGAGGGGAACCGACTTGTGACAGTGGGCACTCATGGCGACTTTATAGTGCTGATCCACTAGGAGACTAGGCTGCTGCGCCCATGAGCTGATATCCTACTCAGTCAGATTATCCTGATCTTGAGCTAACCAGTCCTTGCCCTATCCTAGTAATGCCTTACTCTATTTGAAGTTGATAGACTTTAACCGGAATGCACAACAGTGAATTCTATTTCACAGAAAACAACTAACATGGATTTGTCGGTTTTTTCGCCCTGAACCCTTCAATTGTATTCTGATTGTTTTGAGCATCGATCATTTTTCTGGGATAAATATATTGAATCGATTGTTATAATCTACCTTACTTTAGTTTGCGCTAACTTTTATTTTAAATGACTAACTTTGGAGATATTTGAAGCGCAAGAATGCCAAATTAATTTTGGCAAGGACGCCATCGGCTTATGCAGTAATATATTATATTAAATTGACTCATTATGCCCTTATATGTGGCACCAAATGCTTAATAAGTGCAACAGTATCTAAGGTAGATATGTAGGATCAAATCTAAATAAATGTTTTGGTTTTGAAAATCTGATGCCTCATTGGACAATGCCACTTTAAGTTGAATAAACTTTATAAATGTATCAGTATCTAAGGTAGATATGTAGAATCAAATCTATATAATTGTTTTGGTTTTGAAAATGTGATGCATCATTGGACTATGCAACTTTAGTTTGTTGTTTGCTTGTTGTTGTTTTGCGTCATAGCAATATCTAAGGTCATATCAGGACGGGTACTGACTTTTAATAGTGCGCACTCATGGCAACTTTATAGTGCTGCCCCACTGAGAGACCAGGCCACCAGCACCATGACCTGATATCCCACTCAGACACATTATCCTAACACTGAGCCAACTGAATCCCTGCCCTATCCTAATAATGCCAAGCTGTGGCTAGGAAGCGACAAGCATACATCTTTAAGTCATATGTTTGACTTGACCAGGGTTCGAAGCCATAAACCCATGGGTTTAGGATCCCCCGATCTCCCAAAACAGTAGACGGATGCTCAACTCATTCGGCCATTCCGTCTGGTCTAACTTTAAGACGGGATGGCCAAATGAGTTAGAGCATCAGTCTCCTGTGTTGGTAGATCGTGGAATCGAACCCTGGTCCAGTCAAACCAATGACGTACAAATTTATACTTATCGCTTCCTAGCCAGGCGCTTAGCATTATTAGGATAGGGCAAGGAGCAGTGGAATGAGGAAGACCAATCTTCCGTGATTGAAATTTCCCCTGCTTAAACTAATGGGAAAAAAAAGAAAAAAGTTGGATAAACCGAACCCCCCTCCCCCGAACATCCGCCCAATCTACTCACTGCACTGGCACTTACCACTTACCACCTATCGTGTCACAGCCCTCAGCTCAGCCTCTTCACACTGACAGTCTGCAGTGGCAATCCTCCGAACGTTAATTGCCCTGGGAGCCTCAATTAGACTTCACCTCTCAGAGCGATAACACTTCGCACCCCATTCCTCCCGGGCCTTGTCCCTGATGGAGGCAAGGACAATGATCCTGATGGACGCAAGGACAATGACCCTCCATTATCCAGGTCGAATCGGTAGGGCGCAGCCCTCACGTGTGGAAGGTCAGGAGTTCATGTTCGTGTCCAGGTCGAGTCAAACCAATGACTTTAAAATTGGTACTTGTCACTTCCTAGCCTGGCACTCGGCATTAATAGGATAGGGCAGGGACTGGTTAGTTCAGTGTCGGGATAATGTGACTGAGTGGGATATCGGGTCATAGTGCTGGCAGCCTGATTTCCCAGTGGGGCGGCACTATAAAGTCAGCATGAGTGTGCACTGTCACAAGTCGGTACCCATCCTGATATGACCTTAGATGTTGCCAACAAACTAACATATAATGCTTCCCCACTGGGAAATCAGGCCGCTGGCACCATGACCCCCATATCCCTCTTAAGGGCGCATTCCTTACACGTGGTATGCGGTATGCGAATGCAAATGCGAATGCGACAAAAAATCGAAACGCCTTGAAGCCTATGGGCTACATTCCTTACACGCGGTATGCGGCATGCGGTATGTGTCAACTCGATCAGTCCCTGTAGCGATCGGTGCGGCATGTGGCACGCGGTGTGCGAATAGAAACATCAGTCGCACCTGTCCATTAGTTTTAGACGAGGAGAGGCGACTGAGAATTACGGAATGGTCACACACAAGGGTGCTGAGGGGAAACATATGGTAGTTGTGGTGGTGGGGGTTCGGGTTGGTAAAAATGCTACCAGAGCCACAAAAATATGAATACCTATCTATAATTTGGTAATTATAAAGGTAGGAAACCCCATGTGACGTACTAAGAGGTACATAGATATAAATGCAATATTAGGTCATATACAGTGCAGTATTGAGTATACTTGTTTATTTTGATTTTGTAAATATAGCCAGTCGTGTGACGCATGCCGCGTGTAAAGAATCATGCCATTCGCATACCGCATGCCGCATACCGCGTGTAAGGAATCCGCCCTTTAGTCAGATTATCCTGACACTGAGCTAACCAGTCCTTGCCCTCCATTCCCTATTAATACCGAATGCCAGGCTAGGAAGTGACAAGTGTCAATTTTATAATTTATTGGCTTGACTCGACTGGGAACCAAAACCCTGACCTTCCGCACGCGAAGCACGCGCTCTACCAATTAGGCCACCGTGCCTGGTGTAGTAAGTACAAAACACTACCCCACAAAAATCATCCAGGTCACCAGCCTCCATCGGCCACCGACCTCTACTCACACCCCCCACCTCTACCCCCACCCCCACATCCACACCCTGGAGTAGGTTTTCTCGACGTCTGCCAAGTAAACGAGGAAGTAGTCTCACAAACAAGCGTGAATCGAGGCGGCTGCAGCAGCATTTCCGCGACAATGTTTTTAAAATTTATACTTGTATGAAAATACAATTTCACCACACACACACACACACACACACACACACACACACACACACACACACACACAAAACGCTCATAACATTTTAAATGTCTAAAAACATGTATAACCAACAATATGGTTGGTTGTTGGAGTTTTACGTCCTGGCAACATATAAGGTCATATCAGGATGGGTAGCGACTTGTGACAGTGCACACTCATGGCTACTTTATAGTGCTGCTCCCTTTGGGAGACTTGGCCACCAGCACCATGCCCTGATATCCCACTCAGTCACATTATCCCAACACTGAGCTGACCAGTCCTTGCCCTATCCTAATAATGCCGAGTGCCTGGTTAGGAAGTGACAGGTATTTATTTATCTTAAATGGCTACGTTTTGAGATATTTTAAGTGCAAACATGCAAAATTAGTTTTGACAAGCACGTCAAAAGTCTGACATCATAGGTTTATGTGGTAATAGATTCTATTAAATTGGCTCAGTATTCCATTCTAATGTGGCAATATATGCTTAATAAATGCATCAGTATATAAGTTAGATATGTCGAATCAATTCTAGATAATTGCTTTGGTTTTGACAAGTTGACGCTTCATGGGACTATGCAGCTTTAAAGCACATTCCCCTCGATAGCGCCAAGAAGAAGAGGTAGTCCCCCACCATCACCCCATCATGGTAGTCAGTGTGTGTGTGTGGGGGGGGGGGGGGTAGGCTGGCGCTAATAAGGTCCTATTACTGTCAGGAGTCGCCACAGCACAATGCCCACCCAACATAGCTACCCCACTACCCACTCAGGCCTTACATACCAGGCAGCAGTGCAGCACCCTATCTTACAGTGATATATTTAACCAGATACCATGGCACTAACTACGCATATAACCAGATGTCATGGCACTAACTATGCATATAACCAGATACCATGGCACTAATTACGCATATAACCAGATATCATGGCACTAACTACATATATAACCAGATACCATGGTACTAACTACGCATATAACCAGATGCCATGGCACTAACCATGTATACAACCAGATACCATGGACTAAGCAGATACATACCCAAATACCATGGCACAAACCACATACATAACCAGATACCATAGCATTAATTATATATATATATATATATATATATATATATATATATATATATATATAGCCAGATACCTTGGCACTAACCATGTATCTAACCAGATACCATGGTACTAACTAAATATATAACCAGATACATTGGCACTAACTACACATATAACCAGATACCATGGCACACACCACGTATATAACCAGATACAATGGCACTAACCATGTATACCATGGCACTAACTATGTATATAACCAGATCCCATGGCACTAACAACATGTATAACCAGATACCTTGGCACTAACCACATATATAACCAGATACCATGGCACACACCACATATTTAACCAAATACCATGGCACTAACCAAATAAATAGTGAAATAACATGACACAAACCGAATATAAAACCAAGTACATTGGTACAAGCCCCATATATAATAACATATTATGTCACAAGCCAAATGAATACTGAAATGTCATGTCATGAGGCAAATACACATGGAAAGACTATGGCAGAAGTCAAATACATCCCAGACTATCATTGAACAAGCTAAACAATACATAATGAAATGCAATGACACAAGTCAAAAATACATAGCGTCATTCCATGCAACCACTAGCCTTCCTTTCACCTTATTCAAACTGAGCGAGGAGTAAGAATAGCTGATGGAGTGTGATGTTCCAATCAATAAGTACACCCCCCCCCCCCCACCGCCTGTCTGACATGTCAACCATGGCTGCTGACGGGCGTGGTGGCCGAATTGGTAGAGCGCAGACCGGAAGGTCGGGAGTTCGATTCCCGGTCGAGTCAAACCAATGACTTACAAAATTGGTACTTGTCGCTTCCTAGCCTCGTGCTCAGCATTAATAATGGCAAGGGCTGGGATAATGTGACTGGGTGGGATATCACTTGAGGCCTGATTTCTCAGTGGGGCAGCATTAGAAAGTCGCCATAAGTGTGCACTGTCACAAGTCAGTTCCCGCCCCGATATGACCATAGATGTTGCCAGCACGTAAAACTCCAGCAACCAATCATGGCTGCTAGATCATGAGTTTCCAGAATGCAGCCATAGAAGTTTTCAGAATCTACTCTCAGGAAATTGATTTTGGGAACTTTCTAGAATATCCCCCCCATTCGCACCATGCTCATACCGGTTTCACGTAAACAACATATCAGTTCTCGTCAGGATTTTGGTGTGCATTGATGGAATTTGCATAATGGACATTCAAGATGATCACTTGATCTTCACCCATCTAATATTTATAGATAAATTCATTTATTCACCGGAAATGGTTCAGCGCCGAGACATTGCTCTTCAAGTCATCTAATATTGACTAGAGCTTTCCACACGTCTTTGTTGACAACTGACTTGAAGAAGAAAAATAAAAAAAGAAGGGGAAAAAATGGTAGGAGAATTGGAATAGTATGCCAGAAAAGAACAGATGGGATACATGATATTCAATTGAATAATATTTACATAATAGAATGGATATATTATTCAAGTTTGACTTGGTGTGCTGTATAATATGTGTGCGCGTGTGTGTAATATATATATATATCGAATACAGATATACCGCTGTTGTGTATCCCCGTATTCACTGCACCTGCATAATACCCCACTCTCCTGGTACCACCTGTGGTAGTTCTTTCCAATAAATACTATTGTACTGTGCCACCACTCGTCGCTGACAATTGTCCGTTGACGACAATAGCTATACTATGTGTATGCACATTTGGAATTTGATATATAATACCAAATAAGCATACAAATAAGGATCAACATACATATATATATATATATCATCATCATCATCATCATCATCATGCTGTCGGTCATGATGCGACAAAGACTGCTTTCATTACTTGACTGTCGCTCTCCATTTAGCTCTCCATGCGGTTGTACATTTCATGAAAGCTGCCTGCAAAAGTGTTGAAGTGCTGCTGGCTTTTGCAAGTTACCAGCGGCACTCTCTCGGGGAGCAAATATAGGTCTCACACTGGCAAAAACATGTCCAGACAGGCGCAAAACTATTTGACCCTGCAGTGGCATGTCAGGAGATGTTGGGAGTTCCATACATCAACCGCCCTTAATGCTGCAACAGTGACATGGTTTTCTGTTTAGGGTTTGCTCCCTTAGCCTTCGGTTCTGTCAAGAACCTGTACCACAAGGCAGTGGTTTACAACTCTGCAGGGCAGGGGCGTCAAACTCCCTGAGGTATTGTAATGCCTGCATACTGTGTATATATATATTATATATATGTTTACCAATATACAGACAAAGAAACTTATTTATTTTGGCCACATCATTCATCAGAGTTCAATATACCGTACATTGTTGGAAGGGAAGGTGAATGGCAGCAGAGGGAGAGGGAGACCAAGAACATCATGGTTTACAAATATTTCACAGTGGACAGGCTTGAATTATTCACAGTCTAACAGAACAGCACACCATCGGGACAAGTGGAGAACCATTGCATCAAACCCTCGACTAGAGGACGGAACTATTGATTGATTGATCTCTGTGACTAGCTGTAAGCTCAGGTGGTGACCTTACAGTGGTTTACAACTCTGCAGGGCAGGGGCGTCAAACTCCCTGAGGTATTGCAATGCCTGCATACTGTGTATATATATTATATATTATATATATATATATATATATATATATATATGTATATGTATATATATATATATATATATATATATTTAAATGAAGATATATATATATGTATATATATCTTCATTTAAATGGTCTATAGTCTTTTTTCAGGTTAGATATCTCTGTGACTAGCTGTAAGCTCAGGTGGTGACCTTACAACAATATACCAGTTTAACCTGTCTTGCACATAGCTCGAAATTGTAAATTAAGGTTGACATGCATGTTCATATCTATGGAATAGTGCCTAACGAAAGGTAGCCTTAAATTTTTTAATTAATGTTAATCCTGACAGTGTGCAAACCAGTCCTTGACCTATGCTACGAATGCCGAACACCAGGCTAGGTAGCGACAATTGCCAATTATGTAAGCCATTGATTTGACTTGGCTGGAATTCTTGTGTGTTGTTTGTTGGAGGTTTATGTCCTGCCCACATCTGAGTTCATATCAGGACGGAGGCCGGGATTCTAACTCCCGACCTTCCGCACAGGAAGCCCGCGCTATACCGATTGGGCCATCGCGTCGGGTAAAATAAATGCTCATGTGGAATAGAAAGTAACGATGGGGTGGGTGGTGGTGGTGGTGGGTTGTGGTGGGGTGTCGTGGTGGTGGTGGGTTATTGTGGTGGTGGTGGTGGGTTATTGTGGTGGTGGAGGTGGTGGAGGTGGTGGTGGTGATGGATTATGGTGGTGGTGGGTTGTGGTGGTGGTGGCGGTGGCTTATTGTGGTGGTGGTGGTGAGTTGTGGAGGGTTATGTTGGTGGTGGTGAGTTGTGGAGGCTTATGTTGGTGGTGGTGGGTTATTATGGTTGTGGTGGTGGGTTATGGTTTTGTTTTTTTGGTGGTGGTGGTGGTGGTGGTGGTAGTGGTGGGTTATTGTGGTGGGGGTGGGTTATTGTGGTGGTGGTGGTGGGCTATGGTGTTGTTTTGTTGTTGGTGGTGGTGGGTTGTGGTGGTGGTAGGTTGTAGAGGGTTATGGTGATGGTCGTGATGGTTATGGTGGTGGTGGGGTGGTGGTAGTGGTGGGTTATCGTGGTGGTGGTGGTGGTGGGTTATGGTGGTGGTGGTGGTGGTGGTGGTGGTGGATTATGATGGTGGTGGACTATGGTGGTGGTGGTGGGTTATGGTGGTGGTGGTGGGCTATGGTGGTGGTGGTGGATTATGATGGTGGTGGACTATGGTGGTAGTGGTGGGTTATGGTGGTGGTGGTGGGCTATGGTGGTGGCGGGTTATGGTGGTGGTGGTGGTGGATTATGGTGGTAGTGGTGGGTTATGGTGGTGGTGGTGGTGGGTTATGGTGGAGGTGGTGGTGATGGATTATGGTGGTGGTGATGGTGGGTGTTGGAAGGAGGGGTCCTCCAGCTGGCGGGGCTTGTCGGTCACGTGCTCCTCGTCACACGGACGCACGTCCTCACACCGTGGAGGAGACACGTCAGTGACGGGGAAGGTCAGGTTACACTTATACCAAATTGTCGGCGACTGCCTGTAAAGGAAAAGACGTGTAAGGCGTGCTGGCAGGGCCGGAGACTAAAGATGGAGGAGGGAGGCCAGGTAGAGCGCGGGAAGGATGCTTCCGTGGGCCGGCTCACCAACAAATTCACCACAAATCTCATTATTTCTGGGGGGGGGGGGGGGGGGGGGGGGGGGTGGGGGGGGAAAAATACAATCTAATATGTTCCTTTTCAGACTATTTAATACCGTAATAGTAATATTTAGTTTGTTCATTGTTGTTTTACGTCCTAGCAACATCGAAGGTCATATCAGGACGGGTACCGACTTGTGACAGTGTGCACTCATGGTGACTTTATAGTGCTGCCCCACTGGAATACCAGGCCACCAGCACCATGACCTGATATCCCACTCAGTCACATTATCCTGACACTGAGCCAACCAGTCCTTGTCCTATCCTAATAATGCGGAGCGCCAGGCTAGGAAGCAACAAGTATCAATTTTAAAGTCATTGGTTTGACTCGACCAGGGTTCGAACCCAAGACCCCACGATCTACCAACACGGGGGACGGACGCTCTAACTCATTCGGCCATCCCGTCTGGTTTAATATGAAGTTGGTTGGAGCCAGTATCATCAAACATAGCGCTGACCTATTTACATACTGCAGGAGTCTGCACTGATCTCTCAGGCAAGGAGCCACATTGACAGGTAGACGTGGGTAGGGTTGGTGGGTTAGTTGGTTGGTTGTTAGAGTATTACATCCTGGCAACATTTAAGGTCATATCAGGACAGGTACCGACTTGTGACAGTGCGCTCTCATGGGGATTTTATAGTGCTGCCTCTCTGACCATAGTTAGCAGCATTCGGGTTAATTGGGGAGGTAGGTCATAATTAGCAGTGTTTGGGTTAATTAAGGAGAGTAGGCCATAGTTAGCAGCATTCGGGTCAATTGGGGAGGGTAGGTCATAATTAGCAGTGTTTGGGTTAATTAAGGAGAGTAGGCCATAGTTAGCAGCATTCGGGTCAATTGGGGAGGGTAGGTCATAATTAGCACTGTTTGGGTTAATTAAGGAGAGTAGGCCATAGTTAGCAGCGTCCGGGTCAATTGGGGAGGGTAGGTCATAATTAGCCGTGTTTGGGTTAATTATGGAGAGTAGGCCATAATTAGCAGTGTTCAGGTTAATTAAGGAGAGTGGGCCATAATTAGCAGCGTTCGGGTTAATTGGGGAGGGTAGGTCATAATTAGCAGTGTTCGGGTTAATTAAGGAGAGTAGGCCATAGTTAGCAGTGTTCAGGTTAATTGGGAAGAGTAGGCCATAATTACTAAATTAGCTGTGTTGAGTTTAATTAAGTAGAGTATTCCATAGTTACCAGCGTTCAGGTTAATTAAGAAGAGTAAGCCATCGTTAGTGTTCAGGGTAATTGAGGAGATTAGGTCCTAGTTAGGTCCTAGTTAGCAGGTTGATTAAGGAACATCCGTCTCTCGTTTTTGGAGGTCGTGGGATTCAAAGCCATGCATTCAAACTCTGGTCGAGTCAAACCAATGACTTACAAATTTATACTTGTCGCTTTCATAGCCAGGTGCTCGGCATTATATGGATAGGGCAAGAGTAGGACTGGTTGGCTCAGTCTCAGGATAATGTGACTGCGTGGGATATCAGGTCATGGTGCTGGTGGCCTGGTACCCGTCCTGTTCATTGTCAGGCCTAGACCCGCTGATTGCCAGGTCTAGGACTATTGATTGCCAGACCTAGGACTGTTGATTGCCAGGTCTAGGACAGTTGATTGCCAGGTCTAGGACTGTTCATTGCCATGCCTAGGACTGTTGATTGTCAGGTCTAGGACTGTTGATTGCCAGACCTAGGATGTTGATTTCCAGGTCTAGGCCTGTTGATTTCCAGGTCTAGGCCTGTTCATTACCATGCCTAGGACTGCTAATTGCCAGCCCAAGGACTGTTCATTGCCATGCCTAGGACTGTTGCTTGTCAGGCCTAGTTCAGCAAGTAGGCAGTAGTTGTGATTAAAGGCCGACAAATGTGACAGCATTACCCTCCAACCTGCCATCACCTCACCTCACTTGGAGTTGGAAAAAGGCCACATATACAATACCCAGGAGCCTAACTGTTTCAATAATTAGGATGCTTTGTAAAAAATATTCCGATATTCGGCATAGAGGGGAACGCGAATGTTCTCTTACTGATCGGTGTACGTGACCAGGTGCATGTATGCATATTATATATGGTGGTGCCTGAGTGGGATGTAAATAGACATAGTGGTGCTGGCAGGTTGTGGATGTGATTGCACTCAGGGCCTACCCCCTCTGCTGGGGTAGGGATCACCACACTCAAAAGGTCAAGGTTGGTAGTGGCCATGGGGCCATACAGCTTGTGGTGGTGGGCAGACCACTGGTATCCATGGGGACCAGGAATGCTGGATCCCTATTGGTAGGGCCAAGAATGCTTGATTCCCATTGGGGGAAAAGGGTGGGTTGATACTCTACAATGAACCCATGTAACCATATACATAATAAACCAGAGGGCTTGACTCTCTCTTCTTTTTTACACTTTATACTCTTCCTTTCTCTTGTCTGTATTGATTTCACTATAGCCTCCCTACACAGCCACATATTCGAGCATTGGTCGTAATGCTTGCATTGCGTTTGATGTGCGGCAGGGAAGGGGACCCCCCCCCTCTTCCCCGCTCTGACCGTTGCTCATTACAGCATTTCCCGCGCTTCTTCCCCCTTATATCTAGCCCGCTCAGCCGCCTCCAGCCACTCGCCCTCCAGCCTCCGATCCCGCTGCTCCTCTCCGTTATTTTCTCCACCCACCCACCCAAACTTCTCTTCTCCTAGCTATGAGGTGGAGGGCTCCTCGGGGCCGCCTCGCTGAACCTCCTAGTTCCGTAGCCTCC
The DNA here is from genome assembly GCA_030323885.1 of Branchipolynoe longqiensis. Taxonomy (NCBI): domain Eukaryota; kingdom Metazoa; phylum Annelida; class Polychaeta; order Phyllodocida; family Polynoidae; genus Branchipolynoe; species Branchipolynoe longqiensis. The sequence continues at coordinate 99,537,314 of CM059190.1, read as the reverse complement.
TTATGAGCTTTTCTTTATTTATCCTATTGACTTGCTTTACCATGTATTGCACACCCTTGATTACCATTTCTACTTGACCTATATTATCCTGTTTGCATATCCTGTATTATCCTGTACATATTCAGCACTTCTCAATAAAGTGCTTTTTTCTCCACCCACGCCTCCTCTTCCTTCTTTGTCACGCATCTTTACAGCTTGTCCCAGAATGAGAGTAGTCTCAATTCAAGCCTTACTTTCTGTAGGCATGATATGTGAAATGTTTGCAAAACCTTCCATGACAGCATGTAACGTATAACGTGTATCTCATTATTATATATTATTATTAGTAGTAGTATTATTAGTAGTAGTAGTAATAATACTATAGTATTTCTACTATTTTATAATACTAGGATTAAAAATGTTGATGACGTTAATAATATTAATGTTAATAATGTTAATAATAACAAATATCAATAATATTAATAATAATAAAATATAAATAATCTTAATAATGTTTAAAATGTGAACAATGTTAATATAATAATCATAATAATAATTATAATAATAATTATGATAATAATAATCGGACCACATAAACACTCGTCAATTGGCCATCGTGTGCAGCACCACATAACCTGCTCCATAATTCACGCTGCCTTACCCACAAGGCCCTGCGCGTAATGCCAGTTCCGTGTCCTCCTACATGCGCACTTACTAAATCTGTACCGGGCTCATGGAGGTTTGTGAGGGTGTGTGTGTGGGGGGAGGGGGTGGCATCAGGTGGTCCCGACTGAAACAGACGGGGAAATGCACACACACACGCACGCACATAGACACACACACACACGTACAACGCACATGACAGGGATGAAAGTGGTCACCGGCAAAAATCGTGGAAATCAAGCCAAGATTATTACACAGACGGCAAATTTCCGCGAAAACGCTGATAACCCCCCCCCCCCCGCTCCGCATCGCATCGCATCGCATAGGATTAGCATTGTCAGGGAATCGCGGGGGAAATGCCAGAAGTCAGGCTTCAACTATCTTTGTTGTGGCTACATCATAGTACATGTAATATTACCGCCCATATCGAACAGTTTAGGTTATATGTTCTCGCAATATCTAAGGCCACATGATAAGTGATAAGAACAGGTTTTTGATCAAACCGATTGTTATAATATACATCCTGAGTCCTTGGCATTTTGTTTAACATTAATGAGTAAATATAAAAAATCGCAGAGATCTTTCATCCCTGAAACGACAAAGGATACTCACCAACTTTGCGCTCGTCAATCCGCAGCATGCGTTCCAGACTCATGGACAGACTGATGGCTGAGTCCAAGACGCAGTTACCCGTATGTGACTTGGCCATGTTAGCTGGTACCTGACGGCTCACCCAGGGTCTTCAGGCACTATCCGTGTGCAGGGTTCTTTCAACTGTGGGCCACGGACCACCAGTCAATGGAAACTACGTTGTTATGGAGGACTAATAGAATTATAGGAATACCCCTTCGTTAGTTACTTAGTTAGTTATAAGTGCTAGTAGTAGGTTTTGGGAGCAGTGCAGTGATAGTACGCTGTGCAAGTACCGTCAATTTCAATTCAGGCGCTGGTAATGCTTGGGTTGAGTGGCACTGTCACTGTCACTATATAGCTGTAGACTGTCCCTTCCACAGTCACTGGCACTGTTACGGTCACTGTCACTGTACAGCTGCAGTGCTTCCAGCAAGACGTAGACTGTCACTGTCAAGGTCACTGTCACTATATAGCTGCAGTGGTTCAAGCAAGATGTAGACTGTCACTGTCACGGTCACTGGCAATGTGATGGTCACTCTCCCTGTACAGCTGCAGTGGTTCCAGCAAGATGTAGACTGTCACTGTCAAGCTACAGTGGTTCCAGCAAGATGTAGACTGTCACTGCCACGATCACTGTCACTATATAGCTACAGTGGTTCCAGCAAGATGTAGACTGTCACGGTCACTATCCCTCCCACGGTCACTGTCACTGTACAGCTGCAGTGGTTCCAGCAAGATTTAGACTATCACTGTCACTGTATAGCTACAGTGGTTCCAGCAAGATGTAGACTGTCACTGTCACTGTACAGCTGCAGTGGTTCCAGAAAGATGTAGAGGCTGAGCAAAATGGAATGCGTCAGGGGCCAATGGTGTGGGTGTAGAGGTGTAGAGGTGTAGGTGTAGGCAGCCGGGTGGAGAAATGTAGAGATGTAGATGAGGGTGGAGGGAGGCACAGGTGAAAGGTCTGTGTGCACTGGTCGCTAGTGGCAAACTGACTCCATAGCATGGCTGATGACCATTGTACCTCCCCCCTCGCCCCCCCCCCCCGCCCCATGAAACACAGACACTCACACCAGACAGCTGCGCGCAGGGACTGCCTACACACAAAGGTGCGCGCGCACGCACGCACGCACACACACACAGACATACAAATAATACCTCCATCAGCAGAAGCGCGCGCACACACACACACACACACACACCCCTGCCCCATGATACGGGTTACCTGTATTCGATACGGATTTTTTTTTTTTTCGGAATTTGTTTAATAGTAAATACGGCCGTACATCTCCCTTTTGATAGGGATTTTTAGTTAAATTTATGGCAATAAAAATATATAACCAACATAATCTTGTATACATTTCACAACGGTACAGTATAATATGAAACAATTGTTAATTGTTATTGCCTAACTCCTGGTGCTGAGACTAGCGAAATCAGCCAACCATGCAACTTATCTTCATCCTCCACGGTGATAGTAATGAGTTTTATTATGGTTCATTTGAAGCTTAAGTTCTACTAGTACCAACTGCTTTTTTTGTTGGAAATAAAATGCACCAGAGTACTTATGGTCTATAATTATTTCATTATTTCATTTACCAGTATATTGCTCTATAAACAAACTACAATAGTATTTGTAGTCTGTATTTATCCCACATAATGTGAATATTCATAAGCGCTTACTGCAGAATTAACGTTTCATTGCTACCTGTATTCTAAAATGAGAAAAATCTGAATTCTGGAAAGCGACGGGCCCGGTGGATTTCGGAAAAGGGGTATTTGGACCTGTATTTTCTCATAAGAAATACGTTGGCTTTTATTTTCATTTTATTTTAGGGGTACAAGTTAAAATTAGTTACTGTTAGGTGTCCCTCTCCCTCCATACTTGTAGTTTCCCATAACAAAATATGTTGGGTTTTATTATTTTTTATTTTAGGGGTGACATTTCAAAATAGTTATTGTTAGATGTCCCTCTCTCTCCCTACCTGTACTTTCCCTTGAGAAATATGTTGGGTTTTAATATTTTTGATTTTAGCGGTAAAATGTTAAATAGTTACCGTTAGGTGGTCCCTCTCCCTCCATAACTGGCGTCTCACATAAGAAATATATTGGGTTTTATTTGGGTTTTATTTTTTTAATTATTTTAGGGCGGGGGAATTTAAAGTGGTTACTGTCACTAGTGTCAGGTGTTCCTCTCCCTCCCGAACACCACTATCACACACACACGCGGCACCGTGGTCAGTGGTGGAAATCCGCAGATGTGTGTGTGTGTGTAGGTGAGTGGGTGGGTGGGTGAGGGAAGTGTCTTTGTGCTCTTTGTTTCGTGCAGGTAAACCCGGTCTCAACCCGCATAATTAACAATCCACCGACGTTTGTGCTTATATAAATTACAGCAAGCGTGACGGCCACTGTCACCCAACTAGTTCAGTTATGTGCGCTCACACATATATGTGTGTGTATATTATATATAGATATAGTTTGTTTGTTCCTGTTTTACGTCCTAGCAACGTGTAGGGTCATATCAGGACGGGGGCCGACTTGTGACACTGCGCACTCATGGCGACTTTATAGTGCTGTCCCACTGGGATACCAGGCTGCCATCACCATGGCCTGATATCCCACTCAATCACATTATCCTGACACTGAGCCAAGCGGTCCTTGCCCTATCTGAATAAAGCCAAGCGCCTGTCTAGGAAGTGACACGTATCAAGTTTTAAGACATTGGTTTGACTCGACCATGGTTCGAACCCACGATCCCATGGCCTACCAACACGGGACACGGACGCTCTAACTCATTTGGCCATCCCGTCTGGTTATATAGATATGGGTCACTCTCCTGAAAACTGGAAAAAAAAATTTTTTTTAAATAGAAGCATGCTTGCTACCCAATAGAAGCACACCCCCATTTCAAGATTGAAAACACGCACAAATTTATGATCATATTCAGACTGAATGCACATAAAATAAGACAATACCACTTTATTTCAGAGGCACGACAAAAACAAATCAAAATTTACGATCATATTCTAACTGAATGCACATAAAATAAGACAATCCCACTTTTTTTCAGAGGCACGACAAAAACATATCCATGAGATTCTTTAACTTTTAATAGACGTGCATCCATGTGTCTGCACTCCCGCAGTGCGCGTCTATTGGGACATATATACGGTACATGAATTCCGAATGTCTAAGTAAAGGTACCGACAACTAGCTTAAAGCTGCACAGTCCAATGAAGCATCAATATTTCAAAACCAAAATAATTATCTAGATTTGATTCTACATATCTAACTTAAACACTGAAGCACTTATTAAACATTTGCTTCTGCATAGAAGGGAAAACTGAGTCAATTTAATAGAACTTGTTACTGCAGAAGCCTATGGTGGCAGAGTTTTGGCAAGCTTGTCAAAACTAATTTTACATGCTTGCACTTCAAATATCTCAAAAGTTAGCCATTTATAATAAACGTTTCTTCAAACAGAAGTAAGGTACATTATAATGACCAATCTAATACATTTACTCAGGGATGAAAGTGGTCTCTGGCTAAAATCGCGGAAATCAAGCCAAGATTATTACACCGACTGCGAATTTCCGTGAAAATGCCATAGACTTAGCACTGTCAGGGAATCGCAGAAAAATGTTGGAAGTCAGGTTTCAACTAGCCTTATTGTGACTGTTTTATCGCCATATTTAACTAGTTCTTGTTTGGGTTTTATGTTCTAGCAACATCTAAGGTCATATAAGAACCGGATTTGAACCAACTAACTGTTGTCATATATATCCTGATTCCTAGTGATTTTGTGAACGTTAGGCCTAATCAGTGAATATTTGAAAAAAAATCGCGGAAATCCGCGAAATCGCGGAGATCTTTCATCCCTGTTTATCTAAGAAAAATGACAAAAACGCCAAACCATCGGACTATACAACTTTAATGACCTTCCAGAACTGCTGCCTATGACAGGTATAATAAACTCCTAGTTCACAATAGCAGAATATATATACTCATTAGCAAATAGCAATTAGCAATTAGCAATTAGCACACCCAGAACACAAAATCACGGGGGCGAATTCTAATATCCGGGACGGGGCGCGGTGGCCGAATCGGTAGAGCGCAGGCCTCGCGTGGGGGAGATCAGGAGTTCGGTTCCCGGTCGATTCAAACCAATGACTTATCAAATTGATATGTGTCAGTTCCTAGCTTGGTGCTCGGCATTATTAGGATAGGGCAAGAACTGGTTAGCTCAGCGTCAGGATAATGTAACTGAGTAGGATATCGGGACATGGTGCCAGCGGCCTGATTTGCCAGTGGGTCAGCACTATAAGTATAAAGTCGCCATGAGTGTGCACTGTCACAAGTCGGTACTCGTCCTGATATGACCTTAGATTGTTTGTCTGTTGTTGTTTTACATCCTACCAACATCTAGATATGACCTTAGATGTTGCCAGGACGTAAAACTCCAACAAACAACCAGTTTATCCATTTCATACACTCCATATTTCATTTTCCACTTATTTCCTCCATCAACATCATCATGCTGTCGGTCGCAATGCGACAATTTTATGTGGTTGTGCATTTCATAAAAGCAGCTTGGAAAGTGTCAAAGTGCTGCTGTCTTTTGCAAGTTACTAGCAGCACTCTCTTGGGGAGCAAATAGAGGTCTCACACCGGCAAGAACACGTCAAGACAGGCGCAAACTATTTGTCACTGCAGTGGCTGGTCGGGAGATGTTGGGAGTTCCATTCATCACCGCCCTTAATGCTGCTACGGAAGCATGGTTTTCTGTTAGGGTTTGCTCCCTTAGCCTTTGGTTCTATCAAGAACCTGTACACCACAAGGCAGTGGTTTATAACTTTGCAAGGCAGGGGCGTCAAACTCCCTGAGGTATTTCCTCCAATAATCTAATATCCGGTGAAATTAATGAGAGTGGTAATTATTACTCGGTGGCGGAGGTGAGAGGCGGATGAGTTTTTGGTATCTTTGAGACTGGGGAGAGGATGAGGGGGGGTTTGTTTGTTTGTTGACCAGACGAGGTGGCCAAATGAGTAGAGCGTCCATCTCCTGTTTTGGGAGATGGGGAGAACCAAACCCCTGAGTTTGTGAGTTCGAATCCTGATCGAGTCAAACCAATGACTTAAAAATTGATATTTGTCGCTTCCTATTCTGGTGCTTGGCATTATGAGGATAGGGCAAGGACTGGTTGGCTCAGTGTCTGGTTAATGGTTAAACCAAAGTGAATGGTTACTTTATAGTGCTGCCCCACTGGGAAATAAGGCCGCCGTCACCATGACCCGATATTCCACTGTCACCTTATCCTGACACTGAGCCAGTCGATGAAGGGAGGAGGGAGTGCCCTCGGGGTGACGTAACGTCCGAGGACTACCAAATGTCCAGGAACACCTGACGCGGGTTACGTCACGTCACGTGGGGTGCTGCGTCTCTGCGTGACACTGACAGACGCCGCAATGTTCTAATTACACACCTCTTGGGAGGCCAGTACTAAAAGTCCCGCGAAATGGCGTGACGCGGTTGGTTGGTTGTTGGGAGTTTTACGTCCTGGCAACATCTGAGGTCATATCAGCACGTGAACCGACTTGCGACAGTGCACAACAACAGTGCGTGGAACAACTGGTCCAGACAATCACCACGAGGGACGCAATTCGTCCGCATTAAGTGACCTAATTAGCGACCGGACGCGTTAGACGAATCGGTAGAGCGCAGGCATCCCGTGCGGAAGGTCAGGAGTTCAATTCCCGGTCGAGTCAAACCAATGACTTACAAAATTGATACTCGTCGCTTCCTAGCCAGGCACTCGCCATTATTAGGATAGGGCAACGACTGGTTGGTTCGGTGTTATGATAATATGATTGAGTTGGAATATTGGGTCATGGTGCTGGTGGACTGGTCTCCCAGTAGGGGGGGGGGGGGGGGCACTATGAAGTCGTCATCAGTGCGCAATGTTACAAGTTGGTATCCATCCTGATTATCCAGTATGACCTGAGATGTTGCCAGGACGTAAAACTCCAACCAACCAACCTAATTAGCGTCAGTTCTGGTGCAGTTATGATGGAGGTCAGCGTCCCCCCACACACCCACACACACCGCTACGCCCCCTACAAACCGCACCACTCCCCCCCCCCCCCAGCACCGCCCCCCCCCCCAGACACGCACACCTGGCGCCGTAGGCCGGACGTCCGATAACTCCCACGGACAGGTGAGAAAGGTCACGCATCAGTGACCGCAAATCGCAACCACCAGGTTCTCCCCTCTCACCCCAAATTTGATTTGCTAAAAGGAAATAATGATATCAACACGTTGGCCGAGTGAGTTGAGCTATGAAATCACGTCTTGCGGGCTCCCACAATATATATATGCGGGAATTTGAATGGTATTGATGGCCGATCTCTTTAGGCGGTACATGGAGGTTATGGTTACTTTCATTATGTTCACTCATGTTATTAGCTGTACTGCTCAACAAGGCTAGACTGCCCTAATATCCTCTATAAGGCGTAATAATATCCTGCATAAGGTGTACGCTTCAAAGTTCCCCCTTTTTATATCTGATAGATAAATTACATGCTAGAGCTTACCCCATAGTAGATATGACACACGACACAACATGCGATCCGAGTTCAGCACCAGCAGAAGTGTGGATAGATAAGAGAGTGATTGCTTAGTTTTATTAACTTATAATTTATATATTGTTTTCAGATACATACAACAGTGGATTTAAGAGACCTTCTCATTGGCTATTACACTCATGCACACCAGTCACTCCTCTCCCGGATGATCTCTCCCTAACATAGTTCACCATTGGCTGCTTTAAGGACTCACCCCCCTCCCACCCAGCTCTGGACACCACCTAGCCATCTTGGGATTACCTAACATGTGGCTGGGCGAGATAAGGGGGATGGATTCTGCTTAAAGGGGCACTGCTTCCCTCCCCCGGTGTGAGCATTATAAAGGGAGTAGAATTTTACAGCGTGTCCGCCAACCGTTCTGGTAGGTCATGGGATTCGAACTCGCGGGTTTGAACCCCTGGCCGAGTCAAACCAATGTCTTGAAAATTTATAGCTAGCCTGGTGTTCGGCATTACTAGGATAGGGCAAGGAGCAGTGGAATGAGGAAGACCAATTGTCCGCGATTGAAATTTACCCTGCTTAATCAACTAATGTACAACAAAAAACTAAACAAAAAAAACTAAAATTTAAAGGTATAGTCTTATGCTTATTGAGTCGGTCCTCTAGGCACATGCGCAACAGAGACACCCGAGGATGGGTAGCGCATACACACATACACATGTATGCATCGCCATATTAATCCTGAGGGAGAGGGGGGCTCCCAAATTGCAATATGCCGTTAACATATCTAACAGGGTCCGTACACACGTAAAGGTATGGAATTCAAGGCTTTTGAAATTGATTTTTTATGCGAATTTAAGACAGTAAACCCTCTCTAAATCGACCGACCATTGGGCCGACTTTTAGTGGTCCATTTAGGGAGGTGCTCGGCTTAGAGAGTTAGAATAGCCGTACAATGGTATTATTGGGACCCAAATACAGCGATCGATATAGGGGAGTGGTCAATCTGTGGAGGTGGTCGGTTAGAAAGGTTTTATTGTATTTTCATTTGGATTTCAAGGGGGGGAAAAGAACAATGGCGAATGACGATTTCAAACTGATTTAGTTAGATCAGTGGGAACAGTTTCGTGGAATTCAAGGCTTTTCGAGACTAATCACCCAAAATAGGTCAAATTCGAGGCTTTTCAAGGCCTTGAATTGGGGCAAATGAAGGTAGATTAATGGTTCGGCCGTCTCCTCATCCCGACACAGAATTAGGGATAATTTGCGAGCAAAGTGTGTGAAGAGATGACAAAGGTGCGTGCGTCGTGTGTGTGTGGGGGGGGGGGGGGATGTATGTGTGTTAGTGTGTGTGGTGGTGTGGGGGGGATGTATGTGTGTGTGTGGTGTGTGATGTGTGTGTGATGTAGGTATGGGGTGTGGTGTGTGGGGAGTGTGTGGGTGTGGAGAGAGTGCTGGGGGGGGGGGCCGTGGTGTGTGTGGGGAGGTGGGTGGTGTGTGGGATGTGGGGGGGGGGGGTCTGTGTATATGGTGTGTCAGGAGTGTGCGGGGAGTGTACGGGTGTGGTGTGGGTGTCCGTTTGGGTGTGTGGGGGTAGGTGTGTGGGGTGTGTGTGTGTGGGGGGGGGGGGTGCAGAGAGTACTGGTATGGCTGTGGGTGTGCAGAGAGTACTGGTGGGTGTGTGGGAGGGAGGGGGTACGTTTTGGTGTGTGGGATGCGTGTGTGTGTGTGTGTGGGAGTGTGTGTGTGTGGCTGTGGGTGTGGAGAGAGGATTGGTGGGCGTGTGGGAGGGAGGGGGTGCGTGTTGGTGTGGGTGTGAGGGGTGTGAGGGATGTGTATGAGTGGTTGTGGGTGTGGGTGTGGAGAGATTGCTGGTGGGCGTGTGGGGGGGGGGGGGCCATATGGGACAAGGTCATCATGAGCACTGTTCCGACAAGTCAGGTGACTAGACCCGTCTTACTGAGGCAACATCAACCAATTCTACACAAGTTTAGTACTAGTAGCCTCCTGTGTTAAACCTCCATAGGACCAACATTATATACGTATATATAAAATGTACTATATATATAGTTAATATAATTCTGTTTGTATATATGTAGATGTCTATACATATACAATTATGTTATATATGTATATATGCAAATATAGTCTGTGAAAAGCTAGAAATACATTTGGACATTGAAATATTTACATATTGATGCTTAATATTTCAGAATGACGTATATATGTACATATGTACACACATATATACATATATACACCTATATATGTACATATACATATGTACATATACACACATACATGTACTGGACCCGGATGTGCTTCCTTCTCCCTAGCTAGGACTAGCCTGGGGCTTAGTACCAAGGTAAAATATACATATACATATATATATATATATACATAAATACAGATATAATATATATAAACAAGATACTAGAGACCAAGGTCAATTATATGTAAATATACACATACATGTATACATTCATACATACAAATACATGCATACACACATACACATATATATATATGTGATGTATAAGCATTATGCGAGTATAAAGGCACATAAGGGACTTATATGTTTATTTGACCCTTTATTATTGATTAGGTGCCTTACTTGATGTATATCGCCAAATGCACAACCGTCCCATACAGAAATGCACATAGAATCAGGCATAGCAAGCATTAAGCATACAAATAAATACAATTCTACCTCTTCCTCATTATTTAAATGGGAATTCTGCGGCCATATGTACTACTATGCAGGTTAGTATTTCAAACACTGACATTAACAGTTAACGTGTGCTTTGTTGGCTCCTTTTGTTTGTTGTTGAGTTCATCAGCAATGCGGGCCTCGGGGGGATGAGGAAATGGTGTGTGTGCGCGTGCGCGTGTGGCTGTGTGTGTGTACGTGTGTGCGAGGGGTGGGGGGCCGGGGAGTAATGCACATAATACCAGTTGACAGGCAACACCTGGTCCAGTTTACAAACTACACTGGTCCCGCTTACAGGACTTCACTACACATAGTGCATAGTGGGAGTTGTGTAAATGCACCTGTAGTATCTCCACACACCTAATGTGTAATGAGGCCTACTCATTGACACCTGTCCCTTCCTCCAGGACACGTAATGACCCCAGGTCAGGCCTGGCGCATACCTCCATGTGTACAGTAGACTACGGTTTAATACACACACACACTAAATACAAAACATGCATTATGTGCTAACCCAATATCCGGTACATACATTTTGACATGGGATGGCCGAATGAGTTGAGCGTCCATCTCCTGCTTTGGTAGATCGTGGGATTCGAAACTATGGGTTCCTCGACTATGGTTGAGTCAAACCAATGACTTTAAAATGTACACTTGTCGCTTCCTAGCCAGGCGCTGGGCATTGTTAGGATAGGACAAGGACTGGTTGGCTCAGTGTCAGGATAATGTGACTGAGTCAGGTTATGCTGCTGGTGGCCTGGTCTCCCAGTGGGGCAGGACTTTAAAGTTGCCATAAGTGCACACTGTCACAAGTTAGCAGCGCCCTTCCTGACATGACCTCAGATGTTGCCAGGACGTAAAACTCCAGCAACCAAATAACGACCATTTTGACACAGCTTTCGGAAATAACTCACGACCGATGTGCTCCTATTGACATAATACATACAACTTTGTTATATTCATATAATGGATTATATAACATATAATAAATGGTAACTATGCTGATGTTAAGTGAACCCATTACTTGCATGGGCATGAACCCAGACTGAACCCAGATTATACCGACATAACCCTGCCTAGAAAACTAACTAAAACATCACTTACATTAAATGCATACTCCGAAAACGTGGTCCTGAGCAGATATACCACAAACTTTTAATTAGCTGAATGTAATAACAATATCGCATTATCTTAAAATTGTTCTTGTAATTAAATAGTTTAAATGACTAGAGTCAATCATGGCTGGAAGACAATGGCCTCAGCACTGAACATAGGCTGTATTCAGATGAATAAAAATTGTTTCCCAAATTATTAGAAAAAATCCTCCGGTGCGACTAACACTGGTCAGCATCCGGGGGAGAGGAGGTGGGCCGAGATGGCGCCACCGGTAAGGTGTCGTATCTTATGGAGGATAACAATAATAATAATAATGATAAGTAATATTCCCTTACGTATCTGTATACTCGCATAATACGTTATACATCACATAATTAATTGTCTGGACTTACCCTGATCGACACACAATCACTTTGAAGTTAGAAAAGATTCTCACCTGAAGAAGAAGAAAGATAAACATTTAATGGAAAATGACAATTATCAATATATATTTTCAGTATAAGTATTCGGATACGTGAAGTCTGAATTTGAAGGCAATTTAAAACCAATGTATCCACCCTTTTCAGTACAAGAGGACAGCAATGTGATGTTAGTTGTTGGAGTTTTACGTCCTGGCAACATCTAAGGTCATATCAGGACGGGTACCGACTTGTGACAGTGCGCACTAATGGCTACTTCATAGTGCTGCCCCACTGGGAAATAAGGCTGCCGGAATTAGAATGTGATGTTCCTATATCAAACATAGCCCGTGCACGAACTGAGCTGACATCAGCAACTTCACTAAGAACATCCAGGTGCATACTTGGTGAAGCAAGTAGAAGTTGCCACATATTGAGTTACTACTTTTTGTGAATTATTTTCCTGAAAAGGGTGTTCAGTAATATTGTTGGTAAAACCAAAAACCCTATAATACTAAGACGGCTCACTCCCTATCTCTCCCATGGTAATGTAAATTTCGCAGTACCACCTGGTGGTGGGTTTGATCAGCCCGGCTACTGGTTGGTGTTTCACATGTAAACACATACAATTATATTATACATGAGATAGGTAAGTATGAATACAGATTAATATGAAATTGCTATGAACAAATACCCATCATCATCAACATCATCATCAGCATCGCAATCATCACACATCTTTCACATTCATATATACATTTATACATATAATACAGCACCTGTTTAACCAAGAGAACAGCCAGTGCACCAAGTGGTGGTTTTGATCATTTTGATTACACAGTACATACAGGCTGAGTGAGCCGTCTTAGTATTATAGGGTCTTTGGTAAAACTACCTGTGAGAGATTTAATGCACTTGACCTGGTTCGAATTGAAACTAATGATACTGTTTGCTTGTTGGGATTTTACATCCCAACAACATCTAAGGTAATATCACTTTATCCGGACGGATACCGACTTGTCAAAGTGAACAGTCATGGTGAATTTATAGTGCTGCCCAAGTGGGAGACTAGGAGATCGGCTCAAATGACACGATATCCTGCTGAGTCATATTATCCTGATACTAAACAAACCAGTATACATTTTGTAGGTCGTTGGTTTAACTCGGCTGGGGTTCGAACCTATGACCTCCCACATGGGAAGCCATCCAGCGCTCTTACCGATTCGACCATCATGTCCAGACTCGAAGCCCTAAGATGGTATGGCTTTAAACACAATGTATATATTAGCTGGTTGCGTGTTGTAAAGGTGTGTGTTTGGGGGGCCATAATTTATATAAGACTCTTATTGGGGAAGGTGAAATTCATGTAACAAATATTTAATGAGTTCAGGTGCAAAAACTCCGTAAACACCAATCCAAAAATTGAGATAAAGATTAGAATCAAACCTTCAAAAGGTTCATTAACATTCATATTTTGTGTGTTGCTCCATAACCATTTCACCACAAGAAATGTGCAACTAGTAAGAATTAACATTACTCTCAGGTAAAAAATCTGTTAATTTAATTAAATTTTTGGATTGGCATTGACATGGTTTTCCCCGTGAAGTATTGATATGAAGAGTTCAGGCACAAAACCACGTAAGCGCCAATCCAAAAATGTAGTTTAAATAAAAGATGTTATCCTAAAAATAATGTTAATACTCACTAATTCCACTTTTCATCTGATCACATTGTTATGGAGCAATGAACAAAAGAGAAGGAATATAAAACAATAACGTTTTTGAGGGTTTTATTCCTATGTTTATCTCCATTTTTGGATTGGCGTTTAGTTGGTTTTGCGCCTAAACTCTTCACATATACATACATACATACATACATACATACATACATACATACATACATACATACATACATACATACAAAAATACATACATAACATACATACATACATACATACATACATACATACATACATACATACATACATACATTATACATACATACATACATACATACATACATATACATACATACATACATACATACATACATACATACACATACATACATACATACATACATACATACATACATACATACATACATACATACATACATACATACATACATACACACACACATATACCCACGTATAGACAACGTATATGCGGATGTAACGGAATTGCACCGTGCTGGCACACCGGGGCTCCTGGGGGGCTCACAGGATAGTACACGGCCAACCCACCAGGTGGGTCCGGGTCCTCCCTACACCTGTTGCCTGCTGGTGGCCTCAGTGTGTCTCAACCAGTCAGTGCATCCCCACCTCCCAGCTTCAAAATCTTTTCTTTTATTCTTCATATTGATTTAGGTAGGGCATTTGAGGCCCAGCCAGGTGCATTACCTTCTTATACTATTGTTATCTATTGTAATAAACGATGTATCCACCAACACTGTGTTGCCGTGCTATTCTTACATATTATATATATATATAAATATATATATATTTATGTATATATATATATATATATATATATATATATATATATATATATATATAGATAGATAGAGAGATAGAGAGATAGAGAGATAGATACACCATACAGATAAGGCACAATAACAAAATAAAGCAATCATCGTATGTTATGGTGAATCTGTCACAAACTAGAGGTGAGTGGGAAATACCTGCTGGGTAGGCGAGCACCGGGCGGGTTAACCCGCTGGTTGCGGGTAGATGCGGGGTGCGGGTCAGGTGAGCTAATCATATTCGACGCGGCTCCCCCAGGGTTTGGTTAGATTACTGGTGTGCGTGGGCGCATCTGAGGGTCACGGAAAGGGGGGCGATGCGACGTGTGTGTGAGTGCGCGTGTGTGTCTATATGTGTGCGTGTATGTGTGTGTGTGCATGTGTGTGTGAGTGTCTGCGCGTGTGTTTGTATGTGCGTGTACTTGTGTGCGTGTATGTGTGCACGTGTGCATGTGAGTGCGCGTGTATGTGTGTATGTGTGAGCATGCGTGTTTGCGTTATGTGTGTGTGCACGTGTGTGCGCGTGTGTGTGTGTGAATGTGTGCATGTGTGAGTTTGTGTGCGTGTATGTATGTGAATGTGTGCGCGTGTACATGTGTAAATGTGTGCGTGTGTATGTGTGTGCATGTATGATGGCGACTTTATAGGGCTGCCTCACTGGGAGACCATGTCACCAACACCATGCATGACCTGATATCTCACTTAGTCACATTATCCTGACACAGAGCCAACCAGTCCTTGCCATATCCTAATAATGCCAAGTGCCTGGCTAGGAAGTGACATGTATCAATTTTTAAGTCATTGATTTGACCTAACCAGGGTTCAAACCCAAGAATTCAAATCCCACGATCTACTAAAACGAGAGACGGACGCTCAACTCATTCGGCCATCCCGTCTGGTTTCGGCAATAAATCCATTTCAGTACCCAAGCGAGTTGGAGGTCCCTTTACTTCCAACTTTAATACACTTGTATACTATGCCGGTAGGCAGTTTGCCCTACAGGATTACCTTCCCAATGTCATGCCAGACTCATCAGGCTGATTATGTGATTATCTCAAATTTCTACATAACCAACCGCATTGCCAATGGCACTCACAAAGCAGCCCCAGGCTACGCGATATTACCGTTATCAACTGGGCCAACTCCTGCATAATAATACCCCCATCACGCCAAACTAGTTCTCACTACGTTCTTGAAAATGTTGCTGAATGGGCTCAAACTGTGTGCGAACAGAATGGACGTACTAGCAACTTTTTACAGTCTGTTTACAAACAGGATGGACGGGCTAGAACGGAATGGTGCTCCAGAACTTTTAGCCTGCCCAAAATTGTCTTGCAGCCACCTTCTATCCCGAACACAGCCCGTTTTAGAATGGGGTCGGACGGTTTGAGAACTAGTTTGGTGTGATGGGGGTATAAGGGGAGTGTGAAACTTCAACTTATCTGGCTACACTCCACTCACACTGACTAGCCGCAACTGACTCATGTCCTGCTCAGCCTCACCAGACGGGATGGCCGAATGAGTTGAGCATCCATCTCCTGTTTTGGGAGATCGGGGGATCCGAATCCATGGGTTTGTCAGTTTGAAACCCTGGTCGAGTCAAACCAATGACTTAAAAATGTATACTTGTCGCTTCCTAGCAAGTATCGATTTTTATAAGTCATTGGTTTGACTCTACCGGGAACCAAACTGCCGATTTCCTGCACGCGAGACCCGCGCTCTAC
The DNA here is from genome assembly GCA_030323885.1 of Branchipolynoe longqiensis. Taxonomy (NCBI): domain Eukaryota; kingdom Metazoa; phylum Annelida; class Polychaeta; order Phyllodocida; family Polynoidae; genus Branchipolynoe; species Branchipolynoe longqiensis. The sequence goes on along the minus strand of CM059190.1, from coordinate 99,520,987 downwards.
TGATTCGGCCACCGCGCCCGATCGGTCACTAGATGAAATATGAACATCTATTTCCGCGGCGGCTAGACTGATGGGATGAGATGAAAGCGGTTGATGTTGCGGCAATGAAGCTGGTAATTAGATTATTGATCAGAGATGCAGATGAAGGTATAGTATAATCTCCACTCTGTCTGCTCCACCAAGTCCTCTTGTTCAGCACTGGGGGAGGGGGGGGGAGGGCTGAGTGGGGGGGGGGGTACTTCTTATCCATGTCATACGCTCCATATTTCATTTTCCGCTTATTTCGTCCGATAAGTGGCTAGGCTTCATGTATTTTGTGTCTCTGTTCTTCGGGGGGAGGGTGAGGGATAGAAAGTCTTTAAGGCCAGACTCTCAGCAGAAGGATGAACTGGTCAGTTCCCAATTGGCCAATCTCGATCTCTCCCAATTCGATGTTTTTGTTTGTTTGTCGGAGATTTACGTCCTGGCAACACCTAAGGTCATATCAGGACGGGAACCGACTTGTGACGGTGCACACTCATGGCGACTTTATAGTGCTGCCCCAGTGGGAAATCAGGCCACCGGCACCATGACCTGATATCCCACACATTCACATTATCCTGACACTGAACCAACCAGTTCTTGCCCTATCCTAATAATGCCGAGCGCCTGGCTAGGAAGCTACAAGTATACATATTTAAGTCTTTGGTTTGACTCGACCAGGGTTCGAACCCACAAACCCATGGGTTCCTCCCAATTCGATATGTAGGGCTTTTGTTGTTGGCCATATAATGATGTGGATGGCTGAGTAGCTCCTTACACAGAAACTGCACCGCCTTCATCTTCTCACAGGTAGAAGTGGTGGCAGTGGGACTGGGAGTGGGACGGGGAGTGGGAGTGGGACCGGGAGTGGGACTGGGGCTGGCACTGGGCATGGGACCGGGAGTTGGAGTGGGACTGGGACTGGAACTGGGCATGGGACCGGGAGTGGGACTGGGCGTGGGACCGGGAGTGGGAGAGGGACTGGGAGTGGGACTGGGAGAGGGATTGGGACTGGGAGAAGGACTGGGATTGGGACTGGGAGTTGGACTGGGAGAGGGACTGGGAGTGCAAAGAGGGTAGACACTCTCTGACCACAGTAAATTGTTGCTTTTCTTTCTCCGCCTCCCCTACCCTCCCTCCCAATTAACCGGAGAGGATGTACACACAACTTTGTTTTATTCAACGATGCCTCTCGAGCACATTGATTTTTATCATCAGCTATTGGACGTCAAACATATGGTCATACTGACATTTTCTTTGGAGGAAACCTGCTGCCACGACATAGGCTACCCTTTCCGATAAGCAGCGAGGGGTCTTTTAGATGCACTTTCGCACAGACAGGACAGCACATACCACAGCCTTTAATGAACCAGTTGTGGACCACTGGTTGGAACGGAAAATAGCCCAAACTGCAAATGTGTCCACTGAGCAGGATCGATCGAGTGACCCACACCTTCACAGGTGGAGACGCTACTGTCTGATCTACATCCCGCTCCCGGCGAGAATGTCTAAATTCTGTAATAGATTAAATATCCCGGTAGTGGTGAAGGCGGGTGTCACTATATCAGCTGTAGCGTAATACAGTCAAACCTCTCTAAATCGACCGACCATGGGACCGACTTTAAATGGTCCATTTAGGGAGGTTGTAATGTATATAATGTATGCATATACGGGTCTTATCAAAGGTGGTCGGTTTAGGGAGTTTCTTAATCGATACAATGGACGTTCATTTGGGACCCAAATAAAGCGATCGATATAGGGGAAAGGGCAATACTGTGGAGGTGGTCAGTTAGAGAGGTGCTACTGTATAACACTGCAAGTTACTGTTCAGTAGCATAAGGAGCTCCGTCCGTCCATAGCATACTGTAATCTGATTGGTCAATGCGCAGACACGTGTGCCATAAATAGAAACAGCCTGGTGGGGGGCTGGTGTATACAGCCTTATACAGAGACGCACCTCTGCACGTCGTCTATACATCAATCATTGAAAGAGCCACTAGGAGGCGCCACTTCCAAGTCTTTGTCGCTTTAACTTTAAGCTAAGATTCCATATAGATGCTATGCGGTGTGTGGGATGCGAATGCGACAAAAAATGGAAAATCATGTAAGCGCACAGTGGTGCTTCCATATGTCCGGTTACGAATGCGAATGCGGGGACCGATCGGTGTGAGTGTGAATGCGAATGCGAATGCAAATGCGAATGGCATGCTGCATACCACGTATATGGAATCTAGGCATTAGGGCGAACACTTGGCATGAGATCCCTAAATTTACACCGTACAGTATTGAATGAACTAGCTCAGTGTGTGTGTGTGTGTTTGTGTTCTTCTGTGTGTATAAAGTGTGTTGTGTGTGTGTGTGTTTCCACACACTCAACGACAGGTGGTACAACGTGAATATGCCGCCACTCACTATCTGATACTGTGATGTGTGTGTATGTGTGTGTGTAGTGCATTGTGTGTGTGTGTGTGTGTGTGTGTGTGTGTAGTGTGTTGTGTGTTTCCACACACTCAACGACAGGTGGTACAACATGAATATGCCACCACTCACTATCTGATACTGTGATGTGTGTGTGTGTGTGTAATGCATTGTGTGTTTTTCCACACACTCAACGACAGGTGGTACAATGTGAATATGCCACCACTCACTCACTAATACTGTGATGTGTGGGCGTAGTGCGGTGTGTGTCTGTGTTTCCACACACTCAACGACAGGTGGTACAACGTGAATATGCCGCCACTCACTATCTGATACTGTGATGTGTGTGTATGTGTGTGTAGTGCGTTGTGTCTGTGTGTGTGTAGTGTGTTGTGTGTTTCCACACACTCAACGACAGGTGGTACAACATGAATATGCCACCACTCACTATCTGATACTGTGATGCGTGTGTGTGTGTGTGTAGTGCATTGTGTGTGTTTCCACACACTCAACGACAGGTGGTACCACATGAATATGCCACCACTCACTCACTGATACTGGGATGTGTGGGTGTAGTGCGGTGTGTGTGTGTGTTTCCACACATTCAACGACAGGTGGTACAACGTGAATATGCCACCACTCACTCACTGATACTCTGATGGAGTGACTGGTAAATAGCTGTACCATTGATTACCCAGTGTAGCAGATGTAGTCTTGTTGCACACTTGTCTCACACCACCCACCGACTCTAGACCCGCCTCCCATAGTCCGCTATGCAGACAGATAGCTAGCCAACTAACTATTTATTCCCCAGCCTTTGTGAAAAAAACCCACCAGGATTCTTTTTTTTTAACAGCAAAATTTGCGATGTGAGCAAATTATATCCAGGTCATGTCAATGCGAACACAAGGACATAAAAAAACATAACCTAGTCCTGACATTAATCCCAAATCGAGCCTTCATAATCAGCAAATCTTCCCAAAACAAATTAATTTAGGCATTTTGGGGCATTTTGTCGATTCAGTGTTAGTAAGCCGGCCATCGACCCAATGGGGAGCGAGCCAACGGCCAGGTCGAGTTCTCCCGTGGTAATAACAATTCATACCCGCCCCGGGCAAAGATTAATTTGCACATAGAAGACATGCATCTCTGCAATGGGAAATCAACGGATATCATTCATTTTCTAAGCTAAACAAACCGGATTTGATAATTGCTAAACACAGTGAATGTAATTGTAAACCTCGTGAAAGCTTTATTAAATGGAATCTCTTTTGGCACAAGTCATGGAGTCATTCTGTGGGAGTTTTCGGAGTGGTTTCATTTTTTGTCTTTTTTAGTTTGTTTATCGCCAACACCTTCATCTAGCCAACACCTTCATCTAGACAGACTCCAGTTTGAATAGCCGGGTCGGTTACACATGTGAAGATATGGAATTCAAGGCTATTTCAAGGTTGTTTTTTATTGGAATTCAAGATTATTTTCATTTGGATTTCAGGGGAACAAAACCAATGGTGAATGGCGATTTTGAACTACCCTAATTTAGATCAGTGGGGACAGTTTAATGGAATTCAAGGCTTTTCAAGGATTTGAAATGGGGCAAATGGAGACAGTTTAATGGAATTCAAGATTTCCAGCCCCATACGGACCATGTATGCAGGTATTGCAGGTATTGCAATACCTCAGGGAGTTTGACGCCCCTGCCCTGCAGAGTTGTAAACCACTGCCTTGTGGTACATGTTCTTGACAGAACCAAAGCAAACCCTAAGCAGAAAACCATGTCACTGTGGCAGCATTAAGGGTGGTTGATGTATGGAACTCCCAACATCTCCCGACCAGCCACTGCAGGGACAAATAGTTTTGCGCCTGTCTGGACATGTTCTTGCCGGTGTGAAACCTCTATTTGCTCCCCGAGAGAGTGCCGCTGGTAACTTGCAGCACTTCAACACTTTTGCAGGCAGCTTTCATGAAATGGTCCATGCGGGTCAATGGCAAGATCTACCATGTAATCGTGCTATCCACCCTACTATACAGAGCTGAGGCCTGGACAGTGTACAGATGACAGGTGAAAAAGCTGCACGCCTTCATGACGCGACATCTGCGTTCAATCATGAGGCTAACCTGGAAGGACAAAGTGACAAATAAGGAAATACTCAAACAGATGGGGCTGCCCTCTATGGAAGATCTTCTGATCAAAAAGAATCTCCAGTGGACTGGACACCTCATGAGGATGTCATCAGACAGGCTACAAAAGCAGATCATCTATTCTCAACTGTCTTCTGGTTACAGAAAGAGAGGGTACCCTCGTCTCCGGTTCAAGGATACTATCAAGAGAAACCTGAAGCTGAGAGACGTTAAGACCCACTCATGGACATCAGTCTCACAGCAGAGAGCTAAATGGAGAGCGGCAGTCAAGTAAAGCAGTCTTTATCGCATCGCGACCGACAGCATGATGATGATGACGGACCATGCAATAGCACAGCTGCAAATATAATGCTAGCAAGTTGGTTGGTTGGTTGGTTGGTTGTTGTAGTTTTATGTCCTGGCAACATCTAGAATCATATCATGACGGGTACCGACTTATGACAACTTTATAGTGCTACCCCACTGGCCACTGCCACCATGACCCGATTTCCCACTCAGACAAATTATCCTGATACTGAGCTAACCAGTACAATTTTATAAGTCATTGGTTTGACTCTAATGGGAATTGAACTCCGTTCTCCCGCACGGAAAGCCTGCACTCCACCGATTCGATTCGGTCACACACACACACACACACACACACACACACACACACACACACACACACACACACACACACACACACACACACACATACGAGCAGGGCCTCACACAACCGAGTGCGCGCGCACACACACACACGCACACACACATGACCTGTACACCCCTCCACCTCTCCTGCCACCCCACCGTCCCATCGGTTCATCACAATTGTTGGGAGCTAAGAAATAATTACTTTTGTGGTAATTTATTTGATGTCTGGCGGAGGTGTCATCACCCGACTCGTTATCTCAACGACACCAGTGCGCCCCCTGTCGGACTCTGTATGTGTGTGGTTGTGTGTGTGGCTGTGCGTGTGTGGCTGTGTATGTGTGGCTGTGTGTGTGGCTGTGCGTGTGGCTGTGCGTGTGGCTGTGTGTGTGGCTGTGCGTGTGGCTGTGCGTGTGGCTGTGCGTGTGTGTGGCTGTGTGTGTGTGGCTATGTGTGTGTTCTTGTGCCTGGCTGTGTGTGCATGTACATATAGTTGACTTCGTCTATGTATATGCCAGGGAACATTTTGTTTGGTAGTGTGTCACGAATTGCGATATCAATTATGTAGATCGCTAATCAATTTCCAAATTGATTAGCAATTGTTGCTAATCAAAATTTTCCAAAAGAAATGCTCCCTTTGTGTACATGTTACACAGGGAACATTTTGTCTGGTATTGTGTCGCGAATCGTGATACAAGTTATGTATGCTTGGTTGGATGTGTGCGTGCAAGAATATGTGGTTGTCTGCGTGTATGTATATATATGTATGTGTGGTTGTGTGTGTGCGTGTGGTTGTGGTTGTGGTTGTGGTTGTGTGTGCGCGTACGGGTCGGGGGGTCCAGGTAAGCCAGAGGTATAATTTAGCTACATTAGACAGACACTTGCTATCTGGACCGCACTTCGTCCACACCTCTCTCTTTCTCCTCTCTGCTGGCCATGCTCCTCCTTGATAATGTCTAAAAAGAGTTCCAGGAGGGGGAGCCCGCCAGCATTTCACTTTCTACTCTTACTCTGTCCGTGTCTTTGGCTCGCCGGATGGTCACCATCGAGCAAAGAGACACGGTGCTTTGACTCAACTCTCCTCATTTCTCTGTCCTATACTCTACCCTTTTTTTTCTTCTCCCGAGCTTACTTCTCCCCGTGATCAAGGGAGTTATTTGCTTGGGTGGGGCCCTGTACCTTATCGTTTCTCTCGACGAGTGCTCTGCTACCATTCGGACCGGAGTGATTCGGGGCCGCCACAATGATTCGTCGTTTTGAATGTTGTAAAGACATCCCCAGCTTCTACAACCATCCCACCTGAAGATTAATCTTCAACCAAAGATTGGACCGATTTATCGGGGCCTTTCTATATTGCTGCAGTTTTGCAGCTGGTAACTGTTGTAAGGTTACAAACCATCCAAAAAGCAGCAAGCAGCAGCAGCTACATTAGACCAGACTTATTACTTAAATATTTATGGATCTTTACCGGAGGCGTGTTCTTGGTGTACTCGGCACTGAACTGGGCTGACAGTCACACCCTCCTCTCCCCCCCCCCCCCTCACCCCCCAAGCTGTGAAAAGGTAGTGCATAGACTTGACACCTGTATACAAGGGTCTGCTCAAATAGACTTCGAGAATCCTTACATCACAACGACAGTCACAGCAAAACGCTGCATTTAGGACACGGCATGCAAATCATCAGCGTCAGGGATGCTGGTTGGTTGGTTGGGGCTTTACATCCTGGTAACATCTAAGGTCATATCTGGATGGGTACCGACTTGTGACAGTGCACACTCATGGTGATTTCATAGTGCTGCCCCACTGGGAAATCAAGCCATTGGCACCATGCCCTGATCTCACACTTACACTGAGCTAACCAGTCCTTGTCCTATCCTATTAATGCCGAGCACAAGGCTAGGAAGCGACAAGAATACATTTGACAAGTCATTGGTTTGACTCGACTGGGAACCAAACTCCCGATTTCCCGCACGTAAGGCCCGCGCTCTACCGATTCTCCCTTAAGCTAGGATTCCTTACACGCGGTATGCGGTATGCGAATGCGAATGCGGCAAAAAATCGAAACGCCTTGAAGTCAATGGGCTACAACCCTTACACGTGGTATGCGAATGCGAATGCGTTTTTCCGATCGGTCCATGTAGCGATCGGTGCGGCATGCGGCAAGGTGGGTGCGAATAGAAACCTGAGTCTGATGTGTCCATTAGTTTAACACTAGGAGAGGCGACTGAGCATTACGGAACGGTCACGCACAAGGGTGCTGAGGGGAAACATGGTAGTGGTGGTGGTGGGGGTTCGGTTTGGTAAAAATGCTACCAGAGCTACAAAAATATGAATACTTATCTATAATTTGGTAATTATATAGGTAGGAACCTCCATGTGACGTGCCAAGTGTTACAATGATATAAATGCCATATTAGGCCATATACAGTGCAGTATGGAGTATACTTGTTTATTTTTCTTTTTTAAATATAGCAGGTCGTGTGCCGCATGCCGCATACCGCGTAGAAGGAATCTTCCCATTCGCATACCGCATGCCACATACCAGGAATCTCAGCTTTAGTCATTATTTGATGATTATTATTATTATTATCATGATTATTATTATTATTATTGCTCTCCCCTCAATGACGTCATATCAGCCATTATATTCATATTAAGTGTGAACCAATTGCTTCACTTGGGAATCGCAATGGCTGTACATAGTAATTACACAATAGAGTCCAACTGCACCTTCCCGCGCACTATAAAGCCACCAGTTCCAGAAACTGACCTGCGTGGGTGAGGACCCCCCCCCCCGCACCCCCTACCCATCCTGTCCCCCCAACCTGGGTATTTTTAACTATTGTCCAGGATGAAATAATAATTAAGAAACCACAGTTGGTGTGCCTGAGTCGGGATGATTCTATTACTAGCATTAGGGTTGATTAGACGGTGAATTATTCATGCCGGCAAAGCGCGATGCAAAATTTAGACACGATCGGACCGACCGGAGCTTTCCGCGTCCCGTCCGGGCAGGCCTCGCAACACAGGGCAAGGTTTATTATAATTTATTTCTGGACAGCGTGTGCAAATCTCGCATGAAGGAGTCCATTCGTTTCCCAGTCGAGTCAAATCAATGACTCATCAGATTTATACTTGTCGCTTCCTAGCCTGGTGCTCAGCTTTAATAGGATAGGGCAAGGATTGGTTCGATCAGTTCGACTGCATGGGATATCGGATTATGGTACCGGTGGCCGGATTTCCCAGTGGGCAGCACTATAAGGTCGCCATGAGTGTGCACTGTGACAAGTCGGTGCCCATCCTGATTTGACCGTAGAGTTAGATGTTGCCCGGATGTAAAACTCCAACAATACGGCCGGAAAACCAGTGCTTCGGCGTTGAAAAAAACCCATTTATTCGTTGAATAAAATTATCATTTACCCCAGGAAAAAAAGAAAAAAAAACACAACAAAGTTAAATATATAGGCTATGCACTACAGTCCAGATTTCCGGCTTTATAAGAGTTTACCGCAAGTTGACATTTGGGATGTTTACTGGGTAGATAGATGTCTGGTGAGGCATTAGGTGAATAGGTTATGGAAGCAAACTGCATGAACCTACTAAAGGAACTATAACATGCTCGAAGAAGACTAACACACACACACCCACACACCCACACACCCACACAGTGTCCAAGCACCGCCTGAGTCACTTCCAATATACTACTAACACTGACCCGCTTGGAGAGTGAAGCTAAGATTCCATATAGCGGTTTACGGTATGCGAATGTGAATGTGGAAAAAAATGTAAAAGCATGTAAAGGCACAATAGTGCTTCCACGTGTCCGAATGCGATTGCGAATGCGAATGCTGCAAATGGATAGACCCATGGACCGATCGGTGCGAATGCGGGTGCGAATGCGAATGCTGCTGTGTTTGTCATAGAAAACAACAGTAACCATGACTTTCTGTGCAAAATAAGGCTAGGAACCCCCAACTAAGCTGCACCGCAAAGGGGCAGGTGATATGTCACGGCCCACCAGCGAGACGCCCAATGGAAGGTAACCATACCAAAAGCAGCCAGATAGCACACCACACAGCTACGTACAAGCCTATGATATGTAAATAGGAGTAGGCTAGTCTAGAAATAAGAGTAGAAAAAATAAAGCACATATATGCCAAGAAAATCCAAAAAATAACAACAATAGACTACTAACCAGACCAACCAACTATCTATCTGCTACTGAAATACAGGCAATCAAATACCTTATCAGCAGCTACTGTGTGATAAGACAACACCAACACTACAGCTGGCCAGCATTGAAAACAAGCCTGAATACCCAGGCTTATATGCTATGGACAGTATAAATACAGCCTCAATAAAAAATATAAAAAAAATTTGAAGCAAAAAAAACTTTAAAAAATTGCATGGGTATCTATGTCGCATACCACATTCGCATCCCGAATACCGCGTATATGGAATCTTAGCTTTAGTCTGACGGGTGTAAAGCTTAAATTCCATATACGCGGTATGCGGCATATGGTATACGAATGCGAATGTGGCATGCGGCATAGATACCGATGCGATCTTCGGCACAAATTTGTGAAGGAAACTCAATAGCCCTGTTGTTTCCTATGACAAACACAGCAGCATTCGCATTCGCACCGATTGGTCCATTGGTCGACTCACTTGCCGCATTCGCTTTCGCGTTCGCGTTCATATTCACATTCGGACATATGGAAGCACTACTGTGCATTTACATGCTTTTCTATTTTGTTGCCACATTCGCATATCGCCTATATGAAATCTTAGCTTAAGCCGTCTGGAGCTTGTGAGGCATTAAGAATACATGTGTCCTGGCCGCCATTTTTTTCATTAATTCGTCGCACGTGAGTGAGGACAATGGGAACAGCGGTGGTGGTGACCCGGGGGCCAGAGAGGGCATATTTTATCACCTCGCAGCGCGCGACTGCAGGGTCGTTAAACGTCAGTTTATTATAAACAGTAAAGGTGCCACGTCGCTACTCTGCGGTATGCCTACAGCCTGCTGGCGTCATCTGTAATCAGGGCACGTGTGTTAGTTTTACATGATGGCGTCATAATCACAATGTGTGTCACTTCTACCTGCTGGTGTCATAATTAGGGCATGTGTGTCACTTCTACCTACTGGTATCATAATTAGGAGATGTGTGTCACTTCTACCCACTGGTGTCATAATTAGGGCATGTATGTCAAATGTACATGGTGGCATCATAATTAGGGAATGTGTGTCACTTCTACATGATGGTATCATAATTAGGGCATGTATGTCACTTCTACCTGCGGGTGTCATAATTAGGGCATGTATGTCACTTCCACCTGTGGGTGTCATAATTAGGGCATGTATATCACTTCCACCTATGGGTGTCATAATTAGGGCATGCGTGTCACTTCTACCTGCTGATGTTATATTTAGGGCATGTATGTCACTTGTACATGATGGCATCATAATTAGGGAATGTGTGTCACTTCTACCTGCGGGTGTCAGTCACTTCTACCTGCTGGTGTCATAATTAGGGCATGTATGTCACTTCTACCTGCTGGACCGGGTGCAGTGGCCGAATCGGTAGAGCGCAGGCATCGCATCATTGAGGGTCATGAGTTTGGTTCTCGGTCGAGTCAAACCAATGACTTATAAAATTGATACTTGTCACTTCCTAGCCTGACACTTGCCATTTATAGGATAGGGCAAGGACTGTTTAGCACAGTGTCAGGATACTGTGACTGAGTGGGATATCGAGTCATTGTGCCAGCGGCCTGATTCCCACTGGGGCAGCACTATAAAGTTGCCATGAGTGTGCACAGTCACAAGTCGATACCCGTCCTGATATGACCGTAGATGTTGCCAGGGACGTAAAACTCCAGCAACCAACCGACCAACCTGCTGGCATCATTATCATAACATGTGTGTTATTCCTACGACCTCGTGGTAACATAATCACAATAACATATGCCACTGACACAATAGTATGTATGTGTGTATGTGTGTGTGATTGTTGATAAATGCTTCAATATACAATCAAATGTACTGGTACCGACAATTGTCTGAACCGACTGTAGGGAATGAGTTGTTGTGTGCACGGCGCATGAATGAATAATTATGTAGGTCATGATTAATTATTAATTAAAATATGCATACCGTATATGTCCCAGTAGAAGCATGCTACCCAATAGAAGCACATGCTCCATTTCAAGATTGAAAGCGCGCACAAATTTACGATCATATTCAGACTGAATGCACATAAAATAAGACAATCCCACTTTATTTCAGAGGCACAAAAAAAACAAATCCATAAAATTCTATAACTTTGAATAGATGTGTCTGCACTCGCGCGTCTATTGGGACATATACAGTAATTGAATATGTGAACTGCACTGTATCACACCTGTAAAACCATAAATGGAAGCAACGGGAGGAGCAGGAGCGGTTGCTTGTAATTAATCTAAAAGTTGAATTATTTATTAATCATACACGATTGAACACACAATTTGAAGTAGCATCTCGCAAAATCAACATTTATGTACACAGTACGCAATGTTTTTGTCAACTGAACTAATCTGAAGTAAGAAGTATACATTTTTAAATCATTGGTTTTTGACTCTACCAGGGTTCGAATCGCACCATCTACCAAAATAGGAGGCGGACGCTCAACTCATTCGGTGTAGGAATTGTTCACTAGAGGATAGACAACACCACACAGAACTGGGTTGAATCTCTTGTATTCTCTGAGCTCTGGCACTAACGTGTGAATGAACACAGGTTTATATTTCCCCTGCTTGCACAACACGTGACCTATGGAGAGTGGGATAGAAGAGTATATGAGGGGAGAGGGAGAGGAAGGGGAGGATGGTAGGGGAGGGCGTGAGGGGTTGGGGAGTGGGGACGAACTGGGCCGGGCCAGGCGGGAAAGGGGATGGGAGGCGTGAAAGGGGGTGGGGGGGGGGGGGGGGAGAAGAGGGAGGAGTGGGACAAAGTGGGCCGGGCGGGACAGGGCAGGAAAGGAGCCGGGCGGGACAGGGCGGGGTGGGGTGGGGTGGGGTGGGGTGGGGTGGGGTGGGGTGGGGCGGGGCGGGGCGGAGCGGGGCGGGGCGGAAATGGTCGGGGGGTAAGGGGCAAAGTTCAGCGGGATAGCTGGGAAGGCGTTGGGCATTAACACAGGCCCCTCCAGTACCCGCTGAATAGTATGCAATGAGGCTGGGTTCCAATTACACGCACCCAATCACCAGGGACGCTCGCTGCCATTCCTGCCCGGTATTATTTATGCTGCGACCATTATCTCAATCCAATCCCATGCACATATTCCACAGGTAATAAGCCCGGCTAGTTATAAATGCAATCAGGCGCAATTGTGCCCGCCCAGATTAATTCAATTCAATTATGGGCTGGGTGGGTGGGTGGGTGGGTGGGGGAGTGGGGTGGGGTAGTAGAGGGGTGGGGGAAGGTTACTGTGAACTGTACATTGTTTAACCCACCAGGCGCGAGCGAGGGGGCGGGGATTAAGATTGGTTGGTTGTTGGAGTCTTACATCCTGGCAACATCTAAGGTCATATCAGGACGGGTACCGACTTGTGACAGTGCACACTCATGGCGACATTATAATGCTGCCCCACACTGAGACAAGGCCGCCAACACCATGACCTGATATTCCACTCAGTCACATTATCCTGACACCGAGCCAATCGGTCCTCGCCCTATCCTAATAATGCCAAGTGCCAGGCTAGGAAGCGACAAGTATACATTTTTATAAGTCATTGGTTTGACTCGACCAGGAACCGAATTCCCGATCTTCCGCACGCTAGGCCTTCGCTCTACCGATTCCGGTGGGAGGCTACTGTGAATAGTAGATTGTTTAACCGACAAGGGGCGAGCGGGGGGGTGGTGAAGATTAAGAATTCTGCCACACCGGCGCTACCAGACGGGGGTTATATTATTTATCCGCCTGATTATACATACGCCACGATTTTAATACATGTTTTAATTACCGGTTAATTTACATATAATATTATTAGAGAGTCTGAGGCATGTTTAAAAGCCCACACCACCACACATACACACACCATGTACGCACACCACACATATCCATATCGCCCACCCTGCATACATTCACACTCACTCAGGTACATACAAACACATCCTTACTGGATGTCAATTCATCGCGGCCCTGCATACATTCACACTCACAGACACAAACACATCCTCATTGGATGTCAATTCATTGTGGCCCTGCATCCATTCACACTCACACACACAAACACATATCCTTACTGGATGTCAATTCATCGCAGCCCTGAGTACATTCACACTCACGCACGCACAAACACATATCCTTACTGGATGTCAATTCATCGCAGCCCTGAGTACATTCACACTCACGTATGCACAAACACATATCCTTACTGGATGTGTTATTCATCGCAGCCCTGAGTACATTCACACTCACGCACGCACAAACACATATCCTTACTGGATGTCAATTCATCACGGCCCTGCATACATTCACACTCACGCACGCACAAACACATATCCTTATCCTTATCGGATGTGAATTCATTGCGACCCTGCATATTTACAGTTACACTCACGCACGCACAAACACATATCCCTATTTGATGTCAATGCATCGTGGCCCTACATACATTCACACTCACGCACGCACAAACACATATCCTGACTGGATGTCAATTCATTGGGGGCATGCATACATTCACACTCACACACGCACAAACAGATATCCCTATTTGATGTCAATGCATCGTGGCCCTACATACATTCCCACTGATGCACACACAAACAGATATCCTTCCTGGATGTCATTTCATCGTTGCCCTGCGTCCACCGCCTCCGTTTGCCAGTGCCTCAGTATTAGGTGCTGGAGATAATTAATAAGTCCCTGATTAAATTGGTCAATGGTCGAGGGAAGGCGATATCAATAAGTCAAGTCTCCAGCAAAGACATGATGATGTGGGAATGAACAATATGCCTCGAACGACAGAGATGAGAGCCGCTTCCAACAACAACAACAACAACAACAACAACAACCACCACCAGCAGGGAGCCAACATTGGAAGATTAAAAATCGGAAGATCTTAAGGGATGATATATTGGGGGGGGATTATTTTTTTTAAGACTTTAATCGTTTATGCTCTGTGGTGCATTTTGGACACGATAATCCGTAAGATTTAAATATTTTTGGAAATTGAAAAACCGGAAGATCGGCATAAGGTGATGATGGGGACATAAAATATTGTACACCTTACGGCGAAACCGCAATGGTTGGCAACCCTGCAACACCACCAACAAAACCACAAATAACACTGCATCCCTAGCTCACGGCTAGTATAACCATGGTGTTGAGTTAACGAGTCCTCCACAAATGCTCTGTTTCATCAGTTTCTGTGGTATTTCTCTCAGTAAATATGGATGGTAAACTGTTTGTGAGCTACCTACCCGCACCCCGACCCGCACCCCTACCCGCACCCCACGCTGTATAAATGGAGGGTCAAGGTCAAATAATGCAACTCAGTATGTATGGTTACCTCACAGCAGAATTCGAAATAAGAATACAAACCCATGGAAATTATGCATAACAAAATATATATATTGACATTTTTCGGTTGCCGACCGACCCTGTTAGAACCCGCCAATTTGTTGTTTTTTCCCCCACTCTGAGCACAAAAGAACAAATTGCACTCTTACGTTAAGACATGATATCGCACACAGTGAAAAAACACAATGCGCCGGCTGGTCTTGTATGAATGGTTTATATATTACTCATCTACACAGAGTTTGAGAAGTACTATATTAGATGACCCTGGTGTACGTTTCAGTTTTTGAGAACTAGAAGTGCACTTTTTGCAGTGTGTGGTTTGTCAAACAATGTTTTAAAAAGTAATAAATAAATCTACCTACCGACGCCCAAAATATTTCCCCAGCAACTGGAAACATAAATATTTTTCATTTGGGCCTTAGGTGCTACCACATGATGTAGCACATCTCATACAAAGACCTTATTACCAATGAGGAAATCCATGCCGAGATCCAGCAGGCAATTGAACGACACAAAGGTCTCCTGATAACCTTTAAGAGATGAAAACTGCAGTCGTATGGCAAATATTTCCTGTTCATCATGTCCGACCAGAACCATCTTGCAAGGCACATTGAAAAGGGGAATAAAACAAGGTTGACAAATGAAGAGGTGGGAACACTTTGGGGAATGGACAGCTTTGCGGCTCGGCAAGTCCCAGAGGGCAGTGGAGAACAGGGGAAACGGGCAACAACTGGTTGCAAAGTCATCTGTAGTGCCCCAAAGACCGTTGTGGTTAAGGGATTGATGATGATGATGATGATGATGATGATGGTGATGATGACGATGATGATGATGATGATGACGATGACGACGATGATGATGATGATGGCTACCACGACTAAATAAATACAATTCAACAAGAAAAACCTGACTTAAGCTAAGATTCCTTACACGCGGTATGTGGCATGCGGCATGCGGCATGCGAACGGGATGGGTCCTTTCCCCCACACCCACACACATAGTGTCAGGTTTCTCTAACACTGTTGTCTATGGGCATTCGCATTCGCATGCCGCACCGATTGCTACATGGACCGATTCAGTATTTGCATGCCGCATACCGCGTGTAAGGAATCACCCCCATTGACTTAGATGCTTTTCGATTTTTTGCCGCATTCGCATACCGCATACCGCGTGTAAGGAATCTTAGCTTTAATACAGGACGAATGGAAACAGCCCTAACCCAACTGACAGGCCAATGCTAATTAGCATTGTTCAAACGCATCCAATACGACTAATGCATTACAAATAATAACATATTGAAATTTTGGCCGATTCTTTTCTACTTAGCAGAACAATAAGGCGATCAGATTAATTAAGTCAACAGGATTAATAATGCTCATGCCATTTATTTCTCAGATCAATCAATAACTTGATCTTAGTGGAAGTCTCAATTTCTATATTTTTAAAAGCGCTCTTGGATATTGACATCGGGTTTTGCATTGTTATAGTTGCTGCTGTTGGCTTTGCTTTTTATTTTTATTTTATTTTTATTTTAATTTAATTTAATTTTAGAACACTGTGGATCCTTTGTTTTCTAGCTTGCATTGTTTTCTCGGTCGACCATTGGGAGAGAAACGTGCAATCCGTCTACTCCCCCCTCCCCCTCCCCCCCCCCCCCCCCCCCCACCAAAAGAACCACCCACCCACACCAAACAGACTGGCTTTGCCAATTATAATAATCCCAGTTAATTGGGCGGGGGGAGGGGGGGCGGGGAGGGTTAGGAATCCCCATGCACCCCCATAACCACGCCGCTTTGAACAATTATTGCCAAATGGAAAAAATACCAAACACACGGCAATTAATCAACGTTAAATTTGGATTATTATCCAATAAGGGCTAGTACACTATCAGATTCTGTCTTCCCTGTTTGGTTTGCCCCTAATTCCGTTAGCCCGACTGCAGAGCGATGCTGGCACAGTCTCCACTTTCCCAGAACAGTTCTGCGCGATTTTCTTTGCGCGGCGGTGTTTTTGAGTAGGGAACGGTGCGCCTAGACAAATAATAGAGACTCTCAAGCGCTGCCGATAGGATAATTGAATTATGCAAATGAGCAAAGCTGGTAGTAAATCGGCGCGAAGTGAAAAATCAATTAGAACGAAAGGAAGGGGAGGCAAATGGATCCTTGCGCGGCCCCCCCCCCCCTTCCCCGCCAACCCCCGAACAGTTCGCAGAAGAGGTCAACTCATGATACAAGCATCGCAATGTGAAAATGTAGGTTTCACGTAAGCACTGTGTGTGTGTGTGTGTGTGTGTGTGTGTGTGTGTGAATGTGTGTGAATATGTGTGTAGGTGTGTGTGAGTGTGTGTGTGTCAATGTGTGTGTCAATGTGTGTGTCAATGTGTGTGTAGGTAGGTGTGCGTGTGTAGGTGTGCGTGTGTGTGTGAGTGCGTGTGAATGGGTGTATGCGTGTAGGTGTGTGAGTGTGCAGGTGTAACCTGACTTCCGGTAATTTTCCGCGATTCTGTGACAGTGTTGTCTATGAGAGGATTTGCACGTTTTCGTGGAAATCTCCACCTGAATAGGAGACTGTCTGGCTGTCACCACCTGCCCGCCACCCGACCCCCCCCCCCCCCCCATCAGGACTTAGGGAGTTTCCCCATAGACCCTATTCAGCTAATTTATCTATATGTCGGTTGGTTGGTTGCTTGTTTGTTAGAGTCTTGTATTCTGGCAACATCTAAGGTCATATCAGATGGGTACCGACTTGTGACAGTGCGCAATGATGGTTACTTTATAGTGCTACCCCACTGGGAAATCAGGCCACTTGCACCATGACCTGATATCCTCACATTATCCCGACACTGAGCGAACCAGTCCTTGCCCTATCCTAATATGAGTAAGCAATGCTTAGGACCGACCCCCGAGCCGTATTCGATTAACCCGAGTCGGGTCACCTGAGTTGCTAGAATTTCAAATCGAACACTGCGAGTGGAGTGGAAAAATACACCTGTAGTGTGCAAAACGACCCGACCCCAGTAACCCACGTGTTGGCTGGGGTGGATTAAGCAGAGTAGCATGGAGGAACACATACACTGGTCCCGGTGACATCATCTGACCATATATGGAAGATTCGTAGGGAGGGACCAGTGTAGTTGTTCCTCAATTCAACGTGCGCTACTCTGCAGCGGGGCATCGTCAAAGCGTTAAGCCCATAGGCAATTATTAACCAATCGCTGTCAGCTCGACGAGCGATTTCCATTTCCGTTTGCTGGATTTTGCTTATTCAACAGGAGTATACAAATGGTGGCGCCCATATAGGGCTATTTCCGTTTGCTGGATTTTGATTATTCAACATGAGTATACAAATGGTGGCGCCCATATAGGGCTATTTCCGTTTGCTGGATTTTGATTATTCAACAGGAGTATACAAGTGGTGGCACCCATATAGGGCTATTTCCGTTTGCTGGATTTTGATTATTCAACATGAGTATACAAATGGTGGCGCCCATATAGGGCTATTTCCGTTTGCTGGATTTTGCTTATTCAACATGAGTATACAAGTGGTGGCACCCATATAGGGCTATTTCCGTTTGCTGGATTTTGATTATTCAACATGAGTATACAAATGGCGGTGCCCATATAGGACTATTTTCATTTCCGTTTGCTGGATTTTTATTATTCAACATGAGTATACAAATGGTGGCGCCCATATAGGGCTATTTCCCTTTCCGTTTGCTGGATTTTGATTATTCAACACGAGTACATGTATACAAATGGCGGTGCCAATATATGGCTATTTCCGTTTCCGTTTGCTGGATTTAGGTTATTTCATTGTCCACCTATATGAGTATGAGTATTGTTTATGTATAATTAACTAACACTCATATATACACGTGTCAGTCATTAGCCTCCCCCTTGGGGGGGGGGGGAGGGGTCAGTATTAATGTCGAGCGCCAGGCTAGGAATCGACAAGTATCAATTTGGTAAGTCATTGGTTTGACAGGATCGGTCGGTCCCTGGTGGCCTCCGGTGGAACTAGTTACAGCACTGTGTCAGAAGCGTTGAGTGAGTGTCTCTCGTAGGTCACGGTGAAAGGATGTCGGTCAACATCGCAGCTCCCATACCAAGTATCTGCACGCGGCCTAGCTCTCTGTGCACTCAGAAGTGACCAGTTACTAGATGCAGGTAACCAAAAGGTTGGCTGGCTGGTTGGTTGGCTGGCTGGCTGGTTGATTGGTTGGTTGGTTGGTTGGTTGTTGAAGTTTTACTTCCTGGCAACATCTAAAGTCATCAGGACTTATGGCAGTGCGCACTCATGGCGAATTTATCTATATATGCCAGGGCTTGAATTGGGGGAGCGGTAAAGGGGGGGGGGGGGGGGGGGGGGGTCTTCAGTGATATAATATGTGTACAGAGGAAATGGGAGAGATATACACAATCCCTGATGAGAGTACCTAATTGAAACCTACGCTCACATCTGTACATGTATACACACATCCCATAGATTAGCAGCAGTAACTGGGATTACCAACCTGACCCCCCCCCCCCCCCCAACACAC
The DNA here is from genome assembly GCA_030323885.1 of Branchipolynoe longqiensis. Classification (NCBI taxonomy): domain Eukaryota; kingdom Metazoa; phylum Annelida; class Polychaeta; order Phyllodocida; family Polynoidae; genus Branchipolynoe; species Branchipolynoe longqiensis. The sequence goes on along the minus strand of CM059190.1, from coordinate 99,501,671 downwards.
ACACACACACACACACCAGAGGGATGGTCGGTCCCTGCTGGCTTCCAGCAGAACTAGTCGCAGCTCTGTGTAAGAAGCATTGAGTGAGTGGCTCATTCACTCTCGTAGGTCAGGGTGAAAGGATGTCGGTCAACACTGCATCTCCCATACCAAGTATCTGCAAACGGCTAGCTCTCTGTGCACTCAGAAGTGACCAGTTACTAGATGCAGGTAACCCAAAAGGTTGGCTGGTTGGTTGGTTGGTTGGTTGGTTGTTGGAGTTCTACGTCCTAGCTAGCACATGGGGTAGGTATACACCAACATTTCACAAATGTGGCTATAAACATAATTACTAACGGCTAAGATGATGAGGCAACTATCAAATTGAGACTATTGCTGTTCAGCGATGAAAACAAGGCGCGATGTGACTTACTCGTTATGGACAGGGTAAATAATCCATTATAAAAAAACCACAAAATAAACAAATATCTAAGGTCATATCAGGATGGGTACCGACTTGTGACAGTGCACACTCATGGTGACTCTATAGTGCTGTCCTACTGGAAAATCAGGCTGCTGCTACCATGACCCGATATCTCACTCAGTCACATTATCCTGACACTGAGCTAACCAGTCATTGCCCTATCCTATTAATGCTGAGCGCCAAGCTAGGGAGCGACAAGTATCAATTTTGTAAGTCATTGGTTTGACTTCACCGGGAATTGAACTCCCGATCTCCCACATGGGAAGCCTGCGCTCTACCGATTCGTTCACAGCTCCCGGTGGTAACTAAAAGGTCCAAATAAGCAAGGACATGCGGTAAAAAAAAAAGAAGAAAAACAGAGCTGGTCCCTTTTAACTGGCCATTCTTATGCTAACTGCTTACACCGGAACTATCTCCTGCAGCATGAGTAGCCAGGAGGCTGTGGTAGAAGATTTCCACTACCAAGCTGCCCTCTGCTGGATTTGTTTGTTTGTTTGTTTGTTTGTTGTTGTTTTACGTCCTAGCAACATGTAAGGTCATATCAGGATGGGCCCTCTGATGGAAGTGAAAGAACTAATGTTATGGGTTGCACCTCACTGTGCAGCATATTCTGTGGGAAAAGGATTTGTAAAGGATTTCCACTACCAAGCTGCCCTCTGATGCCATGGGAAGAACTAATGTGGGGAGTACCTAACTGTTATGAGGAAAATGTCTTGTAAAGGATTTCCAGTAGCAACCTGTCCTTTTATGGCAAGGGTAGAATGAATATTGTAGGTAGAACCTCACCTTGCAGCATATTCTGTGGGAAAGGTCTTGTAAAGGAATTCCAGTAGCAACCTGCCCTCTGGTGGCAAGACAGCACTGTAGAAAAAGGTTTTTCTACCACCAACTGTGCATGTATATGTGTGTAACCACCAATATTTAACTTGATCATCCCTTCGAAGCTGAACGGAGTAACACATTTAAAAGCACGCACGCACGCACGCACGCACGCACGCACGCACGCACGCACGCACGCACGCACGCACGCACGCACGCACGCACGCACACGCTAACTTATGCAGTTTAATAATTGCCAACCAGGTCACGTTTGACTCTGAGAAACATTAAATCACTGATGGTGGCACGTTGCATACATTACATACCTTTGCTACCGCTCGCTAGTTTCTAGCCTCATATGTGCATTGTCAACCTATACCATATGAAATTCTTGGAATTATTAATATTGTTATTTTAGCTGACTTGAGCTATAGCTGCTGATGCCACATATTGTAAATAAATGCATTGTCACACGGCTGGAAGACCAGTACCATGGCGCTGACAAAAGACTTTATTCCATGAATAAACTATATTTACAAAGGCAAAAAACCAACAAAACGTGGTCACTGAAGACAGGTATGACTGTACACAACCACCTCACACACCCTATTCACACCTAACTATTCCACACATATGTAGGAGGAGTAAGTACCGCATTTGGGTGGGTATATAACGGAGGGCTGTGTACATTGCCAGTAGTATTGCCATCAAACACCCTGCGGCCATCTTTATGCACACAGTGGGGGTTACAAATAACGCACCCATGGCGACCGGAGCGGACAATGGAAAGCGCGTGCGCATGCGCATTGTCTCCCCACCCATCCCACCTCCACGCGCATAGTGCCCTTTTCCTACCGCCACCCCCACGCGCATACTGTCCCTCCACCCCACCCCCCCGTACCCCGACTGTGTGAGCACTATTAAACCGCATTAGTTGCATAACGCCCACAGTGCATAACCCGCCTACACTGGGTGGGGGAGGGGGGTGGGGGTGGGGGGGGGGGGAGGGGGGCGGGAGCGAGAGAGGGAGGGGAGGGGGGGGGGGGGAGGGGGAGGGGAGGGAGGGGAGGGGGAGGGGGGGGAGGGGGGGAGGGGGGAGGGGAGGGGAGTGGGGGAAGGGGATGGAGGGGAGTGGAGGGGAGTGGAGGGGAGGGATGGGGGGGGGAGGGTGATGGGGAGGGGAGGGGAGGGGAGGGGAGGGAGAGGGGAGGGGAGGGGAGGGGAGGGAGGGGAGGGAAGAGTGGGAGAGGGGAGGGGGGGAGGGGAGGGGAGCGGAGGGGAGGGGAGGGGAGGAGAGGGGATGGGAGGGGGGGGGGGAGAGGGAGTAGGGGCAGGGGGTGACTGCAGAAGGTTAGCCCGCCGGAACCGTATCCGGTGCAGGCAGACTTGGACATGTAGGCGAGCCATGGTCATTGTGGGTTGGTTGGTTGGTTGTTGGAGTTTTACGTCTTGGCAACATCTACGGTTATTTCAGCCTATTGTATTTTTACTTCCTTGTTGAGTCATATAGTCGATTTTTTAACATTTTTTAAAAATAAATAAATTTTTAAAACCACCTCGCCATGGATATGGATGGCCATAATTATTAATAGCTGCCGACATGGCGTAAAACGCCGAGTTAGGATTCAGCCAAATTTGTCACAAGAGTGGCGGAAATTAGGTTTCATGGTTCATGCACCTCTGGTGATTTAGTTTGTTTATTTGTTTGTTGTTTTAGGTCCTAGCAACACCTAAGGTCACATCAGGACGGCTACTGACTTGTCACAGTGTGCACTCATGGCGACTTAATAGTGCTGCCCTACTGGGAGACAAGTATCAATTTTTAAGTCATTGGTTTGACTCGACCAGGGTTCGAACCCAAAAACCGATGGGTTCGGATTCCCAGATCTCCCAAAACAGGAGACGGACGATCAACTCATTCGGCCATCCCGTCTGGTGTGATGATTTAGTGGGCACTTAGCGCAATCGCACATCTGTACGCACTGAATTGGACAAGTTTACCATAATTTCAGCTGCACTGTTGAGTGTCTCCGCACATCCAGTGGTTCGCTCGGCACTTAGTTGGTCGGGATGACTGAATGAGTTAGAGCGCCCGTCTCCCATGCTGGTAGATCGTGGGTTCGAACCCTGGTCGAGTCAAACCAATGATTTAAAAATTGATACTTGTCACTTCCTGTCCAGGCGCTCGGCATTATTATGGTAGGGCAGGGACAGGTTGGCTCAGTGTCAGGAAAATGTGACTGAGTGAGATATCAGGTCATGGTGCTGGCAGCCTGGTTTCCCAGTGGGCCAGCACTATAAAGTTGCAATGAGGGCGCACCGTCACAAGTCGGTACCCATCCTGATATGACCTGACAAGTTGCTAGGGCGTAAAACAACAACAACCAAACAAATTTATACACCATTCAGCAATCAGCACACCCCAATACCTTTGCATCCATTTTGAATCCGGGCGTGATGGTCGAATCGGTAGAGCGCAGCCTTCCCCCATGCGGGAGAGCAATTTCCGGTCGAGTCAAACCGATGACTTACAAAATTGATACTTGTCGCTTCCTAGCTTGGCATTCGACATTAATAGGATAGAGGAAGGACTGGTTAGCTCAGTGTCAGGATAATGTGACTGAGTGGGAAATTGGATCACAGTGCTGGCGACCTGATTTCCAAGTGGGGCAGCACTATAAAGACACCATGAGTGCGCAGTTGTCACAAGTCGCTACCCATCCTGATATGACCTTAGATGTTGCCAGGGCGTAAATATCCAACAACCATGTTGCCAGAACATAAAACCATCAATTTTGAATAAGCTCAAACAATGCGTGTGTGTGTGTGCGCGCGTGCGTGCGTGCGTGAGTGCGTGCGTGCGTGCGTGTTAGGGAGGAGGCGCACCCTAACAAGCATTAAATAGCATCATTAGTCTCAGTAGATACTGGGTGGAAATGGTGTGTTAGTTGTCCTCTTAGTGGGTTTAGGTTCCAATTTCACCCATTCCCACCGCAATGATGAGCAGGTAAAAGCCTCTAAATATTTATAATGAATATTAAATTACCTCTAATTGTGTGTGAGCTACCGGCTGGTACTGCTCATATTATTGAAATATTTGTGCGACCTGCTCTTGGGTTTTAAATTAATCCATCAGCAACCTCCTTAGATTTATTTTGATATTTTTGTTGTTGCTAATTTCTTTTTAATTTGTTTCAATGGAATGATTCAGATCAATTATGTAGTAATTCAGCTGCAGAACCGCATTAACATTTGGAAACTTGAGGTTGCATAGTCCAACAAAAGCATAATATTTCCAAAACCAAAACAATTACAGTAACACCTCTCTAATTCGACCGACCATGGGACCGACTTTAAATGGTTCATTTAGGGGGGTGGTCGGTTTAAGTAGTTTAAAAAAAATCATTACAATGGTATTGTATGGGAGATCGTTTGGGACCCAAATAAAGCGATCGATATCTATAGGGGAGTGGTCGATCTGGGGAGGTGGTCCGTTAGAGAGGTTCTACTGTACCTAGATTTGATCCTACAAAGCTAACTTAGATACTGGTGCACTTGTTGACATATAGAAGGGAATGCTGAGTCATTTTAATTTTTTGTTAACTGTTACTGCTGAAGCCTATGCTAGTGTCAGAGCTTTGGCATGCTTGCCAAAATTAATTTCCAATGTTTGCACTTCAAATATCTCCAAAACTAGCCATTTAAAAAGAAAGTTGCTTCAAACCAAAGCAAATTAAATCAACCTAATAGTAATATATTGTAGTGGTCTGCACTGACCTCTCAGGCAAGTAACCACATAGACAGGTAGGCGTGGGGAGTGTGTTGATATCAGGGAGCCTAGGTGGTGTAATGGTTAGCACACTGGCCCGGAATGCAAAGAGATGTGGGTTCGAGTCCCGCTCTAGGCGCAATATTTCCCATTTTCATCACCCCCATGACACTGGTTGCCGTGATCAGGATCCTGTACAAGCTTTGCGCTGTATGGTTGTTGAACCTACCCTGTGTATGATGTGTTAGTGCATTGCCTGTATGTATGTAATTGTAAGCATTACAAGACTTACAGGCAAGTAACCACATAGACAGGTAGGCGTGGGGAGTGTGTTGATATCAGGGAGCCTAGGTGGTGTAATGGTTAGCACACTGGCCTGGAATGCAAAGAGATGTGTGTTCGAGTCCCGCTCTAGGCGCAATATTTCCCATTTTCATCACCCCCATGACAATATCTATCTCACAAAATGACAGAAACTCAAAACCATCAGGCTATAGAACTTTAAACAGGCCCATGTGTCGTGGCAAGCCCCGCAAACCACCCATGATGTGGTGCCCCAGCGACCGCCAGCGACTAACTGAGGCGGACAGGCCGATTTGCAGAGTCCCAGTGGGAGCATGGTGTAAGTAGGTCAAACAGTGATCAAGCTCAGCGTATGCTAATAGTAATAACAATGCCTTGGCTGAAGTGATGGGAGATTGCGAGCACCAACAGTTAGGCGCTAAATGTTTCATACAATTAAAGGTTGGTTGTTGGAGTTTTACGTCCTGGCAACATTTAAGGTCATATCAGGACAGGTACCGACTTGTGACAGTGCACATTCGTGGTGACTTGGCCACCGATACCATGACCTGATATCCCACTCAGTCACATTATCCTAACACTGAGCCAACCAGTCATTGCCCTATCCTAATAATGCCGAGTGCCTGACTAGAAAGCATAAATTTTTATAAGTCATTGGTTTGACTCGACCAAGGCTCGAACCCATGGGTTCGAATCCCACGATCTACCAAAACAAGGCCTTAAAATGGGGCAAATAAAGTTCAAGACTTTTCAAGATTTTCAAGGCCCTGTATTTGGCAAGAACACAGTGCATGGCAAACCCGAGATGCTAGCATTGTGTGACCAAAAATAGGAAGATTTTAACATTTTATTAGAGAGATGAGTTTTTGGGCGGCAATACATGACATAACAATCGGACATGTATCATGACATAGTATTATCATACAATATATAAGATGTGTATATATAATTATATTATATACTTTTTTATACAAGTCCCACCATGTATCCCACCATGTGTATACGTGTCATTTTCTAGGTTCTGCTTGCCACCTTGAGCTGCTGATGTTTCTAACTTTAATCACTGTGGGCATAATCGATTAATCAACTCGGGTCACCCGAGCCACTCTTTGGCGCATGCGCACATCCTACAGAATAAACAAATATGCTCGGGTTGGACAAAATGGTGGCTTAATCTGAAACTTAATATTTTTTTTCAATAACCAATAGAAGTACAGCAAAATAGGATTTAAAGTATTTTATGGTTGTAGAAGCTGACAATCTGGGTTATTAAAAAGAAAGCATTACAACAACATATAGGAGGTGTACCGGTAGCTGTTATACTACAGGTACCAGCACAGATGTGACGTCATCGCTCCTAGCAAACCACAGCCAAGAGGTGGGTTACTGGGGTCGGATCGCTTTGCACACGGCACGTGTATTTCTCGACTCCACTCGCGGTGTTCGATTTGAAATTCTGACGACTCGGGTGGACCGAGTCGCCCGGGTCGTGTTAATCAATTACGGCCAACAAGTAGCTAATTTTGCCTTTCGTATTAGCTGATGTATTTTTGTAGGTGGGTGAGCCAATATCAGAAGTCTTCCTACAAAATCGGAGCAGTTGGTATCTTAGCTTTGTGACACCAGGTGCAGTACAATCTGGGCGCCCTGTGTGTGAGCTGCTGCGAGCTGTTGCGAGCTGTTGCGAGTTGCTCTGTGCACCAGGAGTAGAAGCGAGTAATTAGATGATGCGCTGCAATGGGCGTTAACTAAACACCCTGCCGGCCTGTGCAGTATTTGTCCGGATGTCCGCACCTGGTGCACTCCTTCGCCACGTGGACCTGCTGGCGAGCTGCTCCCCACATCGCGGGCTGCTGCGCAATGTGCGCTGGCTTTGTACAAAAGCAGGGATGAAAGTGGTCTCCAGCAAAAAAAACGCGGAAATCAAGCAGAGATTATTTCACCGACAGCGAATTTCGGCGAAAGTGCAAATTTTCTCTTTCAGGGAATTGTGGGGAAATGCCGGAAGTCAGGTTTCAAATATCTTTGTTGTGCCTATATTATCGCTCATACCTAACTCGTTCTTGTTTGGATTTCATGTTCTAGCAACACCTAACGTCAACCTAACGTCATATAAGAATGGGATTCAAACTACCAAACTGTTGTCATATATTTTCATCCTGATTCCTTCGAATTTTGTTTTAAGGTTAATTGGTAAACATAATCAATCGTGGAAATCCTCGAAAGCGCGGAGATCGTTCATCCCTGCTAGAAGCTACTGCACTCTACACACCAGTCTCACTCCACACAGTCACATCGTTAAGTCATCGTCGTCTACTTGGGCATATGGGAGAAGTTAAAGCTCAGATATAATTGAAACATACCGGATGGCCGAATGAATTGAGCGTCCGTCTGCCTGGAGGAACATACTGCAGGAGGCAGAAACCCCATTCGGACTGTTGAATATAGTTGAATGTTAGGTGCCCGGGTAGTGTTAATCGATTACGGCCATGTTTATTAGATTCTGACGCATGCGCAGAAGCGAGGTACACGTCTGAGCACGGGAACACGCTGAAACCGCCACACCGGTGTCGCGGTTTAAATTCTCCGTGGGCTTACATTCTACGCGGGGGTTCTGCGCATGCGTCAAAATCGAACGGTATTTCCGCCAAATCGGGCGTATTCGATTAATCAACTCGGGTCACCCGAGCCACTTTTTGGCAAATGCGCACATCCTACAGACATGCGCAGACTCTACATCCTCGGGTTGCATAATCGAATACGCTTCTCCCCGCTCGCTTAATCCAAAACTTATTTTCTTGGTGTGTTTTTTTTTGGTGTTTTTTTTTTTTACATAACTCGGTGTTCTATTTGAATTTCTAGCAACTCGGGTGACCCGAGTCGCCTGGGTCGTGTTAATCGAATACGCGCAGAACCCTGAGCGTAGAATTTAAACCCACCGAGAATCTAAACCGCGACACCGGGGCGTCTTGCTTCGCGTCGTAATCAGCTGACTTAAGTGTCAATTAGCGCCACACCGCCAGCATAATGCAAAACAACCACCAGCGCACGGCTACCGGGTCTGGAGCAAGGTAGTGAGGGGGTGCCAAGTATGTCAACATTCTGACAATATAGGCTTCAGCAAATACAGGTTCTATTAAATTTACTTCAACATGCCCCTTCTATGCTGGTTGCTTGGTTGGTTGTTGGAATTTCATGTCCTGGCAACATCTTAGGTCATATCACGATGGGTACCGACTTGTGACAGTGTGCACCCATGGTGACTTTATAGTGCTGCCCCACTGGGAAATCAGGCCGCCGACACCATGACCCAATATCCCACTCAGTCAGATTATCCTGACACTGAACTAACCAGTCCTTGCCCTATCCTATTAATGCTGAGGTCCAAGGCCCCGTACGGACCATGTGCTAATTATGACGGTGCCTGTCATCGGCAACATACTTTTCACAAAGAGTGCAATTTACCTTACGTGTCGACCCGACAGTGAAAACGCAATCGAACATACCTGAAATGAGAAGACATAAATGACATTAGAGTAATTTCCCACACAATTTCAGATTTCCCACAGGATTTCAGATTTCATGGGAAACACTTTTTGGGGTTCCGTGCCTGGTATTCATGGGAACCGATGGGTAACTGTTCTTCGGTTCAGTAAAATTGGTGATGGGTACCCAATCTTGAAATAGTTAATTAAATTTAGTAGGAGTATATTTTGAACACACCTGTGCAGAAATTGTACACATACCTTCAATCATCTACAATGTAATGAAAACAAGCGTCTGTAGCATTAAATTTTATTTACAAAAATTTAATTGCCTTGCATTTGATTAATATCATGGGAAACGCAATTTCGGTTCCATAGTTTCCCCAGCACGTTAATGACACGTTCCCGGTGACGATCGTCACCATGAAATCATACAGCCTGTAATCGTGAATGGACTATTCGCGAACTAACCGCCACTAAAGTCGATGACAACCGACCAGGTTCTGCCCTATTACCCCAACAGTGAGACCCGATAAACACCCGTCCTAATATGACCTTAGATGCTTCTAGGATGTAAAACAACAACAAAACACGATAAACATAACAGAGCATGTTAGCAGTGTTGTATGGCGGGGCGGGGCGGGGCAGCACTATAAAGTCGCCATTAGATCCACATCTAAAATGGTTTAGACAGTGCTTCAAAGAATTAATCAAGTATTTTCTTGGGGGGGGGGGGGGGTACGTTAGTTGATTAAGCGGCGGAAATTGCAATTGCAGACAATTGGTCTCCCCAAATCTACTGCTCCTTGCCCTATCCTAGTAATGCCGGGCGCCAGGCAAGGGAGCAACAAGTATAAATTTTAACGTCATTGGTTTGACTCGGCCAGGGTTCGAACCCCTACGACCTACCAGAACGGGAGACTGATGCTCAACTCATTCGGCCACCCCGTCTGTCATCTATCATATTCATAAGCTATTACCTGGTTGTGTTTCTTTGGTATTGTAATTTACCCTTTTTGGGGGGCTTTATTTTTATTTATTCGTATGAGCGAGTGAGTGTGGGGGTGAGTGAGTGGGTGATTGCTTGCTTGATTGATTGATTGATTGATTGAGTGAGTGAGTGCTCAAGTAGGATCGATAGTATGATCAACACCTTCACAGGTGGACACTCTACCGCCTGAGGTATGTCCCGCTCCCTCACCAGGTGTGTGCCTAATCAGTTTCTTGTTGTTTTACGTCCTAGCAATATCTAAGGTCATATCAGGACGGGTACTGACTTGTGACAGTGCACACTCGTGGTGACTTTATAGTGCTGCCCTACTGGGAGACCAGGCTACCAGCACCATGACCTGATATCCTACTCAGTCACATTATCCTGACACTGGGCCAACCATTCCTTGCCCTATCTTAATAATGCCGAGTGCCTGGCTAGGAAGAGACAATTATCAATTTCTAAGTCATTGGTTTGACTCGACAAGGATTCAAACCCACGAACCCATGGGTTCGGATCCCCCAATCTCCCAAAACAGGAGATGGACGCTCAACTCATTCGACCATCCCATCTGGTCGCGCCTAATCAGAACACAACCGCTTTAATATAAATGTAAGCGAAATGTGAATGAAAAACAGTGATGTGGGTGAGGTTAGAGCCGGCTAGTTGGTAACAGTACACTGGTCTGTGGGTAATGTGCAGGCAGAAAGCCCCCCTGTGATACCATTAAGCCACCCCCCACCCCCCACCCCCTGGGGTTATTATTACTGCGAGTATGACTAACATCCCACTCCCCATCCTGCTACCATTATTACTTCTGAGACCATGAACATTATGACCCCCCCCCCCTCCGCCCACAAACAAAGGTTGGTATCTATTATGCACACACTGCGACGCACCCCCCCCCCCCCCCACCGACCGCCCGCCCACCCCGCCCGGTCACCCCCATATACACACTCCTCTCCAAACTCCGATATCGCTATCATAATGGGACATCCCTTACCACACCCAGTATTAACATTAAGGACTTGATAGTTTGATAGTGCTCTAGCAGTTATGTGCCATTCTGCAGAAACATAAAAGAGACTGCCAACAGGGTATTACTGCATACATATTATAGTGATTAGGTAAGAATAAACAACAGTGGACACAGCATGATGAGGGGAGCCGCCTAATCCACCCACCCACACCCACACGCACACGCACACACACACAGTCCAGGGGTGTTCTGGCACACTGGTGTACTATCTAAGGACAGGGCATGGGTGAAAGGGGGTGAAAGGATGCTGTTTCAAACCACAATGGGATGGGATCCTCTCCCGCAGGCCTGTATGTCATCTGCGTAGATGTACATAGTAGGCTAAGTTGTCATATACAGGTTAGGAAAAAAAACTTTGAAAATTAAAAACAACTAATATAGAAACTACTAAGAGCCAAAACCGCAAAGGTTGGCCCGAGAAAGATCAGGTAAACACTCCTGAGTGCGGGACCAGACCAATCCAGTATCACAGCTGTCCAGCATTGCAAACAAGCACCCTCACAGGAGCTTATACATTATGGGCAGAATAAAAAACTTGTCACAAAAAAACAACAACAAAAACAGACAGACAGACAGACAGACAGACAGACAGACAGACAGACAGACAGACAGACAGACAGACACAGACACATACACACACCGCCCCCCGCCACCAGGTAGTAAATAACCTTGCGGCCGCTGCCCTGCTCCTGGGCTTTATTCCAATTTTTTTTTTAATTTGGTGATCGTCCCCGCCCGTGCCTGAAAAATCGCCCGCCCCTGTATATTCTTTTTTGTTTTTACACCGTTAAAAATGTGTCTGGCTAGCAGCAAATCAACTTTTGTAAGGAGCCAATTGAAAACTTCTAGAACTGAATGATATTATACATTTCTAAATAAGTGTTCATTGCTCGACATTGTGATGTGTACATGAATGACATCTAAAATCCTCACATCATTCTAGGGTGGTACAATATTTCAACCAAAAAAAAATATGGGGACAAAATCAAATAAAAACCGCCCGCCCGCCCGCCCTACCCTGATTTGTGTGATCAAAAGGACGATCGCCAACTTTAAATTTGTTATATTTGGCCTTAAATAGGCATTATGCATGTAATGTTTGCCTGCCCGGCCCACCTCTTTTTTCATCTTGAAGATTTATACTGCCTATCATGGATAAAGTCTGAATAGTCTTGTTTTCACCATTAGACAGTTGGTCGATGGAAAGCCTAAGCCTACTCTTTTACCGACCCACAGGATTTTAAAACTCCCACACCTCATAGACATGGTATGAGAGCAACTGGCATTTGATGATGCTGTAAGTTATACATGGCAGTGGAAATCCAAATTTGCAGAGGTGATGGCATAGCCCGCCTGCAGCCACCATTTGCCACGTCATGTTCACGGCGTTCAAAATAACTTGGCACACACACCCCTGGGCCGCCTCGCCGCACACACCTGCCGGCCGGTATCCGGCGCGCCGAGGCGCACCTCGTTCGTTTGCCTGGTTCGGTGCATGCAGACTAAACGCGCCGGCCATAAAAGGCGGTTTGGCGCGCCGTCCCATACGTCGGCGTCGGCAATCAGACGCCTTCCCCGCAACTGAGCAACGGCCCGAAGAGAGGAAGCTAGCTGCTAGTTGGTTGGTTTTGGGAGTTTTACGCCCCTTCAACATCTAAGGTCATATGAGGATGGGTACCGACGACTTGTGACAGCGCACACTCATGGTGACTTTATAGTGGTGTCTCACTGGGAAATCAGGCCGCTGGCACCATGACCTGATATTCCACTCCGTCACATTATCCTGACACTGAGCTAAACCAGTCCTTGTCCTATCCTATTAATACCGAGCACCAGGCTAGGAAGTGACAAGTATCAATTTTATAAGTCATTGTTTTGACTCGACCCAGAAACCAAACTCCAGATCTACCGATTCGACCCCTGCGGCCGTTGAAGCTCGCTGCAATGGCAGTGATTGGTCAACAGGATTCACGTGACCCAAGGTCTAATTTACCCACCTCACAATATCTGTCCACTGGGGAACTATCTGAACTCAAGACTGACCTCTGTGAGTTTTCACGACTGTTTTTGTGTGTGCATAAACTGTCGCCTGATTAAAGAGTCATAAACTACGCATTAACAAAATATACTTTCGACATCGATTTTATAATCATGTCAACCAAATAGCCTATTAAATCCGAACTACTGAGATTTAATGAAGCGTAACCTGCTCGAAATGTCCTTATGTCCATATTTTTGCATTCATTTGGCATTTGGGATGAAATGAATGTATAAAAATAGCACCTAATGGTCGGTTATGTAGGAAACTGTTGTTGCTGCAGTGTTTTAGACGTCGATATAGGATGCAGTATTTTAGACGTGAAAGATGTTACTTCACACTAAAGCTGTTCACAGAAAGCCGATAAACTAACAAACCATCGACGGTAATCCTGGTAGAAAAAAAAGGGCGGGCGAATTGTATGGCGTGCTCTAGTGTCCAACCAACTACCCGGGATTGGGCATTTGCACAGTAAAACCTCTCTAACCGACCACCTCCACAGATCAACCACTCCCCTATATCGATCGCTTTATTTGGGTCCCCAACGATCGCCCATACAATACCATTGTAACAAAATGAAAAACTCCCTAACCCGACCACCTCCCTAAATGGACCATTTAAAGTGGGTCTCATGATCTGTCGATTTAGAGAGGTTTTACTGTACATATAATGATATATTGTTCCCTTGAAGAAGTTAACAAGATTGCTACAACCGCATAGGTGATATTATCTCAAACCTGCTATATATGTGAGTTTTGTGTATGTGAAACAGGTGTGACATAATATAGCCTGTGCATTGTCCAATTGACATTTGTGGGGTTTTTTTCTGGTGGGTTGGGGGGGGGCTCAGATAAATTAAATTGCCACAAAATACTCATATCGATCTATCTAATATTGATGTAGTCATATTACACTGGTGTTATATTACTGTCGTACTGGTAGTTGAGCCTGTCTCAAAAGGTGCTAACGCTTCGTGTTTTTTTGTCCATAGTAACGATTGACACAAAACAGCACAGAAACTGTTACACGGAAAACACAAGGACATTTGCTTCAAATCAATATGTATTCTATTGGGATTATGAAACACCATGTAAAAAACAAATCAGTTTATCCTGAGCAATTGCATAAGTAGATAGTGTGTTGATCGTTACTATGGACAACGTTTTGTCCCATATTGCTTAGCACCTTTTGAGACAGTCTCAGTTAAATATCAGAAATTCATCGCCCTGAGTTTTATGCTACAAATAGTGTATTTAACATCTATTGTCATCCTACCTTAAAGCGGGATAGTCCGATGAAAACATCAATATCTCAAAACCAAAACAATTATCTAGATTTTATCCTACATATCTAACTTGGATGCTGGCGCACCCAATAAGCATTTGTTGCTACATAGAAGCGAATACAGCGTCAATTTAATAGAAGCTGTCAGCACAGAAGCCCACGGTTTCAGAGTTTTGGTGTGTTTGCCCAAATTAATTTGGCATGTTTGCACTTCAAATATCTCAAAAGTTAGTCATTTAAAATATAAGTTACTTCAATCTAAAGTGAGGTAGATTATAGAGAACAACCTACTATATTTATCTGCAGAAACTCAAAACCATCGGACTATGCAACTTCAATAAACATATACTCTATAAACCATTTTTTGTGGGGTAAATAATCCTGACTTTATAAAATGTCTGGAAGAGCAGTTCCTTGGCGCTGACAAAGGAGTCTATTCACAAGAATAAATATATTGACAAAAGAAAAAGAAAATAATTGTGACTAACATTAGTACTGTCATGGGGGTGATGAAAATGGGAAATATTGTGCCTAGAGCGAGATTCGAACCCACAACTCTTTGCATTCCGGGCCAGTGTGCTAACCATTACACCACCTAGGCTCCCTGATATCACCACACTGCCCACACCTACCTGTCTACGTGGTTACTTGCCTAAGAGATCAGTGCAGACTACTACAGTACCAATCAAAGTTAAAAATGGGTATAGCATTAGCTTAACTACACTGCATATCGCCAAGGAAACAACAAAGTCGGCTGCTCACTACACCAATCTATATCAATCAAGTAGCTGTCAAAGCATTTAACGCCATCGTACATTTGATCATCAAAGTCATCTACTCGGTGCTGCTCCCCATTTTTGCATGAACAACAGTGACTGGTGCTGTAGATTACACAGTAGGAGCCACTCCCTTAATTCTACAGGATCGTGCTGTAATTAATTCACCACACATCAAACTTAGATTATATAGACTGTCGATTTTCAATTGTAAGATGGCTGGAAGACCAGTGCTGTGGCACTGACATTTGCATTAGCATGAACCACAGTGACTGGTGCTGTATATTATGTAGCAGTCACACTACGACGACAAGCGGAGATGACAGCTCTGCGACAGCCACTTCCGGTGTCGCGCAGGTGTCGCGCAGGTGTCGCGCAGGTGTCGCCGCGGCACCTCCGCGACACCTCCAGTTTCTCCACACTTTCTCGACTGTCGCCGGGTTGTCGTAGTTGTTTTGGACATGTTGAAAAACTTCGACGACAGCCGATGTTGCGGCACTGTCGCGGCACTGTCGCGGCACTGTCGCGGCACTGTCGCGGCACTGTCGTCTTGTCGTTAAGCTGTAGTTGCTTCTCTCTCCATGTATGTCTCTGTGTGTCTCTGTGTCTGTGTCTATGTGTGTGTCTGTGTCTATGTGTGTCTATGTGTGTCTATGTGTGTCTATGTGTGTCTGTGTGTGTGTCTGTGTGTGTATGTGTCTGTGTGTGTCTGTGTGTGTCTGTGTGTGTCTGTGTCTATGTGTGTGTATGTGTCTATGTGTGTCTATGTGTGTGTATGTGTCTCTGTGTGTGGCTGTGTCTGTATCTGTGTCTGTGTGTGTGTGTCTGTGTCTGTGTGTGTCTGTGTGTGTGTCTGTGTGTGTGTCTGTGTCTCTGTGTGTGCCTCACTCTCACTCTCAGTCTGACTCTGACTCTGACTCTCAGTCTGACTCTGACTCTCAGTCTGACTCTGACTCTGACTCTCAGTCTGACTCTGACTCTCAGAGACACACAGAAACACAGAGACACACACAGAGACACACACACAGACACACAGAAACAAGAGTGAGAGTCAGACTGAGAGTGAGAGTGAGAGTCAGACTGAGAGTCAGAGTCAGACTGAGAGTGAGGCACACACAGAGACACAGACACACACACACAGACACAGACACATACACACACATACACACACAGACACACACAGAGACACAGAGACACAGACAGACACACACATAGACACACATAGACACACATACACACACATAGACACAGACACACACATAGAGACACACACAGAGACACAGAGTCACACACACAGAGACACAGACACACACACAGACACACACAGAGACAGACACACACACACAGACACACACATAGACACACATAGACACAGACACACATATACACAGACACACACATAGAGACACACACACAGACACACACAGAGTCACACACACACACACACAGACACAGACACACAGACACTGTCGTCCCGCTGTCGTCCCGTCTGTTGTCCCGATGTCGTCCGGATGTCGTCCGATTGTCGTCCAATTTAGCCCGAATTTGCATATGTCGTCGTGATTTCTCAAAATTCCAGCCGCCGGGCTGTCGTCCTCCCATTGTCGTCGTAGTGTGACTGCTACATTATACAGCAGGAGCCACTCCCTTAATTCTACACGATCAGTGCTGTAACTAATACAGCACTGATCAAACTTAGACTATATAGACTGTCAATTTTCAATTTTAAGATGGCCGGAAGACCAGTGCTGTGGCGTGGACATTTGTATTAGCATGAGCCACAGTGACTGGTGCTGACCATAATACAGCAGGAGCCACTCCGTTAATTCTACACGATCAGTGCTGTAACTAATACAGCGCTGATCAAACTTAGACTATATACTCCGGTGCTGACAAATGTCATATTCAGATGAACAAACACTTTATCAATAAAAAAAGGGTATAAAACTTGGCGCTGGAGTAATCGAACGCAGTGTCATATATATATAAAACCCTTGTAAATAGACCTCCATATATATATAGATAGATAAATAGATACATACATACATAGATAGATACATAGATAGATACATACATAGATATATGTTTGTTTTGTTTTGTTTGATGTTGTTTTACATCCTAGCAACATCTAAGGTCATATCAGGATGGGTACCGACTTGTGACAGCATGCACTGATGGCGATTTTACAGTGCTGCCCCACTGGGAAATCAGGCTGCCAGCACCATGACCCAATATCCCACTCAGTCACATTATCCTGACACTGAGCTAACCAGTCCTTGCCTTATCCTAATAATGCCGAGCACTAGGCTAGGAAGCGACACATATAAATTTTTAAGTCATGTGTTTGACTCGACCAGGAACCGAACTCGCGAACTCCCGATCTTCCGCACGCGAGGCCTGGGCTCTACCGATTCGGCCACCGCACCCAGTCTCCATAGATAGATAAGTAGTATATATGGGTCAGCCTCACGAAAATGGGCCAATCGGTGGTTTATTTAAGATGTCGGCGTCACAATTCTTAAAATGAAGTGCATTTCTTTGTTTATATTAAATTATCCTAGAAACAAATAAGGTTGTTGTATTTTATCTACCTTTACATTCAGGATAAATTTAAGGAATTTGCAACACCCCTGGCAATGCTAAACCATAATTATGACGATCGACGCCCACATCCAATGATCGACGCTGACAACTTTAACAGATGTCAGCATCGCAATTCTTAAAGTGCAGTGCATTTCTTTGTTTTATATTAAATTATCCTAGAAACAAATAAGGTTGTTGTATTTTCTCTACCTTTACATTCAGGATACATTTAAGGACTTTCCAATACCTCTGTCAATGCTAAACTATAATTATGATGATCGACGCCAACATCCAATGATCGACGCCGACAACTTCCACCAATTGGCCTCTTTTCGTGATCCTGACCCATATATATATGGAGAGAGATGGCGAGATTTGGATAGATACGTGTAATGATAATTATACTAGACTTATTTGTAAGTTGACGTATTACTGAGATTCTTACGAATCTACAAATACAAAGGTTAGCATATCGTATATTTCTTGAAAATGTATACTGCCTATCATGGCTAAGTCTGAATAGACTTGTTTCCACCATTAGACAGTTGGTCGATAGAAAGCCCGAGCCTGCATTTTTATCGACCCAAGGGATTTTTAACCTCCCACACCACATAGACATGGTATAACTATAAGAGAAACTGGCCTTTGATGACGGTGTAAGCTATACACAGCGGTGGAAATCCAATTGGCAGAGGTTATGGCAGAGTCAATCGTTTATTCATTAGTCTAGACTGTCGTTGGTGTTTCTATTTTTGCATGGAGGGATAAGTTTTTTGGTGGAGGTATCTTTAACGGGAGATGCTGTGACAATCGCAGCTTCCATGCGAACAATGGGGCGGGATTCGCTTGCCCGACGATCTACTCTTCTCACATAACTCACCAACCAGTGCAATAGCATATACCATCCATCCAGATCTGTGGCTGAAGGAGAGGAGGGGGTGCGTCAGACCGGAAGTGGGTGGATTATTGGCCATGTTTTACCATCAAATCACCCACTTTCCCGCCTTGAATCCATTACCTCTATATGCGACCAGACGGGATGATCAAATGAGTTGAGCATGGACTGTCTCCCGTTTTGGGAGACCGTACGAATCGAACCCATGGGTTCGAACCCTAGTCGAGTCCAACCAATGACTTAAAAATGTATACTTGTCGCTTCCTAGCCAGGCGCTCGGCATTATTAGGATAGGGCAAGGACTGGTTGGCTCAGTGTCAGGATAATGTGAGGATATCAAGTCATGGTGCTGGTGGCCTGGTCTCCCAGTGGGACAGCACTATAAAGTCACCATGAGTGTGCACTGTCACAAGTCGGTACCCATCCTGATATGACCTTAGATGATGCCAGGACATAAAACTCCAACAACCAACCTGCCCTCCCGACGATCAGGCCGAACGATAACTGCCGATGTGTCTTCACCTGCGCTAGAATGGTTGGTTGTTGGAGTTTTACGTCCTGGCAACATCCATGGTCATATCAGGACGGCTTGTGCGAGCAGCCTTCCACCTTCCACCAGAGATGCTAGGTCTCGTTAATCAACATTTTTGTACTTTGTCTTTAGGACCGATGTTTGGTGGTGAAGCTAATGGATGAGATGGAGGCTCGAGCCCTTTAGATAGGTGAAGCCTCGCTCCGATGTCCATCCCTTATAGACAGGTGAAGCCTCGCTCCGATGTCCATCCTTTATAGATAGCTAAAGCATTGCTCTGATGTCCATCCCTTATGCTATCACTGTCCTCCCGACAAAGCGCCCACCGCATTTTTATCACTGCTCGATAACTTGCTTAGCTTAGCTTTTGGGGGTTTGTAACCTTACAACGGTTACCGACTACAAAACTGCAGCAATATAGAAAGGCCCCGATAAATCGGTCCAATCTTTGGTTGAAGATTAATATTCAGGTGGGTCGGTTGTAGAAGCGGGGAATGTCTTTACAACATTCAAAATGACGAATTGTTGGGGCGGCTCCGAATCAGTCCGGTCTGGCAGTAGCAGAGCACTCATATCCAGTAACAGCAGCAAGGGTTCAGGAGGAAGGGACAGGCAAAGGTGGGTCCAGCAGGTTCCAGTACCAAGAACAAAGCGAGAGAAACGATAAGGTTCAGGGCCCCACCCAAGCAAACAACTCCCTTGATCAGGGGGAGAAGTAAGCCTGGGAGAGAAAAAAAAGGGTAGAGTATAGGACAGAGAAATGAGGAGAGTTGAGTCAAAGGACCGTGTCTCTTTGCTGTATAGTGACCAGCCGGCGAGCCAAAGACACGGACAGAGTAAGAGTAGAAAGTGAAATGCTGGCGGGCTCCCCCTCCTGGAACTCTTTTCAGACATTATCAAGGAGGAACATAGCCAGCAGAGAGGAGATAGAGAGAGGTGTGGATGAAGTGCCGTCCGGATATCAAGTGCACTTCCCCACAACACAAATCTTATAACCACTGAGCTCCCCCACACACACACCACCCCACCCCAACATGACCAAATTCCACCAGACACTCCAGCCCCCCCCCCATCCCCCCACCAAAGCCACTACCACCGCGTCAACCCCACTCCTGACCCCACCAACCCCCACCCACCTCCACTCTACTACCAGCACCGTCACCACCACCACCACCACCACCACCACCACCACCACCACCACCACTGCAGTCTCCGTCACCGTCTCCACCACCAACACCACCACCACCACCGCGCCAACCCCCACCCCGACCCCACCATCCTCCACCTAGCTCCACTCTACCACCACCACCGTCACCACCATCCCACAGTAACATTATTATGATACTGTTCAAACCAGTCTCCTATCTTATTAGTGCCGAGCGCCGAGATAGTTAGAGACAAGTATTCATTTTAGAAGTCATCGGTTTGACTCAGTTCGAATTCGAAACTCCCGATCTTCCGCATGAAAAGCCTGCGCTCTACTGATTCAGCCACCGCGTCCGGTGTGTGCGCGTGTATCAGTGTGAGTGTGTGTGTGATGCGTGTGTGAGTGTGTAGTTGTAATGTGAGTGCATGTGAAGGTTAGTGTGAATGTGTGAGTGTGCGCGTGCTAGTTTCTTTATTTGTTTTTGTTTTACGTCCTAGCAACATCTAACGTCATATCAGGACGGGTACCGACTTGTGACAGTGTGCACTCATGGCTACTTTATAGTGCTGTCCCACTGCGATACCAGGCCGCCAGCACCATGACCTTAATATCCCACTCAGGTATATTATCTGTGTAAAGTGGGAGTGGGTATGGGGGGGGGGGAGGGGGAGTTTGAGAACCACACCAAAACGTTGCCAGAATCCCGTTACCGGAGCTATCTTCAGCGACGTGGGTGAGCTATTTCAGAAAACAGTATCACCGCAAAACTCCTCGCCCCCCTCCACCACCCACTCACCCCACCCCCACGACCCCAATCACTCGTCGCTTTCCATTGGCGACGCTTTGTTTCATTTGTCTCATTGTTTTATCTGAGCTGCTCCTTTTTTCTCTCTCTCTCTCCACGAGACAGATCGATGGCCTGCGTTTCACTGGAGCGGAGAGCAACTCACGTGAGCACGTCGTACTCGCAATTAGCCGCCCAAATTAAATCACCGGTAGTAAAAGAGACCCATAAGTCAAGATATAGGTCCTTTAAACGATAAGAAATCCCAATAAAATGATATACCTCTTAGGCCATTTACATCAAAACGGTAATGTTTACTTTTTTATCTCTTGAGGATTGATACTGCAAATCATGGATAAGTCTGAATAGACTTGTTTTCACCATTAGACAGTTTGTCGATAGAAAGCCCAAGCCTACACTTTTATCGACCCAAGGTATTTTTAACCTCCCACACCACATAGACACAGTATGAGAGCAACCACCCTTTGATGACGCTGGAAGTTATACACAGTGGTGGAAATCCAAATTGGCAGAGGGAATCGAACCACCGACCTTCAGATTAGGAATCTGACCTCGAAAAAAGTCTGACACTCTAACCACTCTGCTACAGAGAACGCCACACTTAAGCAGGGATGATAGTGGTTTCAGGCAACAACAAATGAGTGGAAATCAAGCCATGGCAAATTTCCGCTTACGCCTAAATAAAAAATGCCCCCCCCCCCCCAGGCTGTGAACAAAACTGGAAATCCACTTAAAAACCGGAAATTATCATCCATGTTGAGCCCGTTACTATCCAACTTCCAAGAAGTATGGGACATTACTTTACTTTGGCTAAAGTAGTTAATGAACTTTTAGTAACCGGGCCCCTTGGTGTGTCAGTGACAGCAGCTCCATTCCCAATGTGATAAAGTGATTGGGGGACGGGTAAATTTAGAGTCTGATCGAGAGGTAGGAGACTTGGAATATTGACGCTGACAAAAACTAACCATCGTGTAGCAAGATTTCACTACGAAGAAGTTTGATGTAGCGAATAAAGGGGTACTAGGTTCCTCTATGTTATACTTAATTGGACGCTGTGATATTTAATTAACATAATGTCTTATATATATTATATATATATTATATATATTATATATATTATATAATATATATTATATATATTATATATATAATATATATTATGGGATATACGCGAGTATATATTATATATATTATATATATAAAATCTATATAAACTAACCCAACGAATGTTAGTATTATATATAAACTACTGAATCTACCGACATCGCATATACATATTTCAGTAATACTAATAGAAATAAGCAACATTTGTCACTTGTCCATACAACAAGTCTTGTGTGATTTTCACTTGTCCATCTGGATTTTCATTTGTCTACAGTACTTAACTGTATTATCATCTTTTCTGCGCATTTCCGGTCTATATATGCAGTATGTTGATACATGGTAATCGCATGCCCTGACCTACTTACTATAATGAGTCAACATTGCCGTGAAAGACAAGTCTCATAAAGATGGAGCGCTGGTTGAAAGGTGCAACACCAAAACCAAAGCCAACCAAAGACAGTAAACGGGCAGCATGTTCACTTGTCCAACGGAAAAGCTAAATCCACATTCTGCTTGTCCGTGCCTCCTCTTACTTGGCTCGGAGAAGTGGACAAGCTCTCATTTCGAATGCTGTTTATGTAATATTTATATATATGCTCTATTATGGGAATATAAACAAGGACACTATCACTTATCAGTTCTCTTTATATTAGTTATTAGCTACTGTACTACTGTCATGGGAGTTAGTTATTACCAAAGACCCTATAATACTAAGACGGCTCACTCCCTATCTCTCCCATGGTAATGTAAATTTTGCAGTGCCACCTTGTGGTGGGTTTGATCAGCCCGGCTGCTGGTTGGTGTTTCACATGTAAACACATACAATTATATTACCCTATAATACTAAGACGGCTCACTCCCTATCTCTCCCATGGTAATGTAAATTTTGCAGTGCCACCTTGTGGTGGGTTTGATCAGCCCGGCTGCTGGTTGGTGTTTCACATGTAAACACATACAATTATATTATACATGAGATAGGTAAGTATGAATACACATCAATATGAAATTGCTATGAACAAATACACATCATCATCATCATCACCATCATCACACATCTTTCACATTCATATATACATTTATACATATAATATAGCACCTGTTCAACCAAGAGAACAGCCAGCGCACCAAGTGGTGGGTTTGATCATTTTGATTACACAGTACAGGCTGAGTGAGCCGTCTTAGTATTATAGGGTCTTTGTTATTTATATTACCTACTGTCATAGGAGTTAGTTCTTGCCTCCGCCACTAAGGTGCCACCTGTGAGTGGCTCCTGGCCACCCGGATACCAGGGCCCATATGTATGAGCCAATTTTTAACCGGACCGGGGTTAAAGGAGGGTGCCGGGTTAGCTAACCCCACAGTTCCAAATGTGTCACGGGGGATGTATGTGACCAAAGCGCGCGCGGGTTAGCTAACGTTTCAGTTATTTATAGATTTGGGTAACCCCTGTGAAAGTATTTACATTCATCGATTCGACACTATTAATATCGCCGCCAATGCGGTGGTAGCCTTACTAACTGTTCGAATTTAGGGTTAAATTGATCAAATTTCACTTATTGCGTATGTAATTCTGTTAAATATGATCGCATTGAATAGATTTGGGCCTAATATATTGTCACTGATGCGGCGGCGGCGATTTGTTTTGTGTACATTCGTCGATTTGACAATATTAATATCGCCGCCGTTGTAGCTGATGCGTTAATATTGCTTCGAATTTAGGGTTAATTTCATGAAATTTCACTTATTGCGTATGTAATTCTGTTAAATATGATCGCATTCAATAGATTTCGGCCTAATATATTGCCGCCGATGCGGCGGGTTGGCAGTATGGATATCGACGTCGCTGCGGCGGAGGCGATTTGTTTACTTTACATTCGCCGACTATCCGCCAGGTGGCGGCGATAGTGGGACTTATGGTGGCGTAATATCGCCGCCAATGCGGCGGTAGCCTTAAAGTTGCATAGTCCGATGGTTTTGAGTTTCTGTAAGTTTTCTGAGATAAATATATTAGGTTGATCATTATAATCTACATTACTTTAGTTTGCGGTAACTTTTATTTTAAATGACTAACTTTTGATATATTTGAAGGCAAACGTGCTAAATTAATTTGGCAACTTGCCAAAACTTGACACCATAGCTTCTGCAGTAACGATTCTATTAAACTGACCAGTATTCCCTTATATGTGATGACATCTCTAAGTTAGATATGTTGAATCAAATCTAGATAATTGTTTTAGTTTTGAAAATTGTATCTTTTCATCGGACTATGCAACTTTAATAACGCTTCGAATTTAGGGTTAAATTGATAAAATTTCACTTATTGCGTATGTAATTCTGTTAAATATGATCGCACTTTTCGCCGCTAACCCGGGAAATCCGCACGACGCAGGGTTACGACCGCTAACCCGGACACATACATATAGGCCCAGCTGTGTCTGGTCACTACCGCTGTCAGACCCGCTCGGATACAGTACAATGATAAGAGAGGCAAATAAGGTAGTGGGTTGAGTTGTTTTAATCTCTGGCAAGGGATTGTATGCCCTTGCCAATAAAAAAAGAACAAATCCTCCAGTGCGACTGACATTGGTCAATATCCAGTGGAGGTGAGGTGAGCGAGATGGCACCACCGGTAAAGTGTTGTATCTTACGGAGGATAACAATAATAATAATAATAGGTAATATTCCCTTACGTATCTTTATCCTCGCATAATACATTATACATCACATATATAAACCATATACTACCCCAATGACTGTTATACAGAAACTACTGAACTGACTAACATAGCCTCCCTGCCCCCCACTCCCCCCCCCCCCCCTGCATCCCCCATCCACACCCCGCTAGATGACTACACCTTAAAGTTGCATAGTCCGATGAAAACATCAAATTTTCAAAACCAAAACACTTATCTAGATTTGATTCTATATATTCAACTTAGACACTGGTGCACTTATTAAGCATTTGTTGTTGCATAGAAGGGCATAATAAGTCAATTAATAGAAACAGTTACTACCGAAGTCTATTGTGTCAGAGTTCTGGCGTGCTTGCCAAAATTATTTTGGCATGTTTTTACGTCAAATCTCTCCAAATTTAGCCATTTAAAATTAAAGTTACTTCAAACTAAACTAAAGTAGATTATAACGATTAGCATAATATATTTATCTCATAAAATAGCAAAAACTTAAAAGCATCGAACTATGCAACTTTAATCAAGGTTCCCCGCTGAAGCACCAAGCTGCGAGTACTCCGGGTGCTAGTAGGCCAGCAGTTGACATGATTGACGAGTGCCCGGGTCTCGATCTGTGTCCTATCTGGCAACCCTAACGACTAAGCGTCACATTTAGCATTAAATATTAATGATTCATCGAATCCATCAGCCCTGTGCCCGATATATTGACCAATGCGCCACACGTGACGAGCTGCTATGCTTCAGCTTAACATCAGAAGCAGTTTGTTCTACTTGTGTGTGAAGCTTTGACTTGTTTGTGCTCAGCCGGTAGAGTGTCCACCTGTGAAGGTGTGGGTCATGCGATCGATTCTGCTCAGTGGACCCATTTGCAGCTTAGACTATTTTCCGTTCCAACCAGTGGTCCACAAATGGTTCATCAAAGGCTGTGGTATGTGCTGTCCTGTCAGTGGGAAAGTGCATATAAAAGACCGGTTGCTGCTTAACGGAAAGTTTGTTTGTTGTTGTTTTACATCCTAGGAACATCTAAGGTCATATCAGGATGGGTACCAACTTGTGACAGTGCGCACGCATGGCGACTTTATAGTACTGCACCAATGGGAAATGAGGCCGATGGCACCATGACCCGATATCCCACTCAGTCACATTACCCTGACACTGAGCTAAACCAGTCCTTGCCCTATCCTATTAATGCCAAGCCCCAGGCTTGGAAGCGCCAAGTACCAATCTTAGCTAAATAAACTACATATGCCTAATAACCAGCATATCCTCATTATTCAGAATCCCATCCGAACGGTATCAAAGCACTCGCTGCGTTCACGTTAGGCCCCCCTTAGATCATAATAATTAACATTGCCCTTTCGCAGAAACACGCCCTCGCTTCAGGAGAACTAAAAAGGCGGCGGCGAAAAACTGGAGCGGATACATCAAGTGACCTTAACCTTAGGCAGGTGACCTTGTGCTCCGGAAGGCGTGGGCTAAGGTCAGTGGCGCGGTGCTTTATGAGACGTGAGTGTCCCCGACGCCTCCGGCTAATGGACTGGTGGTCCTGACTGTGTGGACACTGTAAGTTAAGACCACACACACACGCGCACGCACACGCGCACGCACACGCGCACACACACACACACACACACACATTGGGGCACACCCATTAAAGAATAGTCCACATCCTTAGCCAATGCTCGAAAGCATCAAGTCTTGTCCACCCCGGAAGCTTTACTTTGGCGATGTGATTATGTTTAGTGCATCAGTGGCCTAATATAATGCCACACGTTATTCACCCCCCCCCCCCCACACACACCCGCCTGTCGCAGATTGTAGTTACTGGAACCTAGAGTTACAGGGCAGCTTCTCCTGCACCGTCCACGCACACGGGAGAGAGGGAGGAGGAGTGAGAGAGAGAGCGGGGAGGAGGGAGAGGGGGGGGGGGGAGAGAGAAGACAGCAGAGGAGAAGAGATGGAGAGGGGGAGAGAGGGAGTGGGGGATGGCGAGAGCGGGGAGAGAGGGGGGGCAGGGAGAGAGACATGCAGACAGAGGAGAAGAGATGGAGAAGTAGAGATGGAGAGGGGGAGAGAGGGAGTGGGGGATGGAGAGAGGGAGAGGGAGAGAGAGGGGAAGGGGAGAGGGGAAGAGGGAGAAAGAGAGGGAGAGAGTGGGGGGAGAGAAAGAGGAAGACGGAGAGGGGAGAGACATAGAGAGGGAGAGAGGGAGTGAGATGGGGAAGAGAGGGAGGGGAAGAGAGGGAGAGGGTGAGGGAGACACGCAGACACCATACGCACAAAAGAAACACCACAACATATTGTAGTAGTCTGCACTGACCTCTCAGGCAAGGAGCCGCATACACAGGTATCACCACCCGTGACAATATCAAAAACAAGACTGCGCGTGAGGTTGGTTGGTTGGTTATTGGAGTTTTACGTCCTGGCAGCATCTATGTTCATATCAGGACCGGCCGCGCGTGAGTCATGTCGGTGATGACTGCATATTTAAGCATGTTGACAGTAGTCTCCGGTGGTGTGTAATTGTGGCCGATATCCTGCTGTCACAACACCCCCTGCCGTCATAACTGACAGCGGCCACAGCACACCCGGCGCCCCCGGGATCCGAATGGATCCACGTGCCGCGTCTAATAACGCACATTCACACCACGCACCAGCAATATTGTTCCATTGATTGATATTGACTTGTTCAAATGAATTCCATAACAAGCATTAATTATTTGAAGTAAGAGGTATAATTCGCTTCACCCCCCCCCCCCCCCCCCCCACACCCTCTCCATTGTGAGGGGGTGGGGACGGGGGTGAACTTCAAGCAGGAATACATGGACTATGAAAAACCTGTCTGATAGAAATTCTGGGAAACTGAAATCTAAGATAAATATATTAGGTTGATCACCATAATCTACCTTACTCTCGCTTGAATTAACTTTTATCTTAAAATAGTTAACCATTGAGATATTTGAAGTGCAGCCATGCACAATTAATTTGTGAAAGCGCGTCAAAACTCTGGCACCCTAGGCTTCTGCAGTAACAGATTGTATTAAATTGACTCAGTATTCCCTTCTGTGTGGTGACAAAAGCTTACTAAGTGCACCAGTAAGCACACGCGTGAGACATGTAGAATAAAATCTAGATAACTGCTTTGGTTTTGAAAAATTGGTTCTTTTCATCGGACTATGCGGCTTTAATGATGGAAGCCCAAATGAATAAGGTTTGGTGGAGGGGTGTGCGTGTCTGTATATATGTGTGTGTGTGTGTGTGTGTGTGTGTGTGTCTGTCGTCTGTCTGTCCGTCCGTCTGTCTGTGTGACTGTGAGTGATTTAATGCCGATGATATTATCACCTACTTGAGAGGAAATACATACCTCCAATTTGGAACCATAGCAGCCACAAACTAAAACAATAAGAGATAGTCCACAAAGGCGCGTTCCTGTCACCCAGTTAACAGAGTCTGAGGAACCCACTAAGTCGACCGCCCGGCGGCGATTTGTTTGGAAAAACGACAAGATAATGAAGACCACAGAACTTTTAATCAGGAGGGAAAACCCCACAAACCCGGATATCCAACTACAGTAAAACCTCTCTAACCGACCACCTCCACAGATCGACCACTCCCCGATATCGATCGCTTTATTTAGGTCCCAAAAGATCACCCGTATAATACCCTCAATTGCAACGATTTTTAAAAAAAACCTCTCTAAACCGACCACCTCCTTAAATGGACCATTTAACAGGGATGAAAATGGTCTCTGGAAAAAAAAGCGGAAATGTGGATATTCTCCCATAGAGGGAATCGCGGAAAATTCCCAGAAGTCTGGTTTCATACATGTTGGTATATGCTGATAGTGCTGCGTTGTTTGATTCTCCCGAGACGAATCCAATTGTGTCATTTGATCTGTGATAGTGGAATGGGCGTGTGGGGGGGGGGGGGGGGTTAGCTTGATGGGGAGGGCGGGTTAGATGGCGGCAGAGATACACGGCCTGGGGGGGGGTTGCGGGGTTGCGGGGTGCGGGTTGCGGGTTGCGGGTTGCGGGGCGCGTTGTAGTGCAGGTTGCGGGGCGGGTTGCAAGTTGGGTTGCCTGTTGGGTTGCGGGGTGGGTTATGGGGCGGCTTATGAGGCGGTTTGGGGGTTGGGTGGGGGGTTGGGTTGGGGGTTGGGTTGCTGGTTGTGTTGCTTGTTAGGTTGGGGGTTGGGTTGCTGGTTGAGTTGGGGGTCGGAGTGCAGGGCGGGTTGCGGGAGGAGTGCAGGGCGGGTTGCGGGTCGGAGTGCAGGCAGAGTGCGGGGGCGGGTTGTGGGGTGGTTGCGGGGCGGGTTGCAGGGAGGTTGAGGGCGAAATTGCGGGTTGGGTTGCTGGTTGGGTTGCTGGCTGGGTTGTGGGTTGGGTTGTGGGTTGAGTTGCGGGTCGGAGTACAGGGCGGGTTATGGGGTGGGTTGCAGAGCGGGTTGTGGGGCGATGGTGGGGTGGATTGCAGGGCGGGTTGCTAGGTGGGTTGCAGGGTGGGTTGTGGGGCGGGTTGCAGAGCGGGTTGTGGGGCGGGTTGCAGGGTGTGTTACAGGGCGGGTTGCAGGGCGGGTTGTCGGGTGGGTTCCGGGCAGGTTGCGGGGTGTGTTACAGGGCGGGTAGCAGGGCAGGTTGTGGGGTGGGTTGCAGGGTGGGTTGTATTGCTGGGTGTTGCAGGGCGGGTTGCAGGGCGGGTTGCTGGGAAGGTGGCAGGTTGGGTTGCTGGTTGAGTTGCTGGTTGGGTTGCGGGTTGGGTTGCTGGTTGAGTTGTTGGTCAGAGTGCAGTTGCGGGGTGGGTTGCAGGTTGGGTTGCTGGTTGGGTTGCAGGTTGAGTTGTGGGTCGGAGTGCAGTGGCAGGCCGGGTTGCGAGGCAGGTTGGGGGCTGGGTTGCGGGTCGGGTTGCGGAGCGAGTTGCGGGGCGGGTTGCTGAGAGGGTTGCAGGGTGGGTTGCAGAGTGGGTTGCAAGGCGGTTTGCGGGGCAGGTTGCAGGGCGGGTTGCGGGGTGGGGTTGCAGGACGGGTTGCAGGGTGGGTTGCAAGGCAGTTTGCAGGGCAGGGTGGCAGGGCGGGGTGGCGGGACGGGTTGCAGGGCGGTTTGCGGGGCTGGTTGCGGGACGGGTTGTGGGGCGGGTGGCGCGGAGGCCTCCCGGGGCTCCTATACATATCTTATAGCCGCATTGATGCCGACTCACTGCGCACCACGCACTATCACAGCCGTGTATCTCTGCTAATGGCCGCTTTGGCCCATTAACACAAACCAGATGCCCCATCGGGTGGGCCGCGTGCAGGCAGCGGGAATAAGCAATAAGCAATAAGCAATGAGCAATTAGCAATAAGCAGATGGCCGTTTTACCAATCATCAACACGCATGGTTCTTATTTAATCGAACCCACGGGTTCGAACCCTGGTCGAGTCAAACCACAAATCAATGACTTAAAAATGTATACTTGTCGATTCCTAGCCAGGTGCTCAGCATTATTCGGATAGGGTAAGGACCGGTTGGCTCAGTGTCAGGATAGTGTGACTCAGTGGTATATCAGGTCATAGTGCTGGTGGTCTGTTCTCCCAGTCTCCCAGTGGAGCAGTATTATAAAGTCGCCATGAGTGTGCACTGTCAGAAGTCAGTACCCATCCTGATATGACCTTAGATGTTGCAAGGACGTGTTTTTTGTTTTTTGTAATTAAAACAATTTAATAGCTCAAATTAAGTTGCACAACCCGATGAAACCATAAAAAAAACATTAAAAAAAAACACTTGCCTAAATTTAATTCGACATATTCGATGATACTGGTACACTTATTAAACATTTATCGCCTCATAGATGGGATAGTATGTCAATTGCATAAAACCTGTCACTGCCACATTGCTTAAAAGCCATTTCCAGGATTTTTATTTGTACACCAAACATAATTTGGCATGTTGCCATTTCATATATCTTGAAAATTAACATTTAAAGAAGTTACTTGAAACGAAGGGAAAATAGATTACCATTCATCAATCTAATTTAAAGACAGAAACTCAAAACCATTGGATTACACAACTTTAATGTAATTTTGTTGGAAAATAGTGTTCCCCGGTATTGAATAAGTTTATGCATAATTATATTGAGCAGTTATTGACCGATGTGGAGCTTGCGTCCCAAGGGCGTCACAAATGAGTATCCAGGGACAACCGACTATCGTAATGAAGCATTTATTAAATGATTTCAGTTCTCAAGTGTTGGCAATTTTGATTAGGGAAAGCAGAAATCTCAATGCCTGTCACAATAAAACACCAAACTATCTATCTATATTTAGCTGAGTCCTGCAGTATATCAATTTTATGTGGCTGCAATTTGCCGAACATATTAGATATAAAATGTGAACTAACAATGCAATAAAATCAATATAACTTATAAGTCGCCGTTCCCTAAGTTCAGTCAAATTAAAGCTTTCATCGGAGTATTTTCAAAACCCAAACACTTATCTAGATTTGATTCTGCACATCCAACTTAGATACTGGTGAAAACATTGCGGATTTGTTGCTGCGTAGAAGGATATATATGTGTCACTCTCCTGAAAACTGACCAGAAGTGTCACTTGGAGAGTTAAAATCTAATATTTGAATTTTTAACATTTTTCGGTTGCAAATTTGCAAATGAAAGCTGGCAATCTACCCTTTAGATCTATGCAAACTATGAATTGATGAGATAAAAAATAAAGGTGTAGTCCATGATTAAGCTATGTCTTATGGCAGTATAACATGTGTTGCTCAGATGTAACACATGTTTAGGACACCACAGTCTGCTTAATAAAAATCTAAGCAGAATTAAATAATTTCATACTTAGAAGCATATTAATCATGGCATAATATACAGCAATATGTAGGGCTTATATTGATCTTTTTTTAAAGTGATTCCCAGCCATGCTTTCTTTATTCACTGAATAATTAGTGTACAATATGTTCATGGCATCCAGACACCACTGGTTACATCTGTGATGGAAATTTGTAAGGTTATTTCTGAAGACATAAAATAATTTCTTTTAAAAATTTAAGCATGCATACATGTTAATAGATACTTCCTTTTTGATTTGGGAACTGTTTTGTTTGATATATCAATGCAATGCAAGATGGTAGTAAGGATTCAACCATTTCCCATATGTCATGTTACAAATTGCTGACTGTAAAATGGTTTTTTTTAAAGTCAGAAACTCCAAACAATCGAACTATGCAACTTTAACAGCCCCCCTCCCTCAGCCAATCACTAGTCACACTGATCAGCTGATGTATCGGCTCCCCACAATATGTTTGTTTGTGGTTTTTTTTACGTCCTAGCAACATCGAAGGTCATATCAGGATGGGTACCGACTTGTGACAGTGCGCACTCATGGCGACATTATAGTGCTGTCCCACTGGGAAACCAGGCCGCCGGCACCATGACCTGGTATCCCACTCAGTCACATTATCCTGACACTGAGCATACCAGTCCTTGCCCTATCCTAATAATGCCGAGCGCCTGGCTAGGAAGCAACAAGTATCAATTTTAAAGTCATTGGTTTGACTCGACCGGGACTCGAACCCACGATCTACCAGCACGGGAGACGGACGCTCTAACTCATTCGGCCATCCCTTCTGGTCTGTAGGAGAAGATCTGCGCTTTCGCTGCAATTTTCACTTGTCTGTCTGAATTTTCTCTTCTCCACAGTACTTATCTTTATTATCTCAGTTAACATTCATGGCCAGGGGAATAAAACTACACAAATAACAAAATAAATGTTATAAATAATGTAAGTTTTCACTTGTCCAACGGAAAAGCTCAAGCCATATTCTGCTTTTCTGTGCCTACTCTCACTTAGCTCGGACAAGCAGACAACAAGCTCTTATTTTGAACGTTGTATATATATAGAGTAAAGCCCTCCCTAACCGGCCATCTCCACAGATCGACCACTCCCCTATTTCGATCGCTTTATTTGGGTCCCAAACAATGGCCCATGCAATACTATTGCAATGATAAAAAAAACTCCCTAACCGACCACCTCCCTAAATGGACCATTTAAAGTCGCTCTCATGGTCGGTCGATTTAGAGAGGTTTTACTGTATATGAATGGAGGTGTGACTACCACATCATTGAGTGTAAGGCAGTTAGTTGCTGGGTCATTTAAAGCGCGATCACCAGTAACTAGTCATCGATCACCACATAGAGGCAGTGCAAATGGGCTGCAATATGCACACACACACAATCTCCTACAGACGTAGCACTGTCAGGGAATCGGTGAAAATAACAAAATCGCGGAAATCCGCGAAACAGCGGAAATCTGCAAAACCGCAGAGATCTTTTATCCTGGCATTATAGCTCGGTTTAGTCACCAGAGTCTGGTGGACATCATAAGACAGTCCAGTCATGAGTGTGAAATTAACCCAGTTACCGAAGTTTGGCAGACTCCATAAGACGGTCCTGAGTGTCTCGCCTGACCTCAGGGAGTTCACTAAGCCTCACAGCCACACGGTGATGCACCTCCCCCAGGCTGCTGACCCCTGTGACCCTGACCGATCTGACACGTCTGGCTGTGTGATGATTGCGCTGTTACTCTAGTGTTAGTGGGTTGTCCTCGTGGTGAGGCGCGTAATATGGTTGAAGCTAAGATTCCATATATGCGGTATGCGGTATTCGGTATGCGAATGCGACAAAAAATAGAAAAGCATGAAAATTCACAGTTGTGCTTCCATATGTCCGGATGAGAAAGTTTGTTTCATTTAACGACGCCTCTAGAGCACATTGATTTCTATCATCGGCTATTGGACGTCAAACATACGGTCATTTTGACATCTTTCTTTGGAGGAAACCCGCTGGCGCCACATAGGCTACTCTTGCCGATAAGCAGCAAGGGGTCTTTTATATGCACTTTCCCACAGAGAGGACCTCACATACCACAGCCTTTGATGAACCAGTTGTGGACCAATGGTTGGAACGGAAAATAGCCCAAACTGCAAATGGGTCCACTGAGCAGGATCGATAGGATGACCGACACCTTCACAGGTGGACATGCTACCACCTGAGCGCAGGATCGATAGGATGACCGACACCTTCACAGGTGGACATGCTACCACCTGAGCTATGTCCCGCTCTCTTATGTCCAGATGAGAATGCGAATGCGAATGCGAATGCGAATGCGAATGCAAATGCGAATGCGAATGCAAATGCGAATGCAAATGCGGCAAGTGAATGGGTCCATGGATCTATCGGTGTGAATGCAAATGCAAATGCTGCTCCATTTCCCCTAGAGAAACAGGCAAATTTCACTTTCATTCACAAATTTGGAGCAAGAAAGACTGAAAATGGCCGCATTCGCATGCCGCATCCACCGTATATAGAATCTTAGCTTGACTCGTCAATACAGAATGTCCCTGGCTAACAATGCCATGTATAAGTTTGTGTGATTGACTGTCTGAGTGTCTGGCTATGGGATTGGGATGACGTAGGGTATTGTTTAATGTTTTGATGAATAACTAACTGTATCTGAATGCAGTGCAGAATGGCTCGCGTCTTCTGTTGCTAGGCAACGAGTTACTACCTGCCTGTCGGGCAGGCTCATTATCTGATTGGCTATCTGCATGGCTGAGCAGACCGGCCGGTTGTGGATGTTACACATATTTCTAGATGGCCGGCAGGTGGCTGAGGCGATGGGGTGGGGGGGGGGCGATGGGGTGGGGGGGGGGGGGTTGAATTTCCTGTCTGCTTGACAATTAATACAAGTTTTGCTTGTTCATCTGAGTTTTACGTCCTGGCAACATCTAAGGTAATATCAGGATGGGTACCGACTTGTGACAGTGTGCACTCATGGCGACTTTTTAGTGCTGCCCCACGAGGAAATCAGGCCGCCGTGACCTGATATCCCACTCAAGTCACATTATCCTGACACTGAGCTAACCAGTCCTTGCCCTATCCTACCAATTAGGCCACCGCGTCCAGTAGATAATACAATGAATAACCTTGAAACAGTCCGACGCCGACCGATGCTCACTTCTATTTACAGGATTTCTTTGTTGTGGTTTTACATCCTAGCAACATCTAAGGTGATATCATGACAGGTATTGACATGTGCACTCATGCTCATGTTGACTTGTCTAGACAGGCCTGTTGGCGGGTACCCCGACGGCCGTCTGGCTGATGACGGCAGGCGTGGCTGCATGTTCGGTGCGCTTCCCCCCAGTCACAACGCCGTGGATGCATGTATGTCTGGCCGTCTGGGTCGTGGGGTGACTTCCTCTCTTCACGGCCACCCCCTGCAATGAGCCAGTGGTTCCTCTACTCCTACCCCAGGCATTGAAACTGGACTGGACAACTGTATGGCTGACTTGTTAACTGGGGTAGACTGTACAACTGCATGGCTGACTTGTTAACTAGGGCAAACTAGAAAACTAAACTGTATGGCAGGCTGGACAACTGTATGGCTGACTTGTTAACTGGGGTAGACTGTACAACTGCATGGCTGACTTGTTAACCAGAGCAAACTAGAAAACTGTATGGCAGGCTGGACAACTGTATGGCTGACTTGTTAACTGGGGCAGACTGGTCTAGGACCACTGCATGGCCGGTTTGTTAACTGATTCAGGCTCAGTAACTAATTGACAGCATGGCCGGTCTGTTAATTGGCGCAGACTAGGTTTACTAATTACATGACCAATTTTGTCGGTCCTGAGCAACTAACAGTACAGCCTCGTCTGTTATACCCCAGGCACACTACGGCCAACATTCGCTTGCGACCTCCTCACGACCAAAAGCCGGCAACCACCTCCGACCAAAACACACAAAAAAAAGGGCCAATAAAACAATGGGCTGCGATCAGTGAAAATCGGGTGTCAGTTAGGATGAGTGTGAGAGTGTGAGTCAGCTGTTATGGTCGGCGAGCGATCGGCGACCGGCCACAATGGTATTATGGTCGCCGACCAGGTCGGCAACCGGTCGCCGACCGCTTTGGTCGCAAGAAGGTTTTTGGTGCAGGAGGTGCAACCTCCGTGCAACCAAAAAGCCCCGAAATGGCAGGCCACCGCTCAGCGACAGGTCGCAAGGTGGTCGCAAAGAGGTTGTAGTGTGAGTGCCGCCTTAACTGGAGCCGGCTGTGCATCGTTATGGAAAATCGCAGGCGCATCGGTGACTTTAATTCTAATGTAAAATCGCTGATGAAGAGTCCGACTTAACACGCACCGGGGAATGGCTTAATTCTGACAAACCGACGCATTCCATGCGATACTAATTAATTTTCATTTCTAATTGTTTCAAAAGTAATTGCTCCAGGATGGCGTACTCCACTTCCAGCGTTAGTTACTGCCACACCCACGTGTTGGCGCCTGGAAGTGTTTGTTGTTTCACGTCCTAGCAACACCTAAGGTCAGTATGCATATCGACTTGTGACAGTGCGCACTCATGGCAACTTTATAGTGCTGCCCAACTGGGAAATCAGCCAGCCAGCACCATGACCCGATATCCCACTCAGTCAAGGTATCCTGACACTGAGCTAACCAGTCCTTGCCCTATCCTATTAATGCTGAGTGCCAGGCTAGGAAGCGACACATATCAAATTTATAAGTCATTGGTTTGACTCTACCGGGAAACGAACTCCCGACCTTCCGTACGCGAGGTCCGCGCTCTACCCATTAGGCCACTGCACCCGGTTTGTTATCATGAATTCTTACACTAGGTATGTTTGTATCCTTACTTGTATTCTATAACCTAATTACAGATTTTACTGGTCTTTTCACATATTATGATGAAATCTTAAAGTATAATGTAAACACCATTGGGTTACTGTATATGTGTATATATATTTCTAATATTGAGGTATCTCTTCATTATTCTTATACCCAATATTGTTTCAGATGATGCCATGACTTATTTTAATAAGAAAATCTGGTTACTTTGTCTGCCATATCGTGTTATGCATGGACTTGTTTTGTTGTTTGGTTTGTTCCACTTTTTGTTTGTACTTTGTTTGTTTAAATGCCATTTGTGTGTTGTATTGATGTTGGTTGTTTGTGTCCTTTCTGTAGGACATTTATAGATGAATCTTCTGTTATGGCGCAAAATGTTGCGGTTATTGTTAATGTTTTCATAATCTCTTGGTCCAGGGTTATTTGTGTTAACGATTTTACCGGATTTCCACTCATCTTTGTGGTTCTTGCATCTAATGTTGTCCCCGGTTTTAAGCATGTGCATTGTTGCTCCTGCTTGTTTGTCAAAATATTGTTTGTGTGTTAATTGTGTAGTAGGCTGCACTGACCTCTCAGGCAAGTAACCACATAGACAGGTAGGCGTGGGTAGTGTGTTGATATCAGGGAGCCTAGGTGGTGTAATGGTTAGCACACTGGCCCGGAATGCAAAGAGATGTGGGTTCGAGTCCCACTCTAGGCGCAATATTTCCCATTTTCATCACCCCCCATGACACTGGTTGCCGTGACCATGATCCTGTACAAGCTACGCACTGTATGGTTGTTGAACCTACCCTGTGTATGTATGTGTAAGTGCATTGCCTGTATGTATGTAATTGTAAGCATTAAATTACCATTTAAAAGACTTACAATTCCAGGGGGCGAGTGTAGTAGGCTGCACTGACCTCTCAGGCAAGTAACCGCATAGACAGGTAGGCATGGGTAGTGTGTTGATATCAGGGAGCCTAGGTGGTATAATGGTTAGCACACTGACTCGGAATGCAAAGAGATGTGGGTTCGAGTCCCGCTCTAGGTGCAATATTTCCCATTTTCATCACCCCCCACGACAATTGTTTACGTTTTAACAACTTCAATTTTGAACTTTGTATTTGCGGTTTAAGCTGATAGTCTATCTAGCATTGGTATTCGGGATTGTAACCTTCGAGACATCAGCAGTTGTGCTGGCGATACGCCAATGCCCTGTAGTGTAGGGTTTCTGTAGTTTAGGAGGCTGATATTTACATCATTATTATCCTTAATGGCCTTTTTCATCATCATTTTAACAGCTTGTACATACCTTTCTACTTGACCATTGCTTTGATCATGCATAGGGTTGGTGTATATAGGTGTAAAACCATATGCACAAGAAAACCTAGTATAATCTACACTCTTGAACTGTGGCCCATTATCGGATACCACATATTTAGGTATACCGTACCTAGCAAAGGCTTGTTTGAGTGCATCAAAAATCGATTTGCTAGTCGTTTGGTTAAATTCTAGTACTTGAGGGAATTTGGTGTAATAATCAATGATAAGTATGTAATTTATTTTGTTTACATGAAAGAAGTATTCTCCAATTTTATGGAAAGGTATGTCCACGATTGGGTGACTTATTAGGGGTCTCTGTGTTGTGTATTTCTGAATTATTGGCAAATTTGGCATCTGGAAATTTTGTCTTCTAATTGACTGTTCATGCTTGGCCATTGGCTCATATTTGTTTTCACTACGAGACAGTTGCATAGCCTTATTTTCACTTAAACAGCACATTTGTATACAATCATCTAGAGATAATTTTGGAGTTTGCAATAAAAAGCCGATTCCTCAATCCGCTATCTTTCACTCCACAAACTATCCTGTCGCATAATAATGAATCTTCTATGTTGTCATAACAACCATGAGCTACACACGATTTCAGCTCGCGAATATATGTGTCCATGTTTTCGTTAGTTTGGTTGTAGGAATTGAACTGATACCGTACAACTGTAATGTTTGATTTGCCCTCACAATATTGACTAAATGCAGCAATTAATGGGCCAACCTTATCTCTTTCTGATGCGTCTATTTTCAACGCCTTGTGTATCTTTTACGCCTCGCTACCAGCAACATGAAGGAATATGCAACACTGTACCGTTTCGGCTTTTGATGCTGCACCCGATGCTGTAGCATAAATTTCATATGAGTGTAGCCATGATCTCTATTTAATAGCCATGTTGTCGTCTACATTCAATGGACTTGGGCCTTTTAATCCACTTAAAGCCATATTGTACTGTTTGTCCAACGAATCTGACACCATGTAATGAACGCGTTGACACCGTGAGCTGTGTGATGGAACTGTTCATTTACAACCGTTCTCCCAGCATGCCTCAGTCATGACCTGACCGTGACCTCTGACCTCGATACATAACAACCCCCACCTACACCCCTCAACCCCACGACACCCCCTCAACCCCCACCACACACCTACACCCCAACCATGCACACCCTCAACCCCTACTCCACCCTACCACACACACCTAACCCCAACACCACGACCACGATCACCAAACAAATACCAATGTACTGCTTTTCACTCTATTATCGCTCACGATGGCCCGACTTGCATCGCAGCGCCACATGGAATGTTAGTACCTGTCTAACCCCATTGTCGCCTCTGTACAATGGCCACCCCTATAAGCTGTTGTACCCAACAAACACGACATCCACCCGTGTTTATTGAGCATAAAAATAAACAAAAGACACAACAAATGTTTGCTTTTAAATACACCAAAATGTCAAATGTACCATGTGCCAATATGTTAGACCCGTGAGTTGCTATTGGTTGGTTGTTGGAGTCCTGGCAACATCTAAGGTCATATCAGAACAGTGGTTGCAGTGCGCACTCCTGGCAACTTTTATAGTGCTGCCCCACTGGGGAGACCAGGCCACTAGCGCCATGGACTCATATCCCACTCTGTCAAATTATCCTGATACTGAACAAACCAGTCCTTGCCCTATCCTAGTAATGCCGAGCACCAGACTAGGTGGTGACTATCATTAATTTTGTAAGTCATTGATTTGACTCGGCCGGATTTCGAACCCCCGACCTTCCAGATGGAAAGCCAGTGCTCTTACCGATTCAGCCACCGCGTCCGTTCAGACACAAAGCGAGAAATCATCAATAAAAAATGGCACTTCACATATTAATAAAAATAGCGAATTTCATGAGTTTGTGGCAACCACCACTTTCAGGAAATAATCTAGTCTGGATCTTTCAAAACCGCAAACATAAAAATCATGTGGATCTCGCACAATGTTTTCATATATTTCTTCTGTGTCGCTCTGGGGTTGTTGTTGTTGTTGTTGTTGTTGTTGTTGTTGTTGTTGTTGTTGTACCCCGACTTACAAGGCTAACTTCACATGCGGAAGGTCCTGGGTTCAAATCCCGGCTGAATGAAACCAATGACGTACAACATTTATATTTTTTCCTACCTACCCTGGTGATCGACATTAAGAGGATAGAGCAAGGATAATGTCACTGAATGGGATATTAGGTCATGGTGTCAGCAGCCCTGCTTTAGAGTGGGGCAGTACTATAACGTCGCTATGAGTGTGCACTGTCACAAATCGGTACCCGTTCTGATATGGCTTTAGATGTTGCTAGGACACAAAACCCAACAAAAAGCAATACTTGATAAATAATCCAGTTAAGAAGTTAATGCGCATTCGACAATAGCATATCTATAGTATTAGTAGTTAAGATAGTCGGTGCATTTATGGCGGCCTTGACACCAAGCGTTGTGAATAACATGTATGTATGCAATGTAGTTAAGATAGTCGCTGCTTGTATGGCGGCCTTGACACCTCTCATTGTGAAGGACATGTATCTATGCAATGTAGTTCAGATAGTTGCTGGTTGTATGGTGGCCTTGACACCTCTCGTTGTGAAGGACATGTATGTATGCAATGTAGTTCAGATAGTTCTGGTTGTATGGCGGCCTTGACACCTCTCATTGTGAAGGACATGTATCTATGCAATGTAGTTCAGATAGTTGCTGGTTGTATGGTGGCCTTGACACCTCTCGTTGTGAAGGACATGTATATATGCAATGTAGTTCAGATAGTTGCTGGTTGTATGGCGGCCTTGACACCTCTCGTTGTGAAGGACATGTATGTATGCGACAAACTTGTAGGTGTCACGTTGTTTTGAACTTCAATAAACACTAGTCGGAGAAAAAAAAAGTGGTTTATCTAGACAAGGCCACATACTCCCCCCCCCACCCCCCACACACACCTCCCACCCAACCCACCCACGAACCTAAGTAATGGACGTGCCACCTGCCACCATTTTACCGGACGCGGTGGCCGAATCGGTACATCGCAGGCCTACCATGCGGGAGATCGGGAGTTTTATTCCCGGGAGTAAAACCAATTACTTACAAAATTGATACTTGTCACTTCCTATCTTGGTGCTCGGCATTAAAGATAACAGGATAGGGCAAAGACTGGTTAGCTCAGTGTCAGGATAATGTGACTGAGTGGGATATCAGGTCATGGTGCTGGCCGCCTGATTTCTCAGTGGGGCAGCACTATAAAGTCACCATGAGTGTGCACTGTCTCAAGTCGGTACCCATCCTGATATGACCGTAGATGTTGCCAGGATGTTCGTCGTCTCCGTCAGATGTTGCATGC
Organism: Branchipolynoe longqiensis; assembly: GCA_030323885.1. Classification (NCBI taxonomy): domain Eukaryota; kingdom Metazoa; phylum Annelida; class Polychaeta; order Phyllodocida; family Polynoidae; genus Branchipolynoe; species Branchipolynoe longqiensis. The sequence continues at coordinate 99,460,593 of CM059190.1, read as the reverse complement.
ATTGTGAATATTGTGTATTAATAGTGACTGACTAGTTTGGTACCCTCCTAAAATTGTCAAAAGGGTCTATACATGAAAGTTAAATTTTTCTTGGAAGCTCCAATGACCCAAAAGGAATATACTTTTGGAATTTTCAAAATATCCCAAAATTTGACTGACATACGTGCATTTGAAAGTTAGTAATTTCCATAGCTTTTGTATGCGTTGTGGCAACGGTCCCACAACCGTAGTGTTTGTCGTCGCCGTCAGATGTCGCATGCATTGTAAATATTGTGCGTTTGAAATCAATTTATCAATTTCGCACAAATTGTTTTCGGCCATTATGTTCAGCATGTGGAGTGAGTGGTCATGGTTCAAAACCACACACACACACACATGCACACACACACATGCACACACACACACACACGCGCGCACACACACACACACACAATCCGTCTCGGTGACGTGCATAGGGGCGTAGTGGTATGGGCCGGGTGCGGGAGTTCGGTTCCTGGTTGAGTCAAACCGATAACTTATAAAAATTAATACTTGTCGCTTCTTCGCCTGGCACTCGGCATTAATAGGATAGGGCAAGGACTGGTTAGCTCAGTGTCAGGACAATGTTAGTGGGATATCGGGTCATGGTGCCAGCAGCCTGATTTCCTAGCGGGGCAGTACTATAAAGTCACCATGAGTGTGCACTGTCACAAGTCGGTACCTGTCCTGATATGACCATAGATGTTGCAAGGACGTAAAACTCCAAGAACCAACCATAGTGGCGTGGCATGTGTGTGTTTAGAGAACACGGCCACCGCTACTTATGGTACGCATATACCGTATACGCCTATGGGGTGTGAGGAATTAAGCACGTAAGTGTTGTCTTTTGGTTTGTCCTAGCAACATCTAAGGTCACATCAGGACAGGTACCGACCTGTGATAGTGCGAACTCATGGCGACCGTATAGTACTGCCTCACTTGGAGACCAGGCCGATGCCACCATGATCCGATATACCAAAGTCACATTATCAGGTTGATTTCCACAATTTTTGCAGGAGACCACTTTCATCCCTGCCAATGGTTACTTAATCAACGAATGTCAATTATTGTTTTACAAATCTAAATGCGACACGTGTGTGTGTATGTATGTACATATGTACGTATGCATGCATGTATGCATGTGTGCGTGCGTGCGAATGGTTTTATTTGCTAAGTCTAAAGCCCTGGTCACATACATGTTAGTGAACGTAGTTGAACATAGGATAGATTAATGTGGGTCAAACGTGGTGTAAGTATGTTAAACTACAGTGAAAAACATTAAGGTACAGCAGGTTTTGGTATGGATAAATATGTTATGGCACGGATGCCGGTACGTTCAACTACATTCAACGTATATTAGCCTCCACTATGGTGAACTACGTTCAACTACGTCCAAGTACGCTAAAGTATGCTAGAGTACACTAGAGTACATTAAGAGTATGGAGACTTGCCACATTATGTTAGCCTCTAACATAGCACTCTTTTGAATATGTCCAAGATTAAATCGGAACTCACGGCCCACCCACCTTATTACCAAGTTAGCATGACGGAGAAGTATGGATGCCCGCATGTTGAACTACGTTCAACTACATTAGCCTCCACTACGTCCACTAACGTGTATGTGACCGGGCCTTTAGACGACTCGCCACATGGTTATTCTGTTTTGCCGTACTGTGGTGTGGCTGTTTAATGACATGTACTATATAGTAGCGGCAGTGTGGCTGTCCAGGTCAGGCTGACCTTGCTCAGTGCTTGGTACTCAGTAGCACCTGTTGTGGGAGCTGTCACCACAGGATGCCCCAGTTAGTGGTCATGTATAAAGTATGTCAGCCTTTGACACTGTAGACCACAGCATATTAATAAGAAAATTAAACAACATGGGCATTAAATCCAAATCAATAAACTGGATAAAATGCTACCTAAACAACAGGCAGCAAAAAACTAAAGTAAATGGTACACTCTCAGACCAACAAACTATCACCTGTGGTGTACCCCAAGGATCAGTCCTGGGACCACTACTATTTATACTATACATAAATGACCTAGAAAAATGGCTGGAGACAGAATGTCTCCAGCTATATGCGGATGACACTGTCATATATGCAGAAGGAAGCACAGTAGAGGAGGTAGCAACCAAACTGAACAACCTCCTGCTAAAACTGGACAGCTGGTGTGAATCCAATAAAATAACCATCAATGCAAATAAATCTAAAACAGTACTCTTCTCACATACAGCAATCACAGGAAGAAACCTACAATGCACACTAGGAAACCAAACACTGGAAAGTGTAAATCACTACAAATACCTAGGCCTAGAACTGGATAGCCAGCTAAACTACAATCTGTGTTTAACAAAAATCATACAAAAAGTAAATCACAAACTATGGCTATTTGCTAAACTAAGAAACTATATGACACAAGATATGTCAATAAAAATCTTCAAAGGCATGGTACTCCCCTACTTTGACTATGGGGATGTAATCTACATGGGTGCTAAAAAAGAGCTACTTAAAAAATTGCAGATACTACAAAATAGGGCCCTGAAAATATGCCTGAAAGTAGACAAACTACACCCCACTTATGACCTACACAAAAGAACTAAAGTAAAGCTACTAGAAAACAGAAGGATAATCCACCTAAAAACATTAGCATATGGATATAGCCAAGACATTAAGCATCTAACCCAACCACTAAGGGACACCAGAGCAAGCAAGGCACCACTACTAAGACAGACCAGAAGCCAGATCAAAGCCCATGAAAGGAGCACACTGGAAATGGCCGCCAAGGCATGGAATGCGCAAACGGTGAAAGAAAGACAAATCCCTGACCTAAAAACGTACAAAAAATATCTGTGCAAAATAAAAACTGGGAACCCCAACTGAACTGCACCACAAGGGGGCAGGTGATATGTCACGGCCCACCAACTGGACAGCCCAGGGCGGGATAACCGGAAATATAAAAGCCAGATAACATATCCAACAACAATATAAATCAAATCAATTTCAAACAAACATAACTCAACCACCTATTACGTACAAGCCTATGGACATGTAAATAAAATAGGCTAGTATAGAATTAAGTAGAAAAAAGCGGAAAACTCTTCCCAAGAAAACCCCAAAACACTAACATAGAACCTTAAGAAAACAACTAACATAGTAATAAGAATAGAACAAAAATACAATGCCAAGAGGGCCCAAAAAAAACTAACATAGGCTACTAAATGTACCAACATATCTATCTGCTACTGAAATGCAGACAATCAAATAACTTATCAGCAGCTACTGTTTGGTAAGACAACACCAACACTACAGCTGGCCAGCATTGAAAACAAGCCTGGGTACCCAGGCTTACATGCTATGGACAGAATAAATACAGCCTCAATAAAAAAAAAAATTAAATTAAATTAAAAAAAAATGTCATGCCGAGAAAGGTGGGTAGATGTGCTTAGATAATCGATTAAGACCTCCGCATCAAATTTTCAAAACCAAAAAATGAGTATCTGTCACTGATGAAGTCTGTATGCTTTATCATTTTGGTGACCACTCCAAAATAATGTTTTCACTTCAAATATCTCCAAAAGTACCCGTTGAAAATAAAAGTTACTTTAAACTGTTGTGGGAGTGGGGGTGATGGAAATAGGAAATATTGTGCATAGAGCGGGACTCGAACCCACATCTCTTTACCTTCCGGACCAGTGTGCTAACCATTACACCACCTATTCTCCCTGATGTCACCACACTACCCACGCCTACCTGTCTATATGGCTCCTTGCCTGAGCAGTCAGTGCAGACTACTACACTCGCCCCGCCCCCCCCTGGAATTGTAAGTCTTTTAATGCTTACAATTACATACATACAGGCAATGCACTTACATACATTCACAGGGTAGGTTCAACAACTATACAGCATGTAGCTTGTACAGGATCATGGTTACGGCAACCAGTGTCATGGGGGTGGGGATGAAAATGGGAAATATTGTGCCTAGAGCAGGACTCAAACTCACATCTCTTTGCATCCCAGCCCATTGTGCTAACCATTTCACTACCTACGCCTACCTGTATGTGGTTCCTTGCCTGAGAGGTCAGTGCAGGTTACTACAAAACTATAGTATTGTATTTTATAATCAACCTAATATATTTATCTTAAACATATGCCAGAAAATCAACATCATCAGTCAAACTGAGCAAGTTCATGTAGCGATCTTTTCTTAGCAGTAGAGTGAACCATACTTTGTATGTTTTAATTTCATGCAAGCGTAGGTAGCTCAAACCTCAGTGACCTGGGCCCATATGCATGGGACGGTGTTAGCGAGGCAAACCTGGTTTTGGACTGGATTTCTAGTTTAGCGGCGAAAAGTCAGTATGCACGGAGCGGTGTTACGCAAACACACTGAGTTTAAGATCGGGTAGGCTAACACCACTCCGTACCAGGTTTAAGGGTGGTGTTAGGTACCGAATAGGCCTAAATCTATTCAATGCTATCATATTTAACAGAATAACATACTCAAAAAGTGAAATTTGGTCAAATTAACCCCAAAATCGAAGCGATATTTACACCGCCGCTACATCGGCGGCGATATTCATATTGTCGAAAGTAAACAAAACAAATACTTTTTGAGGCCGCGATCCGGTAGCGCTACCACTGGCACTGACACTCAGAATATCCCAACTTTCAATATCATCTCTGTTTTTAATCCTTTCAGGTTAAATTAAATACTTCAGATCTTCCTCTTCAATCACGCATTAAGATATTTTTAATCAACCCAATTAAAGCTTTAAAATTTATTTTGCTAAAAATAAATGCTCTGCATAGACATAACATTGCTGCAGCAAGCCGGCTGCTTCCAACGGAAGCAGGCTCAGAGGGGAACAGGCTCAGAGGGATTCCCCAAATCTATAAATAACTGATGTTAGCTAACACCACCATGCTTTGGCCATGTACATACCCCATGACCCATTTCCCAACACCGGTGTTAGCTACCCCAGTGGCGGTCCTTAACACCGGAGCCGATAAAAACTTGTTCATCCATACGGGCCCAGGTGATTAGTAGCCCACTGGGACAGCACAGAGGTAAAGAAACACATCTATTTATAAGTAGGTTCCGTGTAGAGAGAGGAGAGTTATCCATAAAGGACAGCACAGAGGTAAAGAAACACATCTATTTATAACTCGGTTCCGTGTAGAGAGAGGAGAGTTATCCATCAAGTCTGCCACTCGGACCTGTTCAAAGCTGCATACACTGCTCCTGTTTGTCACCTAAACTAACACTGCCGACACTTCTTACCCAAACACCCAACACCTACCCACAATCCACCAGTGTCTTCAGTGCAATCCACAATTATTACCAATTGCAGTCACCATGCAGTTTGTTGGTTCGTTGTTTTATGTCCTAGCAACATCTAAGGTCATATCAGGACGGGTACCGACTTGTGACAGTGCACACCCATGGCAACTTTATAGTGCTGCCCCACTGGGAGACCAGGCTGCCAGCACCATGACCTGATATCGCACTCAGTCACATTATCCTGACACTGAGCCAACCAGTCCTTGCCCTATCTTAATAATGCCAAGCGCCTGGCTAGGAAGCGACAAGTATAAGATTTTAAGTCATTGTTTTGACTCGACTAGGGTTTGAAACCACAAACCCATGGGTTCGGATCACCCAATCTCCCGAAACAGGAGACAGACGCTCAACTCATTTGGCCATCCCATCTGGTCTCACCATGCAGAGTTACTATATATTGTAGCCACGCATGAATTGACCTGTATTTTACCGTCAAATATGGTAGGGCTGATTTGGTAAAACGAGTTGAGAGGTGGGGGGGAGGGGAGGGGGGATTTTCCTACCTGGACACCGAAATGAATCTTTACAGACTAGCAATAACTAACATAGGTATTTCAACAAATTTAACAGTTTATGTTTGACAAATAACATCAAGATAAAGATAATATATAGTTTGTTTACTAACATCACCACCACCATCGTCGTCATTACCATCATCATAATCGTCATCAGCATCATGTTCTTACCCATCCTAATATGACATTTGATGTGGCTAGCATATATAAATCCCCAAAACAAGCAAATAACCAATGCAATTAAGAAGTGAATGGGCATTCAACAATAGGACATCTATAGTAGTGAAGATAATCGCTGCATGTATGGTTGCCTTGACACCAAGCGTTGTGAAGGACATGTATGCATGCAATGTAGTTAAGATAGTCGCTGCATGTATGGTGGCCTTGACACCAAGCGTTGTGAAGGACATGTATGTATGCGACATACTTTCAGGCGGCGCATTGTTTTGATGCCTTATACATCCAAAATATCAGAATATGTGACACATGGTTGCTAAATATCACCCCGTGTTAACTATGTGTTCCCAAATAATCGGGGCCGATTTCAGCTTCATCCTAGGGTAGCTAGATGTTCCCAAATAATTGGGGCCGATTTCAGCATCATCCGAGGGTAGCTAGGTGTTCCCAAAGAATCGGAGCCGATTTCAGCATCATCCGAGGGTATCTAACCGTTCCCAAAGAATCGGGGCCGATTTCAGCATCATCCGAGGGTATCTAGGTGTTCCCAAAGAATCGGAGCCGATTTCAACATCATCTGAGGGTAGCTAGATGTTCCCAAAGAATCGGGGCCGATTTCAACATCCCCTTGTGGTAGCTAGGAGTTCTCAAACTAAGAATCGGGGCCGATTTCAGCAGCATCCAATAGTATCTAGTGTGTTCCCAAAGAATCGACCCCGATTTCAGCATCATCTGAGGGTAGCTAGATGTTCTCAAAGAATCGGGGCCGATTTCAGCAGCATCCGATAGTATCTAGGTGTTCCCAAAGAATCGGTGCCGATTTCAGCATCATCCAAGACTAGTTAAGTGTTCCCAAAGAATCGGGGCCGATTTCAGCCCGATTACAATCCGACTATGTCTGTTGGTGACTATTTGAGCGAAGAGAAACAAGAGACCGCTCTCGCTGCTTTGAGGTAGATGGAGATCACGTTCTCTGGTAAGAAAGCAGAGCGATGTGTAACAACAGTAAGAAACAGTAATTAGACCAGCTGCATTATTCCCAAAACGATGCCTTGTCTCCGGTAGCGAGGTGGATGCACTTTCACATGTGAAACTCGGCTCACCTGGTGCGTGTGTCATTTCTGAAGCGCTCCAATGATGATGTTTGGCTGGTTGTTGTAGTTTTACATGCTGGCAACATCCAAGGTCATCAGGACGGGTACCGATTTGTGACAGTGTGTACTAGTGGTGACTTCATAGTGTTGCCGCACTGGGAAATCAGGCCACCAGCACCATCACCCAATATCGCCCCCAGTTACATTATCCTGACATTGAACTAACCAGTCCTTCCCTATCCTATTAATGCCGAGCGCCAAGCTAGGAAGTGACAACTATCAATTTTATAAGTCATTGGTTTGACTAGACTGAGAATTGAACTCTCGATCTCCCGCACGGGAGGCATACGCACTACCGATTCGGCAACCGCGCCAGGTATATAAGGAGATAGAAAAAATACTTAAAATTTGTAGCTAAAGAAAATACATAAAATTGAGATTGTGTCATTGTTGCAATTTTATTTACTAAATATTTTAGAAGCGACATAAATCGCAGATTACCATAAGATTGCGGAAATCTGTGAAATTGCAGATATATTTCATCTCTGCATTTTACTGGAGGCGGTGGCTCCTCAGTTTTTACGCAGGCAATAAACACCTCCCCATTTCGTGTACACATGACCTTCACTTTTCCTTCCCAGTTCATAATAAGTCGCACACAGCATCTATTCGGAGAAGCTGGTTGGTTTGTTGTTGGAGTTTTATATCCTGGCAACAATTGCGCCAAACTGGGAAGCGACAAGTATAAACTTTTTAAGTCTTGACCAGAAATTGAACTCACGGTCTCCCGCACGAGAGGCCTGCACTCTACTCTACCGATTCTGCCACTGCGCCCGGGTTATCCGTAGATAGAGAAAGTACTTTAAATTTGTGGATAAATAAAATACATAAAATTGAGATTGTGTCATTGTTGCCATTTTATTTACTAAATATTTTAGAAGCGCAGATTACCTTAAGATTGCGGAAATCTGTGAAATCGCAGATATATTTCATCCCTGCATTTCACTGGAGACGAGTGAGCAGTCCTACAGTTTGTACACGAGCAATAAACGCCTCCCCATTTTGCTTATTATACACTTGACCTTCACTTTTCTTTCCCAGTTCACAATAATGCACACACAGCATATATTCTGAGAAGACCATGTGGCTAGCATGCGGTATGTGCTAACAATGCACGCACCAGCCGCCACATGGGTCTCAGTGTTGCGTGCGCACATGGCAGGTCTTCTTCAATAAACGCGCCGTCCTGAAATCACCTTAGATGTTGCCAGGAGGTAAAACTCCAACAACCAACATCTTTAATAAACACCGCCAGCCCTTGTCCTCTTTACTTTTTATACCTTTGTTTGTTGTTGCTTTACGTCCTAGCAACATCTAAGATCACATCAGGACGGGTACCGACTTGTGACAGTGCGCAGTCATGGCGATTGTATAGTGTTGCCCAACTGGGAAATCAGGCCACCAGCACCATGACCCGATATCCCACTCAGTCACATTATCCTGACTGAGCCAACCAGTCCTTGCTCTATCCTATTAATGCCGAGTGACAGGCTAAGAAGCGACACATATAAATTTTGAAGTCATTGGTTTCACTCGACCGGGAAGCGAACTCCTGACCTTCTGCACGCGAAGCCCACGCTCTACCGATTAGGCCATCGTGCCCGGTTGTCCTCTTTACTTCACATACGCAGGTAGGTAGGTGGACAGGTCAATATGTTACATAGCATCGCTTACTCTGCGTATACATGTGCGTATTATTTAAATCTTTTCCCAACGGGAATGTATCTCATAAACATTGTGCTTCTTTCATTTTCCTTCTCTTCATCCACTGTAATTAAAGTTTCATGGAAATTGTATGAGGATATTGAAATAAACTTCATTTAATTTAATTGAAGTGTGTGTGTGCATGCGTGCGCGTGTGTATGTGTGAGTGTATGTGTATGTGTGTATGTGTGTGTATGTGTGTGTATGTGTGTATATATGTATGTATGTCATATATGTGTGCATGTGTATGTATGTGTATATATGTGTGTATGTGTATATGTGGGTGTGCATGTGTATATGTGTGTGCATGTGTATGTGTATATATGTGTGCATGGGTATATGTATATGTATATATGTGTGTATGTGTATATATGTGTGTATGTGTATATGTGTGTGTATGTGTATGTATGTGTATATATGTGTGTATGTGTATAAATGTGTGTATGTGTATGTATATGTGTGCATGTGTGTATTGTGTATATATGTGTGTATGTATATATGTGTGTATGTGTATGTATGTATGTGTGTATGTGTTTGTGTATGTATGTATGTGTATACATGTGTGTATGTGTATATATGTGTATGTATATATATGTGTGTGTATGTGTGTATATGTGTGTATGTGTATATGGGTGTGTGTGCGCGTGTGTGTAGACAGATGCCCAAACACGCTGTCTAAAATAAGTTACATGGCAAATGCCTAGAGACCTATTTTATAAGCCGCAAAATCCGATAAAAGCAGCGACATTTTCAAAGTAAAAACACTTATATCTAGATTGGATTCTACACCACCAACTTAGAAGTTAGATGCTGGTACACTCATTAAGCTTTTATTGCTACATAACATGAATACTAAGTCGACTTAATCGAGCCTCTATCGTGCCCAACATTTCGACATGCATGCCAAGTACATTTATCATGTTTTCACTTGAAATATGTCAGGTATAAAACTAATTATGCAAATATTATTCAGGTATGTAATTATCCTGCTTCTTATTATTGTTCTCTTATCTGCATCTACTTCTGTAACCTCCTTTTGATATGTTCTTGTGTATTTGGGTTACTGGAGGTGGGGGTGCCATGCTAGGAAGCGACAAGTATAAAATTGGTTTGACTCGACCATGGTTCGAACCCACAACCCCATGATCCACCAACACGGGAGACGGACGCTCTAACTCATTCGGCCATCCCGTCTGGTCCAGGCACCACATGCTGAAGGCCAAACCGCCCACGGACCACCTCCAGTACCTCATCTCAACCACCTCTTTTGGTTGTTTTACGTCCTGGCACACCTAAGGTCATATCAGAACAGGTACTGACTTGTGACAGTGCACACTCATGGGAGACCAGGCCACCAGCACCATGACCCAGTCATATTATCCTGACACTGAGCCAACCAGTCCTTGACCTGTCCTAATATTAATAATGCCAAGCGCCTGGCTAGGAAGCGAAAAGTATAAATTCTTACGTCATTGGTTTGACTCGACCAGGGTCAAATCCCACGATCTCCAAAAATGGGAGACGGACGCTCAACTCATTCTTCCATCCTGTCTGGTCGCTCTCGCCAACCTCTACCCCCCCCCCGCCATGAGAAGTCATTCAAACTCACCTGACTTGCCACGTCGGGCCCCATTCATTATGACGTCTAATTAACCAGAAACAAAAGATGGTGACTTTTCTTTGTGCCTTTAAGAATCGTGACTGCGCAATTCAATGATGCAGTGTGAAATATGCCGACGGCACGGTGTCATGGTACGACTGCCATGGTACACATGTGTGACATGGTACTAGTCACATGTGTAGAGAATCAAGTCAGCAGAGTACCGCCTACAGATAGGTTATTGCTGTATAGATGAAGAGCTCTTTTCCAAAACTCGATAAGCACCAATCCAAAAAATGAGTTTGCAATACCAATGCGAAGTTTGTAGATCATATTTTGGAAAAGAGCTCACATATAAATACATGAAGAGCTCGTTATATATATGAAGAGCTCTTTTCCAAAACACGATGTATGAACTTGGTATTGGCATTAGTGCTTATCGCTTTTTGGAAAAGAGTTCTTCATTAATGTACTTATCCTTTCAAAAATAATGTTTGTTGACCAAAACTAGAAAGTCACCATGAGTGTGCACTATCACAAGTTGGTACAATTCTCAGTTGCTAGAAGGTACAGAACCAACCAACAAACAAACGGCTAACCACTTAACCCAGAGTAATCAGTGATGATCAGTGTTACAGTGCAGCGTTCAAAATAAGAGCTTGTCCGCTTGTGAAAATTGTCCGCTTGTGAAAACTGACAAGTGAAAATCACATCAGACTTGTCCGGTGGACAGTGGCGCAGTGCTTAGAGTGTATGACTTTTTTCTAGGTCGCACTCCTAATCTGAAGGTTGGTGGTTCGATTCCCCATGTCACCCAACTCTGCCATTTGGATTTCCACCGCTGTGTATAACTTACAGCATCATCAAAGGCCAGTTGCTCTCATACCATGTCTATGTGGTGTGGGAGGTTAAAAATCTCTTGGGTCGGTAAAAGTGTAGGCTCGGGCTTTCTCTCGACAAACTGTCTACCGGTGAAAACAAGTCTATTCAGACTTATCCATGGTAGGCAGTATAAATCTTCAAGAAAAAAAAAGAAAAACAAGTGACAAATTGTGCTTATTTTTATCACTGTATATGTCAGCGTTCGAAATAAGAGCTTGTCTGCTTCAAGTGAAAATTCAGACTCACAAGTGAAAATCACACCAGACTTGTCCGGCGGATGGGTGATAAATTTTGCTTATTTCTATCACTGTATATGTCAGCGTTCGAAATAAGAGCTTGTCCGCTTGAGAAAATTCAGACTGACAAGTGAAAATCACACCAGACTTGTCCAGTGGACAAGTGACAAATTTTGCTTATTTCTATCACTGTTCGAAATAAGAGCTTGTGCGGGACAAGTGAAAATTCAGACAGACGAAGTGAAAATCACACCAGCGTTGTAGACAATTTTGCTTCTTTCTATCACTGCAGTGTGTCTCATTGAACTAGCATGGGCGACGCTAAGCCTAACGATGCCTTGTCCAGACTCATCATTGTCTCCATGCAGTATGTATGCCAGCCGAGCCTACTCTACTAGTTCTAGACCCAGACTCGCAGGCGTAGTGCAGTGTCAGAGTGCCGCTAAAGAATTCATTCGCGAGGCTTTACCTGTCAAATTACCTGTCCGATTTGGTTTCTGTGCATGGAGCTAGGCAATATTACCAGCGCATCTGCAGATTACTCAGCAAACAGCCAGTGTCTTATTTCGCCTTTGTACCATAGAGGTTGGTTGGTCGGTCGGTCGGTCGGTCGGTCGGTCTGTCGGTTTGTTGTTTTGTTGGTTGGTTGGTTTGTTGGTTGGTTGGCTGGTTGTTGCAGTTTTACGTCCTGGCAACATCTAAGGTCACATCAGGACGGGTATCAACTTGTGACAGTGCCTACTCATGGCGACTTTATAATGCTGCCCCACTGGGAGACCAGGCCACCAGCACCATGACCTTACATCCCGCCCAGTCACATTATCCTCACACTGAGCCAACCAGTCCTTGCCCTATCCTATTAATGCCAAGCGGCAGGCTAGGAAGCGACAAGTATAAATTTTATAAGTCATTGATTTGACTCGACTGAGAACCGAAATCCCGATCTCCCACACTCGATGCCTGCGCTCTACTGATTCGGCCACCGCGCCCTGTGTTGCTGTGTGTTTAAAAGAACCCAATGCTGCTGAAGAATGCTGTGTCAAGCATTCGAATACACTGTAATTTTCCATGTTTTCACTTCAATTTCAAATATCTCCAAAGTTAGCCATTTGTAATGAAAGTTATCTCAAACTAAAGTAACGTAAATCATAATTATCAACCTAATATATATATTTATCTAAAAGAAGATGGCAGAATGCAAAAGCCATCGAATTATGCAGTTTTCAGGAACAATTGAGCTGGGCGTGCTCAAGTTGCTAAAATGTGTAATTTAAGACACAATCAATTAAAATTAGATATTTCATGGCTTCAGTATGCATCAATTATCCGACCCTCCTTCAATTACGATTCATGTCCATTTTGTCAATTAATTTATTTATACATAACTACTGCACAGAGTCGTTTTGTCATAAACAAATGAGCAAAGGCTAGGCAAGCGCATCCTCGTTAGATCTGAGAATTAGTCACATGTGAATAATTTCTAACTTTGCTCTGTCTCTCTGTCTGTCTCTCTCTCTCTGGCTCTTCTCTGTGTGTCTCTCTCTGTCTGTCTCTCTCTGTCTGTCTTTGTCTCTCTCTGTGTCTCTCACTGTTTCTCTGTTTCTATCTGTCTTTGTCTATCTCTTTGTCTGTCTATCTCTTTGTCTGTCTCTCTTTGTATGTCTATCTGTCGGTCTCTATCTGTGTCTCTCTGTGTCTCTCTGTGTCTCTCTGTGTATCATTTTCTCTCTGTAACTGTCTGACTCTCTCTGTGTCTCTCTGTTTGTCTGTCTGTCTGTCTGTCTCTGTCTGTCTGTCTGTCTCTCTCATTGTTTGTCTGCCTGTCTCTCTATGTCTCTCTCTGTTTGTCTGTCTGTCTCTCTGTCTCTATCTGTCTACCTATCTGTCTACCTGTCTGTCTGTCACTAGTATCCGCTGCACTTACTAGCACTTGTACTAACAGCTCTAATTAGTACACCCTTCCTATGGTTAAGTCAAAACTGCTGAGAAAGGGTGCTTAATTGGTGGTTAACAATCTACATGGTTTTGTAGGGAAACAATTTGTTGATATAATATTATTTTTTCCATGGACAACTTTTTTTGGAAAATCAGGTTTTTCAATCGTTCCAACTTTTCCAACCTCCATTTAAAAAGTTTTTCCAATTAGAAGTCGGCCATGATGGATACAAAACTAAAGGTAGCGACGCAACCAGTCCTTTGTTTGGAGTACATACACTTAGCTAGAGAATTAACCGGTCTGCTTAACACATACACAATAGTTGATGGTTTTCAGAAATGACCTTGGTTTGACGCTTGATATTCTACTTGTTACTTGCATAGAGATGGGTGCTACGTCATCATCATCATCATCATCATCATCATCAATACGCTGTCGGTCGCGATGCGACAAAGACTGCTTTCATTACTTGACTGCCACTCTCCATTTAGCTCTCTGCTGTGAGAGTTGCGTCCATGAGTCGGTCTTAATGTCTCTCAGCTTCAGGTTTCTCTTGATGGTATCCTTGAACCGGAGACGAGGGCGCCCTCTCTTTCTGTAACCAGAAGACAGTTGAGAATAGAGGATCTGCTTTGGTAGCCTGTCTGATGACATCCTCATGAGGTGTCCAGTCCACCGGAGATTCTTTTTGATCAGAAGATCTTCCATAGAGGGCAGCCCCATCCGTTCGAGTATTTCCTTATTTGTCACTTTGTCCTTCCAGGTTAGCCTCATGATTGAACGCAGATGTCGCATCATGAAGGCATGCAGCTTTTTCACCTGCTGTCTGTACACTGTCCAGGCCTCGGCTCCGTATAGTAGGGTGGATAGCACGATTGCGCGGTAGATCTTGCCTTTGACCCGAATGGACACATGGTGGTTGTTCCAGAGTCTCTGGCGTAGTCGGCCGAAAGATGCGCTAGCCTTGGCCATCCTCCTCTGTATCTCAGCATCAATGCGTCCATCACTTGATATAGTGCTTCCACGGTAGGTGAATTCCGGAACAGAGTTCAGCTTGTTTCTATCAACCATGATCTCCTCCTCTCGGGTTCTTGTAGAGTTGGGTTGGTACAGCACCTCCGTCTTCTTGATGTTAATCTTCAGGCCAAACTTCTTTGATGCATCGGAGAAAGCGTCCACTATTTTCTGGATCTCTTCAGCAGAGTGGGCAACCAGTGCACTGTCATCTGCGAATAGCAGCTCGCTCACCAGTATCCGAGTAGTCTTGATCTTCGCTCTGAAGTGTGCGACATTGAATAGGTCAGCGCTGCCTGGACTATATATAGATGCCCCCCCCATGTCTCGGAAAGCCTCGTCGAGCATTGCTGATAGGAAGATGGAGAAGAGTGTGGGGCCCAGTACACAACCTTGCTTGACCCCGTTGGTAACCCCAAACGATTCCGAGACTGCCCCTCCAACACTAACCTTCGCCATCATTCCTGTGTGTAGAGCCTCGATCATAGTTGTGAACTGCTCTGGGCATCCGTACTTCCTCAGTAGCTGCCTCTTTCTTGAGCAGCTTTCATGAAATGGGTGCTATGTATTATATATATATACCATCATATCCTGAGACAGACAGACAGACAGGGACAGAGAGAGAGAGACAGACAGAGAAAAGAGACAAGAGACAGACAGACAGAAAGAGAAAGCGAGAGAGAGAGACGGAGAGACAGAGACAGGCAGCGTGAGAGAGAGAGTAGAGAGGAGAGAGAGAGAGAAAAGTTCAATAATCCGAAAGGTTTGAGTTTCTGCCATACATTTTAGACAAATATATTGTATAGAGATGTGTGCTACGCATTATATATACAGTAAAACCTTGCTAAATCGACCGACCTTGGGACCGACTTTAAGTGGTCGATTTAGGGATGTGGTCGATTTAGGGAGGTGGTCGGTTTAGGGAGTTAGAGTATTGTTGGGACCCAAATGAAGTGATCGATATAGGGTAGTGGTCGATCTGTGGAGGTGGTCGGTTAGGGAGGTTTTACTCTACTACCGTATCCTCCATGTTTTCTCTTTAAAAGAGAGAGACAGAGAGAGAGACAGAGAGACAGGCAGAGAGAGGCAGAGACAGGCAGAGAGACACAGAGACACAGAGAGAGACAGAGACACAGAGAGACACACAGAGAGACAGAGACACACAGAGACAGAGAATAAGTTCCATAATCCGAAAGGTTTTGACTTTCTGCCATACACTTTAAACAAATATATTAGGTTGAAATCTATTTTCAACCCATACCTCTGTACTCAGATATATCGGCGTTTAAAGAATACAACATAATAAACACAAACACCAGTTACAGCGGGAGCTTAGCTTCAAATAATAACTTCCATAGATTCAAATTTCTTTAAAAGTTAAAATATGTAGGCAGAAACTTGGTAAAGCGTCATTAATTGTATAACCTGGTTAATATGGAACATTTATAGCGGCTTAATTAGATTATAATATACATTTACTTTGAGTGGGACATTTTCTAATTATTAACAGGCTGAAAAAAATCACACAAAAATAGTTCATGACTGACCCTTCTTAATGGAATTGATTAGTTATTTTGCCATTCAATTACCTGTAACTACAACAAGTTGTGGAGTATGTTAGGGGCTGCGTTATTGTTCACAAACACCCTAGTCGCCACCCGAGGGCAACCAGGCAGGTTGGCGGAACATACAAATTAATAGCTATAATTTTTTTAATTTTTTTTACCAAAATCTCCTTAAAATTCATCTTAATTTGAAGCATAATTTGGACCCATACCCCACGTGTTAAGCTTGTTCCCAAGCTTACCACCAACGCACTCCACATATGGGTACATAACCGATCCATGGCTGCGATTGGTGTTAAATAACTTATATTTTAATTATGACGAACTTGGTTGTTGAGCTGTTAGTAGACAGGCCCCCAACCGGCACACTCAGGTGCGCGTGGACATAAAATATTATAAACATCAAGTTGTTGCGCTGTGGCTGCAGGCACCCCCCCCCCCCCACACACACACACACATATTCACTGACCCCCCCCGCCCCCACCCTCTACCCCCCCACCCCCACACCTTGTTCATAATAATAGCTCACCGGGCGCGGTGGCCGAATCGGCAGTTCGGTTCCCAGTTGAGTGCCTGCTGTCAGAAGTCGGTACCCGTCTTGATATGACCTTAAATTTTGGCAGGACGCAAAACTCCAACAACCAACCAACCGTACGCAAGCCAGGCCATGGCCAACCATTGTGCTTTATTTTCGGGGCGCTTTACATATTTTCTTCTTTTTGTTTGTTTGTTGTTTTACATCCCCGCAACATCTAAGGTCATATCAGGACGAGTACCGACTTGTAACAGTGTGCACTCATCGCGATTTTATAGTCCTGCCCCACTGGGAAATCAGGCCGCCAGCACTATGACCCAATATCCCACTCAGTCACATTATCCTGACACTGAGCTAACCAGTCCTTGCCCTATCCATTTAATGCCGAGAGCCAGGCTAGAAGAAAGAGACAAGTATCGATTTTGTATGTCATTGCTTTGACTAGACCTGGAATTGAACCGACCGTGTAAATCTCTCTCTTGACATTATGCGTGAAGATGTACAGGGGCCATATGCAGGAGTCAGTGTTAGCGGGGTTTGGTGTTAGAGCCTGTTACCGTTTAGCTATCACCGACGTCGGGAACTGTGTCAAGTCGTATGCAGGAGCGCGTAACACTTTCATTATAGCTAAACGTGAATTTATTTATAGATTTGGGAAATCCCTCTGCATCTGTACCTGTATATTAGGCTTAAATATATTAAATGCTATCATATTTAACAGAATTAGATATGCAATAAGTGAAATTTGATGAAATTAACCCTAAATTCGAAGCAATATTAACGCTGCCGCCATAATGGCGGCGATATTAATATTTATATTTTCGAATCGACGAACGTAAAGTAAACAAATCGCCGCAGCTGCCGCATCGCCGTCGCTTTCCATACTGGCGGCGGCGGCTTGCATTCGTCTGTTCGAAAATATTAATATCGCCGCCGTTGCGGCGGCAGCATTAATATTGCTTCGAATTTAGGGTTAATTTAATGAAATTTCATTTATTGCGTATGTAATTCTGTTAAATATGATGCCATTGAATAGATTTGGGCCTAATCGATACCTAACACCAACCTTAAACCACATATGTTTCTGGTTTAGCTTAACCTAGTTTAAACTTGTGGTGTTAGGCCTATCACTGACTCGTGCATACCGACTTTTCGGCGCTAAACCAGAAATCCCGTCTAAACGCGTTTTGGCTCGGTAACACCGACTCCTGCATATGGCCCCTGATGTGCCACCATAATATCGTAATTGTCTTCAAGTGTATGCTCAGCATTGGGCTGAGGTTGATCGCACTCAGCCCAAGGTTGACACTTGTCTCACCCGTCCTGTCACGACGGATCGACAGTATATTGAGCCATCAAACAGAGACATAGAGCACAGAAAGGGGGTAATAATACGTACACACACCCATCCCAGATCGATTGTAACACCCCACCCCATTTTATTACTCGCATAAAGACGACGACCATCAGATGTGGCACGTGCTGTAAAGCGGTAGTCTTCGATAGATCAAGGAATAAGCGATGACTGTCAAACAGACAGGTCGATGACAGCATCGTAATTTTATTACATACGAAGTAAATGTAACTGGTCTTACTTTTTAAAAGAAAATATACTGTAAACATCTCATTTAATATTTTTTAATGATTTTACTCTTGTAGTTTGTTTGTTGTTGTTGTTTTAGGTCCTAGCAACATCTAAGGTCATATCAGGACGGATACCGACTTGTGACAGTCCACACTCATGGCGACTTTATAGTGCTGCCCCACTGGAAGACCAGGCCACCAGCACCATGACCTGATATCCCACTCAGTCACATTATCCTGACATTGAGCCAACCAGTCCTTGCCCTATCCTAATAATGCCGAGCGCCAGGCTAGGAAGCAACAAGTATCAATTTTTACGAACCCACGACCCCACGATCTACCAACACGGGAGACGGACGCTCTGTAGTAGTGTGGCCCGACCTCTCAGGCAAGGAGCCACATAGACAGGTAGGCGTGGGTAGTATGGTGACATCAAGGACACTAGGTGGTGGAATGGTTAGCACACTGGCCCGGAATGGAAGAGATGTGGGTTCGATTCCCGCTCTAGCAGCAATATTTCCCATTTTAATTTTCTGTAGCAGGTGCCCCATCAAAAGTTTGTGATGGGAATAAAATACACCTGTTGTGGGGGGGGGGGGTGATGAAAATGGGAAATAATGCGCCTAGAGCGGGACTCGAACCCACATCTCTTTGCATTCCGGGCCAGTAAGCTAACCATTACACCACCTAGGCACCCTGATGTCACCACACTACCCGCACCTACCTGTCTATGCGGCTCCTTGCCTGAGAGGTCAGTGCAGACTACTACACACCTAAATAATGTGATGGCGAATCGAGATTCACGATACTCTCGGATACCATTAGATATGTCGGGATACCTTATAACATTGCTGGACTTGGACGCAAAGGCCACACATGCCAGCAAAACAGAGAGAAAAAAAACCCATCTTAACACACACACCTAGATAAAAAGAATAAAATTGTAACGACAACATTTTAAAATGCACCCACAGACAAGAAAAATAAGACATTTGTAGAAACTTTGCTTGTTTGGCAAAATGATAAAAGGGTTAATCTTTTTTCAGAAATTATTTTACCAAATACACAATATTCACAACGCATGCGACATCTGATGGCGACGACGAACACTACGGTTGTGGAACCGTTGCCACAGCGCAAACAAAAGCTATGGAAATTACTAACTTTCAAATGCATGTATGTCAGTCAAATTTTGGGATATTTTGAAAATTCCAAAAGTATATTGGTTTTGGGTTATTGGAGCTTCAAATAAAAATATAATTTTCATATTTGGACCCGTTTGAAAATTGTATGAGGGTACCAAACTAGTCAGTCACTATTAGTATTAATACACAATATTCACAAAGCATGCGACATCTGACAGCGACGACAAACACTACGGTTGTGGGACCGTTCCCACAGCGCATGTGTGTCAATATCATGTATTGAGAGAAAATGTTGTCATATCAACTTCCTCAGAAATGAGAAGAGTTGTATTTAGCTGGCTGTATTTTAATCTGTCGTGTTTAAAGGTCCACACGCGAAGGAGGGGGGGGGGGGGCACTCAAATACAAAACAAATTAAAACATTTACAACTCACAACTATTCACCAAGGGAAATTTAATTCACGATGATAAAATATAATTAAAAAAATAAGAATGCTTTTGGAAATCAAAGAAACCAGCACCAGACCTACGGTGTGTGTGTGGCTGTCTGCGTGTGTATGTGGGGGGGGGGGGCATGGGAAGGGGTCTGGCCTAAAACACTCCGGAGACTGGGAAATCTGGGAAATGACATTCAATCAAATTTAAAGCTGCATAGTCCGATGAAATATCAAATTTTCAAAACCAAACCAATTATCTAGATTTGATTTTACATATCTAACTTAGATACTGATGCACTTATTAAGCATTTGTTTCTGCATAGAAGGCAATACTGAGTCAATTTAACAGAACCTGTTACTGCTGAAGTCTATGGTGTCGAGGTTGCCAAAACTAATTTTCCACTGAAAATATCTCAAAGGTTTACCATTTAAATTAAAAGTAACTTTGAACTAATGTAAAGTAGATACTAGTGATCGAGCTAATATATTCATCTCAGAAAAAATACAGAAATTCAAAACCATCGGACTATGCAACTCTAAGCCAGACTGTGGTTTCTAGGGAGGTGTCGGTTTTATGTTGCCAGAGCTTTGCTTCCTTTCCATGTTTCATTTATCCCACTCTCTCAGACAGGTGTTCTTGCCATTATTTCTGATGGCTTAATAGTGCTGCTTCACTGGGAAGCCGTGTCAGTGGCACCATGATATAAATATGCTATTTGGTTACATTACCCAACCACTCCTTATCAACCAGCCCTTGCTGGCGCTATCTTTCTAATGCCAGTAGTATGATACGATATCCCACTCAGTCATATTATCCTGCCATTAAACCAACTATTCAGTTCGAACGCTGGTTGAGTCAAACCAATGACAAGAACTATAAAGTCGCCATGAGTGCAGTCACAAATCGGTACCCATCCTGATATCACCTTAGATGTTGCCTGGATGTAAAACTTCAATAACCAGCCAACCAATCTCACTAATTAATCCCCTTTTCGTCTTCTCAATTTTCTGTTTGGTTAGTCAATATTTGATTCAACCCTGCCGGGGATGGAACCCAACAACTCCCCTGCACACAAAGACTATCTGCAAACATACATCTCCCACCTACACACACGTACACCCACCCACACACACCGTTGCTTAATGCCCTGTCACATTATGACGCATCTCGCAAGTGCGCAGCCAACATGTAAAATCACTTTTTTATGTCAAGAAACGTCAAACTTTTCGGCGAGGGGGGCAAAGTTGGACGTATACATACCGTATAGATAGCGTTTGGCAAACGTATGAACAACGTATGGCTAACGTGCTTCCGGGCGAAAAACGCTCGAATTATGCTCATGGTACGTTCACAGAACACCGGTGAACGTTATATACTTTAGTCGATCGCCAGAACTATGCCTCATACATTACATACGTCAAGACACACTGGAGAAATGCTAAACGTACGTTAGATGTACGTTATCCATACATTGTCAGGTCACGGACTGTACGTTCCCACTGCCTTTAACGTAGGTCAACGTAGTGCAATGAGGTGAATAACGTTTGTCTAACGTACGGCTAATGTACATCGAAATATGCCTAACGTATACATAACATCTGGCCAACGTCAAATCCACATGTTGTCGAACGTTGACATACATCAAAAGTCTTGTGCAAGCTCAAAACTTTGCCGAACCCCTGACGCGTGACGCCGTATCTCAATGAACGTCGACGTACATTGACGTACACCAAGAAGCGCCTAAGGCAGGCATAACGCATAACGACGTATCCCGACGTAGCGGCCAAAAATCACATACGTCGGCGTACATTGGCGCGATGCGTCATACGTAATGTGACAGCCCATTTACACAATAGCCCCCTCCTGCTCACATCTCACAGCGCGCCTACTATTAGTACTAAGCTGGGTGACGGTGTGAGCCTTGGTGGTGCAGGGCCTCGTTGGGTGCTGCCCGCGGGGCCCCCCACCTCCCGGCGCACACCCTGACAGAGGCGATCGGTGTCCGGCGGCCCGGCGCGTTGCGTGTCTGCACGCGGCCTTTCTGGACGGCCCTTCGGCGCCGAATGCCTGGCTGCCATGTCAGTGAGTGATGCCCGCCGGGCAGTTGAGGCTGGTGGTGTCTGAGGCTGCCTTGTCTGCCGGGGTGTAAGGCTGTGGGGGTGGGTAGGTGGGTGGGGGGGGGGCGAGGTATATGGGAGGGGTGGGTGGCTGTGGGGATAGGTGGTTGGTGGGTGGGTGAAACTAATTGATAATTGCATGGTTCAAGGATCGGGGAGGGGGGGGGGGGTAGGTCAAAGAGTAGGACTGCTTGGGTAGTAGGCTCATTAGGGTTATCTATAAAGGAAGCCATCGAAATTTGGTCATGGATTTACTCCGCTCCTCTCTACCTTAGCTTATGACTGTGAGTGAGTGTGAGTGTGAGTGTGAGTGACTGGTGGAGTGAATGGGTGAGTCAGCTTTATTTGAGTCAGAGAGTGAGGAGGTGAAGTATTATGTGGTTGGGTGTGATTGACTGCGTGATTGAGTCAATGGGTGGGTGAGGGAGTCAGTGGGGAAGTTTGTTCGTGTTTTACGTCCTAAACAATTGTCCTAAATTAGATAATAAGCCATACACCTAGCCATTCAAATGACCGTTGTCAATCAAATTTGGCCTCCCAACCCCAAAAATTCATGGTGTATTTTTGCCATTTGGTCAATTTTCAAGGCTTTTTCAGTGTGTTTTCAAATGTGAGGCCTTTTCAAGAGACACCTTCAAATTCAAGGCATTTTCAAGATTGTGCGAACCCTGCTTCACCTGAGCAGCTCCCCGAGCAGTTCCCTGAGCAGCTACCCGAGCAGCTCCCTGACTCCAGTGCAAGGCGCCTTCTGGTCACTGCTCAGATTCCCACACGGCGACCGCACATATCAAAAGGAAAGGAGGCGGTGTGATATGTCGAGCTCTCCCCTCCCCTCATACCCCCCCCCCCCCCCCCCCATCTCACCCTCCCGCCAGACGGGATGGCCGAATGAGTTGAGCGTCTGTCTCTTGTCTTGGGAGATCGGGGGATCCGAACCCATGGGTTTGTGGGTTCGAACCCTGGCTGAGTCAAATTAATGGCGTAAAAATTGATACTTGTCACTTCCTAGCCAGGCACTCAGCATTAATAGGATAAGGGCAAGGACTGACTGGTTAGATCGGTCAGGATAATGTGACTGAGTGGGGGGATATCAGGTCATGGTACTTGTGGCCTGGTGTCCCAGTGGGGAAGCACTATAAAGTCGCCATGAATGCGCAGTGTCACTAGTCGGTACCCATCCTGATATGACATTAGGTGTTGCTAGGATGTAAAACAACAAACAAACAAATCCCTCCTGACCCCCCCCCCCCCGGCACACACACACACACTCTGACTGATCCCTACTTCGAGCACATAGCGCACATAAGGGAGGTGCGGTACTGTGGAGGTGGAGGTGGAGGTGGAGGTGGGCGTGGGAGGGTGTGACTGTGAGTGAGTGGGAGGATGGCAGGTTCTTCTGAAGGCGCGGTGCAGACGTCAGGTGGGGCTGAGGAATCTGCGGTGCAGGTAGGACCGGATGAGGCCCCTTTGAGGTGTATAATTCACAGGCGAGGGTCTCCATCGGCGCGAGCTCCCTCATCACTGAGAGCAAGCCGACTGCTTCAGCCTCCCTGTGAATTCCACACACACACACACACACACACACACACTCCAGGACACGCGCACACCTATCCACCTCCTCTACATTTACACCAACACATCACACACACACTCCAGGACATGCACACACACCTTCACTACATTTACACCAATACACACCACACACACCTCCACTACACTTACACCAACACACCACACACATACACCCCACACACACACCTCCACTACATCTACACCAGCACACCACACACACCACCACCCACCTCCACTAAATTTACACCAACGCATCACACACACCACACACACACTCCAGGACATGCACACACACACACCTCCACTACATTTACACCAATACACACCACACATGCACACCTCCACTACACTTACACCAACACACCACACACACCCACCTCCACTACATTTACACCAGCACACCACACACACCAGCATACACACACCAGCACACACCATACCCACCACACACCCACAAGCACACACCTCCACTACATTTACACTAACACATCACCCACCCACACCACACACACACAAACACACACCTCCACTACACTTACATCAACACATCACACCACACACACTTTCCAGGACATGCACACACACCCACCTCTACTACATTTACACCAACAACACACTCCAGGACATGCACACACACCACACAGTCCACGACCTACACACACACATCCACCCCCACTACACTTAAGCACACATCACACACACACCTCCACTACATTTACACCAACACATCACCCACCCACACGAACATTACACACACCCACCAACACCCCACCACTACATTTACACCAACACATTACCCACCCACACCCACCACCCACACACCAACACACACCTCGACTACATTTACACCAACACATCACCCACCCACACCACCCACATACCTCGACTACTTTTACGCCAACGCATCACCCACCCACACACAACCACACCACACACACACCCACCAACACCGACCTCCACTACATTTACACCAACCCGCCATTCACAAAGTGCATGTCGAACCAACCAGCACCGCCCTCACCCAAATACCGTAGTGCCTCAAATTAACACCGGTTCTGCGTTGGTACAAGAAATGCCAGCTAATAATAATATCCCTTCGTCCAAGTTGCTGGTTGCACCATATTGATCTTTTTCTTTCTCTGTTTATAATACTAACCACTTTAAATTTTTTTTTTAAACTTCCATGTCAGATCTCTTGAATAATTAATTATCAGAGGGGTGTTATTTCGGATCACTACGGTAGAGCGAATCGCACAATGAAGCGCATAATGAGCACGTCAAGTTAGCGATGATCATCACAACACGACTCAACCAGCACGCACCACTCGTAATGAAGTAGCAATGGAAGCTAGCTAATTACCTTTGGGAAATCCCCCCCCCCCACCCCACGAAATAGCGAAATATAATTGCTTATATGCACAGAACGTCAATCGCCAACTAACTTACCTGGGAAAAATTGTAATTTTGGAGTTGTTTTTTGTTGTTGGTAAAACAGTTTATTCATCAGAACATACATTTGTTTTCAGCGCCGAGGCACTGGTCTTCCGGCCGTTTATGTTACATTGTAAATAGGTAGGTCAGCGGGTACTTAGGTAGGGCATATTAGTAGATTATGAAGGAGGTTAGCGTGTTAGTGGGCCAGCCATAATAAGTTCAGTATTAATGACGAAGAATGCAATGTGCGAAAATAGTATCTAATTATAGTAAATTCACTCGCTGCAACAATACAATTTCAGGGTTTAAAAAATAATATTTAGTTCAGGATAGATGGAGAGTTGTTGATAACTGGTGCCAAAGGCGCGCCCCATACCTCAGCGCCCGCCGACAGGTGACTCATAATTGCATTTCCGTGTTGCCTCCACATGGCGGTGCAGCCACCTGCGACAGCAGCGCCCCCTACACGGGACGCCCAGCGACACGCCGCTCAATTACTAAAACCCCACATGGGCCCGTCACACCTACAATTCACCGCCACCGCCCAATTTACTTATTTAAGGGATGAAAGTGGTCTCAGGCAAAACAAGTGGAAATCAAGCCGAGAATATCACACCGACGATGAATTTCCACGAAAACGCGGATTCACCCCCACCCCCATAGGATTAGCACTTTCACTGTCAGGGAATTGTGGGGGGAAATGCAGGAAGTCAGGTTTCAAACTATTCTTGTTTTGGCTATATTATCGCCCATACCTACTGGTTCTAGTTAAGGTTTTTATATTCTACAACATCTACCGTCATAATATAAGAACGGGGTTCTTGTCACCATCATACCATATCTTTCAGTAGATGATGACTTACATTTATGGGCAAATCAGTGTAGGTATTTGCTGGATACCAACATATTAATTGTGATCGGATCCACTGATTGCATATATACTGCGCATGTATTTCAAAATAGGTATATATATTTTGATATATTTCTTTCATACCCTTGTAATACATATTGTTGACTGAATTTGCATGATACTTTGTTGGACTGAATCTGTACACAGTTACTACTACAGCTGATAATTCATTTATAAAATGTATAATACTTCTAGTAACAAACAGGATTTGCATGCAGTCACTATTACAACTGATAGTAGTTTCATTTATGCATGATACTTATTGGACTGGACTTGTACACAGCTGATACTTCATTTATAAAATGTATAATACTTTTAGTACGCAGTTACTACTACAGCTGATACTTCATTTATAAAATGTATAATACTTTTAGTAACAAACAGGATTTGCGCACAGTCGCTATTATGACTGATAGTAGTTTCATTTATGTATTAAGGAATTGTACTGTACGGCCGGAAGACCAGTGCTCTGGCGCTGACAAAAGATATTATTCGATGAATAAATACTTGAACCAAAAAAAACTAACCAATTGTCCTTGGCATTTTACTTAACGTTAATCGGTAAATATAACAAAAATCCGCGAGAACGCGGAGAACTTTTATCCCTGCGATCAGGAAACAGTTTGCTCATGCCTTTGGTCTCTATATTAGAAGTGACCTTGTTGACCTTAAGGCGGGTTCGCGCTGCTGTTTTTCAGCGATAAGGAGGGTGAACTGGTTGTAAAGTGCCCTAGTTCCCCTCCCCTACCCCCCCCCCCCCTCCCACCTCTGACACCCCCTCCCCATCCCCTCACACACCCTTCTTCTCCTCCTCCTCCTCCTCCTCCTCTTCCTCCCCAGCACACAAGCACACAGCCCCTCCCCTTCTCCTCCTCCTCCAGTGCCTTGTGCAAATTACCAGTACATCACTTTAAATATTTTAACCCCTCACACCTATACTTGTTAATCATGTTAGCTATGGCGCGTGCCATCTACGTCCCACGAGGGTGTGTGTGGGGGGGGGGGGGGGGGGACGGGGGAGGAGGGAGGGAGGGACCAGCGGTCTGTTAGGAAAGAAATAGGATGGATTTCATTTGAACAAAGCAACCCACATTTCAGACACCACTAATGCAAGCGAAAATATCCACTATAATGTGCTAAATAAACATTAAAACATTAAATTATTTTAAAAATTGTTTAAGGCGCACACAGGTGGTTCTTCCTTTCGGGATGCGACGTCAGCAAGTACGCTAATAAAACATGCAAAGCTAGCAAAGACTTTTGGTGAGTGGCTTGCAGAAAAAAACACATTTCAGACACCACTAATCCAAGCAAAAATTACCACTATAATGTGATTTAAACAAATTCTTTTAACAAAATTACTTTTTTTTTTTTTTAAATGTGCGCAAATGTGGTTCTCCCTTTCGGGTTGTTAGGTCATCAAGTACGCTAATAAAACTTGCAAATCTGACGAAGGCTTTTAGTGAATTGCTTGCAGACAAAACCCACATTTCAGACACCACTAATACAATAAAAAAATAACCAATATAATGTGATAAATTTAAAAAAAGAAGTTATACTCTTTTTCTTTTTAAATGTGGACAAAGGCGCTGCTCCTTTTCGGGTTGCGAGGTAAAAAAAGTAACAAATATTATTGTCCATAATAGTCTAACTATAAGTAGGTCAGCGGAGACATTTGAAATCATGCCGCCCAATATCTAAATACATTACTTTAAATACATATAGGTAACAAATATTATTGTCATTATAGTCTAACTCTAAGTAGGTAGTGCATCCGTATCTAAGTTAGATATGTAGAATCAATTCTAGATAATTGTTTTGGTTTTCAAAATTTGATGCTTCATCGGACTATGCAGTTTTAATACAGTATAACCCAGTTAAACCAAGCTCGGTTAAACCAAACGATCGGTTAATCCAAACTTTTTTCGGTGGCCCGGCAAAATAATACCATTTATCGGCCACTTCCGGCATGGTTAAACCAAACTTTCACGTGGTTATAAGGTCATCTGAGACTTTTTTTTATGATAAATGGTAGTATTTTGCTGGGCCGCCAAAAAAAGTTTGGATTAACCAATCGTTTGGTTTAACCAATCGTTTGGTTTAACCGAGCTTGGTTTAACGGGGTTATACTGTGTATACATAAAAAAACAATAATCAAAGTATCGACATACATTGTTTATTACATTCATAATGTACCCAAGTTTTTTTCCAAAGCCAAGTCAAAGTCAAAGCCAAAGCTTGGTTAAACCAATGATCGGTTAATCCAACCAAATTTCTAGGGTCCCTTCAAGTTTGGTTTAACGGGGTTATACTGTATGACATATGTGTTATCCAATTGAGCAGAAAGCATCCCGATAACAAGGTATGAAGTTTGCAATAAAAATTTACAACAGAAATAATAACATAACAACACAATTTCAAACACGGCCTTGCCGACACTACCTCGCCCCTCCCCCTCTCAGCCCCCTCCCGCTCCCGCCCCTTCCCCTCTCCGCCCCCCTCTCCCTATCCAACCCCCCTTCCACTCTCCGCCCCTCCCGCTCCCGGCCCCTCCACTCTCCGCCCCTCCCCCTCCTTCTCGATCCCCCTCTCTCCCTATCCAACCCCCCTTCCTCTCTCCAACCCCGCCTCCCCCCTCCCCTCCCCCTCCCAAGCCCCACGCGTGCCAAACGCTGCATCCATTATTCATAGAAGCCGCTTCCAGACGGTCCCGCAGCTAAAAGAGGCAACTTTGGAGGGTGAAAACTTGGCACCCTTTATTTTCACTTTACGGCAGTAGTTGGAAGGCGGCGTCATCATTCAGTGACACATTGCCGCCCCCGCCTATATACGGCCGTCATCATTAACACCACGCACCGCCGCCAAACGGGAAGGGGGGGGGGGAGTGTGTGTCTGTATGTGTGTGTGTGTGTGTGTGTGTGTGTGTATGTGGCGGTGGAGGCGGTGGAGTTGGTGGGTGGTGTAAAGGTGGGTTGGTGAGAAGGTGTGCAGGGTGGAGTGGGTGTGGGTGTGTATGTGTGTGTGGCGGTGGAGTTGGTGAGTGCTGTAGATGTGGGAAGGTGTGCAGGGTGGAGTGGGTGGGTGTGTATGTGTGTGTGTGTGTGTGGCGGTGGTATGAGGGTGGATATGGGTTGGTGTATGTATGTATGTATGTATGTATGTATGTATGTATGTATGTATGTATGTATGTATGTATGTATGTATGTATGTATGTATGTATGTATGTATGTATGTATGTATGTACGTATGTAAGTGTGTGTGTGTATGTATGTATGTATGTATGTGTGTTGGATGTAAGTGTGTGTGTGCGTGCGTGCGTGCTGCGTGGTAATATGTTATGTATGTATGTATGTATGTATTTATACCACAAAAAGTATGTATGTATGTATGTATGTATGTATGTATGTAGGGGGTTGGTAGGTGTGCAGAGAGGTGGTGGTGTGGGGGTGGATATGGGTTGGTGGGTGGGTGTATGTATGTAGGTTGTTGGTTGGTGTGCAGAGAGGCGGTGGTGTGGGGGTGGATTTGGGTTGGTGGGTGTGTATGTAGCGGACTGGAGTGTGTGTGGAGGCGGTGGTGTGAGGGTGGGGGTGAGGGGGTGCTCCTCATTCTGGGTTCAATTGGAAGTCATGGCTAAAACGCGCCGTTGACATTAACAATGCACTCTACAGCTAACAGACTGTCGCCACCAGTGCTATGAGTCGGAGATTTATTTCATCACATCTAGGTTAATTACCGTCAGTTTCCATCCGAGATAATTAGATAACATGTACCAAGTGACAGTCATGCTCACCTTCTCGACTGTTACTGCTAATGAGGACATTTCTGGTGCGGATAAGGTATGTGAGAGATATGGAGGGGGGGGGGGACCTGGATTGTTACTTGCGAATGGAATACTATCGCTTCTATTCTAACTTGTTCTTTGTAATGTGAAAACATAACGAACGGAAATCTGTAAAGATTGGTTGGGTACAACCTGTGTGTGTATGTGTATGTGTGTATTGCGCATATTAGCTCAGGAGATCCTCTATTCTCAACTGTCTTGTGGCTACAGAAAGAGAGGGCGCCCCCGTCTCCGCTTCAGGGATACCATCAAGAGAAACCTGAAGCTGAGAGACATTAAGACCGACTCATGGACGCAACTCTCACAGCAGAGAGCTAAATGGAGAGTGGCAGTCAAGTAATGAAAGCAGTCTTTGTCGCATCGCGACCGACAGCATGATGATGATGAGCTCAGGAGAGAAATATGATTGCTCATTGGAGTTTTACGTCCTGGCAACATCTAAAGTCATATCAGGACGGGGACCGACTTATGACAGTACTCACTCATGGCGACGTTATAGTGCTGCCCCACTGGGAGACCAGGCCACAATCACCATGACCTGATATCCCACCCAGTCACATTATCCTGACACTGAGCCACACAGTCCTTGCCCTACCCTAATAATGCCAAGCGCCTGGCTAATAAGCGACCAGTATCAATTTTTAAGTCATTGGTTTGATTTGATCAGGACTTGAACCCGTCAGTTCGAATCCCACGATCTACTAAGACAGGGGACGGACGCTCAACTAATTTATTACATAATAACCTGATCTGATATTCGAGCGGTCTAATAGCAAACCATTAGTAGTATATAGGATCGTGGCATTGGAACCACAATCATATATGTTTGGTTACTTGTTTGTGTTTTACGTCCTAACAACATCTAAGGTAATATTAGGACGGGTATCTACTTGTGATAGTGTGCACCCATGGCGACTTTATAGTGTGGGTCAGATGCGGTCGGTGTGTGTGATGGGGTTGGTTGGGAGAGAACAGGCCGCTGGCATCATGACCCGATATCTCACACAGTCACATTATCCTGATATTGAACTAACCAGTTCTTGCCTTATCCTATTAATCCCGAGCACCAAACTAGGTAGTGATAACTATCAATTTTATAAGTCATTGATTTGACTCGGCTGGGATTCGAACTCCCGACCTGCCACACAGGAAGCCAGCGCTGTACCGATGGTGGTGATGAAGGTGGTGGTGGTGTGTGGTGGTGGTGGTGGTGGTGGTGTGGTGGTGGTGGTGTGGTGGTAGTGGTGATGGTTGTGGTGGGGGTAGTGGTGGTGGTGGTGGTGGTGGTGGTGGTGGGGGTGGTGGTGGTGGTGTATGGTGGTGTATGGTGGTGTGTGGTGGTGGTGGTGGTGGTGGTGGTGGTGGTGGTGGTGGTGGTGGTGGTGGTCGTCGTCGTCGTCGTGGCGGCGGCGGCGGCTGCTAGGGGGACCGCTCTCATTAATTTACGAAAATCAAACGCTGGAACACTACATAGCACCAAAGGGCGACACACAATTATTATTAACTCTTGCACAGAAGCAATAAGAAACTGCAATATGTTAGTGATGAATGGAAGCCCGCCTGGCGGGAAGTGAAGCCTGGCCTGTGTGGTCAGAGCTCATTCAGTAGCAGATGTATTAGGTCACATGGCAAACAATACTTGTTTAGCGCCCAGCCATTAACATTTTCTCAGGTCCGGCGGGACGTTTTTGTCTCAATTTTTAATTTTTAATTTTTAATTTAGAATGTCAGTGTACTGGAAGAAGAAAACGAACCACGGTATTCATGGTCAGAAGGCAAGGTAGGAAGGTAGAGAAGACCAGACACTTTGGAGCTAGAAATTGAAGAAGAAAACATTAAAATTACTATAAAATCTTTATTCAACTGAAAACTCAGATACATGTATTTAACGTGATAATGTATTGAAAATGCGTAAATAGAACAGAATTTGTTATTGTACTTTGTCCCATTTCAGGTGGATTTTTCTTTTAATAAAGAAAGAAGAAATATATACAGCCGATGGACTGTGGTGGACACTGCATCTTCCCAAGATGTTGGAACTTGGTGTTAAAGCCATGTCACACTTTACCGGATTGAGTATACATACAGACCCGGTGTGGCAGGAAATCGCAAAACCCTGGAAATTGCACACCCCGGGGTTTGCGATATACTAGGAAATCACAACCCCCCCCCTAGAAATCGCAAACCCCCAATGCTTTGTACCATTTATCACCCAAGCATGGCAGCTATATGTTTGATTTTGAACTTCTACCAGATCTGAGGGGATAAAATGGATTCAAGGACGATCAAGATGGATTAATCCTAATGAAAACATGCTTGCGATAGTCCAGTTCATAATTCCTACCGCACATGCGCTGAAAACAATAATGATACAGATAGTTTTACTGGCTTTTCTTAATGATATAGTCTAGTTTCTTTGACACAAATTGACCTGTTCCCCTATCCTTCTTGTGAGTGATCGCAGTGAATATGGCCCTTGCTGTGACAGGCATGAAATTAAAAATAATCAATTAATCCATCTTGTGAGGGATCCCCCTTACATAAAAATAAATGTGGTTTAATCCTGCTTACATAAATACAATTTTTTACAATAGACCAGTTTGTAATTCCATCGTGATGGTGCATTGTGGGAATTTTAAAAGCAAAACAAACCTGCACAAAGCACATGTGCTTGCTTTAAGTCTGCCAAACATGGTGGGTTTGCGATGTCCAGGGGGGATATGTGATTTCCTACCCTGCATGGTACAACTGGTCCCACAGGTCAGCCGGAACTGAGGTTTGTTCACATTCAGGGTTGCCAACATTGGAAAATGAAACACCGAAAGATCTTAAGGATGTTATATTGAGCCCAGGGGGTCCCCCAGAAAAATGCTTAAATCTTTGTGGTGCATTTTGGACACAATAATCCGTAAGATTGATATAATATTACTAAATGAAAAACCGAGAGATCAGCATAACGTGAAGATGGGGACATGAAATATCATACACCTTATGGCGAAACCGCAAGGGTTGCCCGCGCATTGTGTGTCGGCTGTCTGACCAGCTCGTGACACAGATCCCAGCAATACACATCACCATGTTACACGGGCATAATGCAGTCAGCAGGCTTACACGGCAAATTTATGTAGAACACAGCGCAATGAACGCATCCCCGTCCAGGCCTGTTTACGAGCCCATACGTCATGCCGCATCACGCTGACAATCGAACCCACTAGGGGGCGTGCAAGTATAATGTCCACCAATCCACCAGGTGGCGTGTTACGGATCTCAAATCACTGTATAAAGTTGATCGGTGCACACATTAAATAAGTTTGCTTCTTTTAAATAAATACCCTAATCACCGATAATTGTATGCATAAATATTACACTTTTTATTTCTCTCCAGTTAATATTTTGTGAGCAAACTCCATGCTGAGATGTTAGTAAAACTGTTCGCGAAAAGCGCTCATCATTATAAAGTATTTTATTTTACATGCGGTCATCGTAAACCCATATGTTGATAGCTTGTGCGTTTCTGAAATCTCTCTGTGTGAATACGCCCACACTCTCACGTGACTCACTGTTGTCAGCACGCTCGCCGCTAGACGGCGCCACTCGGCTATGACGTGTTAATCGTCACGTGACCTTGTGACCGTTTATCAAAGAACCCACCCCAGCAGTCCATTCAAATTGTCCTTCCCTCTTACCGGGCACGGCGGCTTAATCGGTAGAGCGCGGGACTCGCGTGCGGAAGGTTCCCGGTCGAGACAAACCAATGACTTATAAAATTGATACTTGTCGCTTCCTAGCCTGACAGTCGGCATTAATAGGATAGGGCATGGACTGGCTAGCTCAATGTCAGGATAATGTCACTGTGTGAGATATCGGGTCATGGTGCCTACAGCCTGATTTCCCAGTGGGGCAGCACTATAAAGTCACTGAGTGAGTGCACACTGCCACAAGTCGGTACCTAATGTGATATGACCTATGATGTTGCTAGGACGTAAAACAACAAACAAAGAATCCACCCGTTTAAGATAATATCAATATCAATATCAATAAATACCCGAAACACGAATCATACAACTGATTTTGATACAATGTTTTTTGTGGGTTTAAAAAAAACTTTACTTCAAAATAGGGCAATGCGAGCAGGTTCTATCACAGAGCAGACTCAGATAATGTTAGTGAACTGCTATGGACACGGGGACATGTGGGTGCTTGGATGGAATGATGGCAGGGTTGGGAGCACATCATGCATGCTCCTGTTGAATCGTGATGTACAATGCAGATAAGTATGTCTCGTGTTTGCACGAATGCACAGTTGGAACCTACACAAAATTTACTCATTTCATTATCAGTTGAAATACACACCAATATCAGGGATGAAAGTGGTCTCTGGCCAACAAAAAAAGCGGAAACGCAGATATTCTCCCACAGACAAAGCGCTGTCAGTGAATCACGGGAAAATTCCCGGAAGTCAGGATTGATACATATTGGTATACGCTGATACTGATAGTGCTGCGGTATTTGAACCCTGCAAAATGCATTTGACCATTTCAGCTAGATACAGTAAAAACCTCTCTAAATCGATCGAGTATGGGACCGACTTTAAATGGTCCTTTTAGAGATTTTATGTTATCGTTACAATGGTACTGGACAGGCAATCGTTTGGGACCCAAATAAAGCGATCGATATAGGGGAGTGGTCGATCTGTGGCAGTGGTCGGTTCGAGAGGTTTTACTGTAATTTTGTTTAAAAGAGCATAGCTGCGAGAAAAAAAGACAAAAGTCAAAGCGGGTTGGATTAAATGAAGCCAACATTATGATAAATCTGTATAGCTTTTAGTGAACATGGGAGGTTAGTGAAGAGGCCTGCCTGCGGTAATGTTACCACCAATAGGCACGCAACTGTAGTCACTGGTGCACAGTGGCAGTGAACGGCAGTAGGGCATGTTCTGTTCTAGTCATGTTCTGTAACAAGTAACACGCCACCAGTATGAGCATGAGCTCGCATTATCCAACCATGTCGCCACTCCCACCAGGCACTGTTGAAACAGCACCCCTACTACGCCC